>OU896709.1:61895984-62495984 GCA_918026855.4 Phaedon cochleariae | reverse complement strand
CGCCTAGGGCGCAGTCAACATGATCCGCCTCTGCGAGAGACCAGACCTGCGCAAAATAAGGTAAATAATCTGTGCCTCGACTGCAGCTGCTGCAGGGCTGGCCCCATTAAATTCCCCCTTTTGTGCACTCGCGCTACGGATAACTGTACACCGATAAAACTAGACACAAAACAACCTCATTGCGGTCGCTGACAGTGACTAGTGACTAGTTAGTGTTCAGTGTTGCATCGAACATCGAATCGAGCGATAGCGACACATTCGTTAGACGGTGGAATAGATCGCTCGCTCAATCATTTTTTTTTGGACTCGTAGTACAATTCTTTATCTATGCGGGAACAGTGAAAGTGGAGATGGCCTCACAGCTGACCAAGTCTTCTAAAGACACTTCGTTGTGCTATCTGCCGAAACGGCCTCCCGTTGATATTGAGTTCCAGGATTTGACGTACACAGTGCCACTGGGAAGGAAAGGTTAGATATCGATCCTTTGCGGCTATTGTGAACTTTTGAATCGACTTGAATAAAATCATTGAGTAACTGTGTATATAATCAATGATACAATGCACTCCTGAAGAAATTAGTTCAGGTGTTTATACGGCTTCTAGTCTTGAGGAGGGTAATTTTGGGTACACAAAATCTTATAGGAAAAGATTGGTTAACAACGAGAATGAACTTTGATTCTGTTGAAATATACTTTGTGCTTCACAATAGTTATTTATACACCACGCTAGTAAATATAATATCATCTAGACCCAGGGATCAACATTATATCCCAAGGCTTCGCAGCTTCAGCTGATATTTTTGTAAAACTAAAATATGGACCCCTTGTCACTGTGACAACCCTTTTTTTTAATTCTAATTCAAATTTGGTACTCATGACCCAGACAACATATTATGACAAGTCGTTATTGATAAATACCTATACCTACTAGATTCGAGTTCTATTCCTGCGAATCTCGCATCAGAACAGTTAATTCATATTCTAATAACGAGTCTAATAATGTCTTCATTGACCATAGTAAAATGAAGAAAACTACCTTGGTAGAAAAAACACACTGTACGTCTTGATGAGGAGTAAATAATGGTATGTTCTATATTGTACATTAGCTAGTGCTGTAGAAAGTTTGTTTATCGGAAATCCATTGAGCCCTCTACTTGCTGAATTTTTTTTTGAATAATCTGGAGCACAAACATCTACGCACCATGAAACAATTTTTGAATTTTTATATATCTAGATACATGGATGACTTGATAGTAGGTATGCTCTGATGGTACCAATAGATAATTAGAGACTTTTCACCACCGGATGCAATCTAAAATCGCTCCGGAAAGATGTGCTCTTGCCTCTTGCAGATCATGTCAATAGAATCTCGAATAAAATGGATCACCGTATGGACTATGATTCAGCCAGAATTTTAGAAATTGAAAATAATATCACTAAAAGATCCTTCCTAGAAATGGCATTCATTTCACAAAACCCCAATTGCATTAATAAAAGAACTGATATTCAACATCTGAGCGAAATATACTCATTTCTATCCTTAACCAAACAATCTCAAATTCCCCATAGCATCTAGGACATCAATAATTCCTAATAATGACATACAGTTTTTTTTTCTTAAAATTCCTCATATTTAAGCTTTTCGAGTTTATTCTGTTGTATTTCATGATCTGTCAGATTAGTTAGTTAGTCTGTTTCACCTTCATCTTTTTCTGTTCCATTGGGTTGAGATTTGAAGGAATCCTAACGACCTGCTTATGTCAACCAAAGGAAACGAAAAATGAGAATCAGTTTAAATATTTTTCAAATTCGTTAATGATCGTTTCAACCACGTTGGATTTGAAAATTCAAACTTATTCATGAGGTAATAAGTAGCCTCCTCGGTAGCCTCTTATAGCTAACCATGCTTATAACTATATAATTTTTTTAATTCGTTTTTTGTTTTATCAGTATGTTATTTTTAACAATTTTACAAATTTTACAGAGTAACCATTCTCCGAGCCATTCTCAATGAGTGTAAGTGATAAAGTTTTTTCAATATTGTGAATTAATTATAATACTTCCAATTTTTGTAGTCTACCCTGATGAAGGAAATATACATTTACGAAAGCTCGGACAAACTTAAATGTGTACACATTTACTATTGCTACTATTGCTGCATCCCCCACTAGACTATTAGTTTTATCTCTAACTGGTCAGCAAATACTTCCCTTCCTTCTATATGTGTATATACAATATATATATAATTCTGATTTTGAAAACAATAGTAGTTTTTTTACGAGGTTTTTTACCTGGCTAGACGACCTACCTGTAAACCTCGCTTCAACTAAACGATCATTCGATTATAATTTGACAACATATTTTTAATCTGTCATAAACACTATTGGCCTCCAAAGAATATATTATTCAAGATATTATTATACAAATGATAATTTTTTTCTGATCTGAAAAAATACCAAAGTCGTCTCGAACAGGGTTGTATAAAATTCACTATCTTCCGAAATATTATCTTCCGAATTATTTTTTCAAAATATACCTTCATTTCATTTCGTTTTTGTGTAATCTACTAGCCGCTACTGTTCTCTGATTTAGATATCAATTCAAAAACAAGAAACAAATAATATCTACAGGGTGATTGGCGCGGTGATTGATTATATTTTACCGAGTATTTTACTCCATTTCCTTGGAATTCCTTGGATTTTCTTCGAATTCTTTGGACGAGTCTTTGGATCTCCTTGGAATTCTTCCAGAGAAGTGTGGTATAATTCTGGTGTACAAACAACTAGAATTCCTTGATTTTTTTTGGAATTCCTTGATATTCCTTGAATTTTCTGGATTTCCTGGGATTTCCTTAGAATTCCTTTTGTTTCCTGGGATTTCCTCAGAATTCCTTTTGTTTCCTTGGAATTCCCTGGAATTCCTTCCCTTCTCTTTGCTTCATTACGTGTGCATTACACACTCTGTCAAATTTGATAGTGCTCATAACTCCTCAACTATAGAGTTTTGGATAAAACTTTATAAGGCTCTTTTAGGGGTCTCTAAGACAAGAATTCTTGTCTTGATAACAACTTCTTGTCTTGTCTCGAGAAAAAATTTCGAAAAATCTTGTCTTGTCCCCTTTCTGAACATATCATTTCTTGTTTTGACTCCAGAAATTTCATGATCTTGAAATTTCTTGATTGATCGGTGACACCGTAAATGGTGATTCCCTGGCATTTCGTGCCAGGGTTCGTGCCAGGGTTGTCATCTCAATTTTTATTTCATCAGTAGGTATACCGAGGCATCCAGGTCGCGCACTCGCCAGCTTGTGAAGTGGAAGTGGAATATTTCTCAAGCATCCTGGTTGAAAATTCCAAAAGATAACCCTTTTGTGATATCTATTCGAAAATCGATCAGTATAGCGTAGCACCGTGGGAAACCTGTAATGTTCTGAACTCGGTTCTGAAGAAAGGAAAACAGCTTGCCACTTTCAGATTAGTCCCGATCCCATTACTGGAAGGCTAACCGTATCACGAAAGAAAAATTAGACAACTTGAGGTCTATGTTAGATTACATTCCTTTGGCATATCTTGGTTTCTATGAAAATTTGATTGCTGAAACCACTGAACAAGTCTAACTGAAGAAAACCTTGATCATGAGGGAACATAGACTTCAGTTGTAAGACCGTTTGAAAATAAAACATTCTTGGCACTTGGACCATTTACTAAACTTTCAAACATTTAATATGTTTTCAAGGATAGTTCGTTTTGTTCTCAGTTATTTTTTCGTTTATAATGTTTATTTGGGTTTCTCAAAATAAAATAAAAATATAAACCGATATTCATCTGTTTTAATACTATGATATTCATTTTTTAGTGAATATCTCGGTTCGAGATTTTTGGCACTTAGACCATATAGAAGTTATACTCTTCATTTAGTCAATAAATTTCAAGATTTCATGTTTTCTTGACAAGAAATCTTGGTATTGCCTTTGAGTTTTTATTCACACTAGTGTATATACTCAAGGGTATTGCTTGAAATTTGTTGTCTTGTCTTGAAATCTAAAATTATTTCTTGTCTTGATCTTCTCTTGTGACAAACAATATCTTGAAATTCCCTCAAGCTATGGGCATCGTGTAACGAGACACCCTGTATAAACTTCATTGTGGTTTTCTTCTGTCAGTCATGAAAAATTCAGATTTTTTGGTATAGATCTAAGGCAGGTGTTGAACCCCAAACGCTGCGATTTTTGGCCTTCTACAGCTGCGCCTTAGAATATATTATATTATTTCGTAAACTGACAGAGATAACCTGAAGTTAATACAGGGTGACCCAGGGTTAAACCGCCAAACGTTAAGGGTCGGTTATTTGGGCAAAAATAGGACTTTTTTTCTAATGAACATATAAAATAATAAAACAAAAATATCCTTATATCATTTTGATTACTTTCTGGACGCCAATGGAAATAATTTAATTCGGATTACATCAAATGGAGCTCTGTTTCACCGCAAATAAGCATAGCAAGTTTCATCGAAATCTGCCTCAAGTTCAAGCCGTAATTAATGAAGAACCGATTTTTTCTGAAAACTATAACACCTTGTATATCGAAAGCAAAGCAAGTTAGGACATATTATGTTCATTAGATAAAAAGTCTTATTTTTGCCCAAATAACCGACCCTTAACGTTTGGCGGTTTAACCCTGGGTCACCCTGTATATTCTGAATCAGGAGAAAGAGTTCGATCGATTGGGAAAATGATATACAGGGTATTAAATTAAAAAAATACCTTCTAGAAACATTTTTTTTTTGCTTCTTGATGCTTCCATTTTTAAGAAATAGATTCTGAATGCCCATAGGAAATACTCTCAAAAATACTTCACTTTTGCCTTTTTGGACGTTTCTTTAAGACCAATATTAACTGAGATTGCTATTGAGTTGAATATAACCAATCACCCTGTACCGAGCCCTGTTCTTATCTAGTAAATGAATTCCAAAATGGATACCATGGATATCTATCATGGTTTACTCTCGGCATTACTTGTAATCAGATGAATATTTATTCTGCAATAAACATAAATAGATTAACATTGATAGATGGGTATTTTATAGAGATATTAGTCATGGAAGTTATTGTGGAAACTTAATCAGTGCATGGAAAATATTCTTGCATCATTTTAATCATGTCCAACAACAAATAACATTACATTCCACCAGTAATAACAATTACGCGACAATCGATATTTATTTATTGCGAGATTATTGGTTCAAATTATGTCGTTCTTTCGTCTCGGATTTATTGTCGTATTATTATCATATACATAGTAAGTCATATAACCTTGAACTTGAACTTGATTATGTAATAATAGTCATTCAGGAAACTCTAATGACGAAATATTTTGTTATATTGTTGATATTTAATAGGTACACGGTAAAAAATTATACTGGCTGTAAAATGTTCAGACATTAGTAGCTGGTCAACATTGATAACGTCGTGGCCCAAAATATAGCATGAATTCAAAGTAGAATAACTCACAAATTTCCTTACCAATTTGAAATCGGTTTTCACCGATGATTAGCCTAATCTCCTGACAGTTTGTTGTGGCAATATGAATTTTCTGTTATTTTAGATAACATTGCTACAGGGTGATAATTGAATGGGTGTAAAATTGCATCATGGTCGTCACCTTACCGTTCGAACAGATTTTTTTTTTATAAATTTCACTTCTCACCTGTATCCTCCGGATTGATGCTTTCTCTCGAAACGTTTTCGGAATTTTTGAATTCAGAGCTCTGATAATCGTGTTATGAATATTCATTCAAAATGATTCATTTTTTCGACGAATAATTGAATGTGTATGAAATACATTTAATCGAATCTATAGCAATTCTGCAGTCTCTTTCATATTTCCTCGAATAAGCCTCATGTAAAGTTACTGTATTTATACATTTCACAATTTCCGACAATGATCTCTTTTTCGGAACATAGAGATTTTCACGAAGATTTTCATCACGTTTAAACATATTCTTCTTCATCCCGGCACAATATGGACATATTTTTTATCGCACCTTGTATATCCATCGTCAAGAATTATTATAAATTTCATACTTCTGGAACTTCAATCGTAATTTTTTGATTTTTATAATTTATCATATTGATAAAAAATGCGTAGGTACTTCCATTATATGACCTTCGATCCAAGAAATTACAAAACCATTTCGAGGTCAGACACCAGACGAAGTAACACTTCATTATTTCACTAGTAACACAGAGAAAATTATGTTTCATCTACTGAAGACTACTTTATTCTCCATTCCATCATTCAGTATTTCTTGTATCACTTTGTATAGACTACTTCAGGAATTTCTGTGTTCGAACACGATCACATATTCGACGACTATACATACAAGGTTGATTCTTCGAAAAAGAATCACAACTTCCAATTTCATTCAATTAATCGTCAAAAAAATGTATAATTTCGAATGAATATTCATTAAACGATTATCAAAGCTCTGAATTCAAAAATTCCGAAAATGTTCCGAGAGAAAGCATCAATTAAGAGGATACAGGTGAGAAGCAAAATAGAAAAAAAATTCTGTTCAAACGGTAAGGTGACTACCATGATGCAATTTTATACTCATTCAATTATCACCCTGTAGCAATGTTATCTGAAATTATAGAAGTTTCATATTGCCACAGGCTTTCTCACAGGACACGGCCCTCTGAGGTACCACCTCAAAAAGATGGGCCTGGCGGAGACTGACACTTGCAGCTTTTGTAACAATGCGACCGATATCGCGGAACCTTTGCTCATGTGAAGTATTAGTCCGCCAAAATCTGAACCACCCAGAACAGGTCTATCTCACCCCTGCTGAAGTGGAAAATTCAACCGTCAGGAAAATCGTAGGCTTCATCAGAAGTCTCGGGTCCAAAACTAGATATAGGGGTAATCACAATAGATCTTCTAGGTCGCAGTGATCGAGAGGTCTCCCAGCCTATACGACCCATCTACAATCTACAATCTATTGCCACAACAAACTATCAAGAGATTAGGCTAATCATCGGTGAAAACCGATTTCAAATTGGTAAGGAAATTCGTGAGTTATTCTACTTTGAATTCAGGATATATTTTGGACCACGACGTTATCAATGTTGACCAGTTTATACAGGCTGATTTTAAAATGAGTGCATATATTCAAGACATATATATGAGAGAGTCTAACAAAAATTACTAAAATATTTGATTTTTCCTAAGTCTTCACATTAACGAGAAATTTCATTTTGAAAATTGAACATAAAATGCTTCGAAATTCGAGTACGCCACTGGGAAGCAAGTGAAATCTGCGGAATCCTAGGGAATCCACAATTCGTCATTCACTAAAGTCAAAACAAGACAGTGATGCCAGATTGTTTCAGAGACGAATATCCTGATAAAAATTTGTCACAGAATGAACATGAATTGAAATAGGTTATGGAAACTAATAGAGGTGAATGTAATATGTACAGGAGCCTTATTTTTTAAAGTTTACTGAGAGAACTGTGGGTTGATTATCTCCATGGATCACGAGAGACGGAGAGAAACATGAGGGGAATGATAGAACGTCCCCCTTCCTTCAATTCGAAAATAAGGCCCCAGCGGGTAGATACAAAATTAGCAGACAATAAATAGGTACACAACATACACAAAGTTGAAAATCGACTCACCTAGTAGATTTTCTCATACCTGCTCGAACAGCAAAACTCCCGAGAGCAAACAAATACTAATATCGAGTCCATTCCATCCAATTATTTTATGTTTTATTTTACGTTCACAATTATTTTACAAACCAGCCGACACAAACAAAACTATTATCATATGATCTGTCAACATCATTTCTCAAAACAGCAGTATCTGACTATCTGTGACCATAGATTTCCTCTTTGCTGTGACCTTTGACAGTACTAACTAGGATTGTGCGCGTTCTATTACTATTTCACGAAGATTGTTACGATATTACGATTTGTCATGATAATCTATTACTATTTGCTATTAGCACCAAAATATGTTCCAATACTAAAAAATCTATTTCTGTGCTCAGCGGATAATTATGTTCCGTTCTATGTTCTATATTTATGTCAAAACTGTGATTAGTGCGATAGGGTTTGACAAGAATGACATTCCGAATGTCAAATGTCAGATTTTTCGAGTCTATTACCTTTTGATACAAATCTGATACCTTTTTCCAAGGAAATCTATTACGAAAAAATCAGACCCAGGAACAACACTGACTAGTAAATGTGAAGTTTTGTTTCTGACAATTTGCTTGGAAAGTGACGATGCATTTCTCAAACATTGAGCTGAATGATATGGTTCTTATGTCGGGTCGTTATTGTGCGGGGCCCATGAGACTCCTCGAATGACACGAAATTGTAGCGATGCAAGGAGGTGGAAGGAAGGGTCCAAAGGATTTTTCAGTAAAAGAACTTCCAAGGGGAGGTGTTAAGATATACGCTTTTCTAGCTTATGTCACCGAAATGTGTACAAATCTTGGGTGAGTCCATTTTAAAGTTTTTGTATTATCTTTCTGAAATTCAAGACCAGGGTTAACTTCTTCCCCATGTACATTTTCTCGATTATACATTTTATTTAATATCTCCTAATTGTCATGTAGAGTGGCAACGTCGCTTCGTTCATCACGGTCGACTGCGGATCGCAAACGATAGTTGTGACAGAAGTAGAAATCTGGGCGGAAAAAGGGTATTTTGCCCCAAATCTATTCTGATCTATTCGGTAGTATACCTCAAGCTTTCTTAGTGTTTAAAATATATGCACTCATTTCAAAATCAGCCTGTATATCGCATGCTAGGCATTTAGACATATTTTGCTCCATTTTTTTTCTGATTATAATATTTTCAGATTCATCTATTATATGTACTCTTACCTATAGCTTTCATTTCTTATGTCTGTGTCTTGCATAATATGTAAACGTCCATATCGGTTTATATTCTCTATCAAGTTCCTGCGATGGTCTTTCAATATCAGATTTGCATAATTATCTCAATACAACATCTCAGATTTGCATTATCCTAATACCCATCACCCATAAATTCTCAGATCAGGTTCCAAAGAATAACATGACCTACCTCAAAACAAATCACATTATGATAGGTATGAGATACGATGGGATTCGAATTAGCTTATTAAAAATCCTATCTGAGATATTCATAATTCGCGGTTGATGGTCGACTCATCTGTCGGAATAACAGTTTTTTTCAATCTCCCCTCCTGCTGTTCTTTATACAAGGTGTTTCACAACCTCTCTGATAGGGCAAATCCTCTTCTAGTCTTTAGACGAAAATGTTGAATGCAAACAAAATGATTGTACCACCTCGTCGATTACCCTACATAGAGTAATAAGAATACAATATTTTCAAGGGTTGCTTAATTTTCAAAATATAGGGTTTTACACTTCTCTTCCCAATCGGTTTCTCATTTTTATCAAAAATATGCATGTTTACCACACTTTTTCGACTTGAAATTAACTCATTGTTGCAAACTATTGAAAAGGAAAAATGTTTCCCTGTTTTTTATGGTTTTTGTTAGGGTTTTTGTGTGGTCCATGGACATGCAATAACGTAGTTTTAATTTTTCATCTCAAAGCATCTCAAGAGATAAAATAGTAATTCGCCTCACAAGTAGTGCGGAAACTGATACTTTCCCGCATGAGTTTATGAGTTAGGAACAGTATTTTTTCTACAAGCGTTGGTGATTGATTTATTGTTTTATTTATATATGTATTCAAGCAAATATGAGGAACAACTAAATAAGAGTAATATCTGTTTCACGAACAAATTTTCTCAATTTATTATCAAACTTCTAATGTTTCCAGGAATCGTATTGGAGTTTTCTGGAGTAATATATTAATATGATTGCTGACGAATTGACATAGTACGATGGGATTTTCCTAACTATGCATGGTTACGTAAATATCTATTTCATCGGATTTCATCAATATATATTTCTCTGGCGCACAAAATCACTTTTTTTTTCAGCCATCATTGATCAAATATTCGAAATACTCAATATTATAATATTATATATGGAGTTATCATCTAAAAAACGCAAATAGACAAAATAATTAATGATTAATATTGTATTGCGTAAGTATTTCTATCAATCATCGTAGTCGCCTTGGATTTGACTCCTTTTTCATTGAAGCATAATGACTGGAATGATGTACCTCCTTTGTTATCTATACATATTAAAGGCAAACAACATGTATAATGAATAAAAAAGTTCTTCCTGTGTATGTAAATTTCAAATTGAAAGGTCTTTCTTGTTTCCTCCTTATTATATTAACGATGTTTATTATTAAATTTCATTATTACCTATTATCATTAATACCTATATTGTATATTATTGAGGTTGTTTAAAAAATGTTGAATGTTAACCCCTCAAAATCCAAGCGCAGTCAACACATTTTGTCGTTATTAACCTCGAAATATGTCGACCAGCACTAAATCAAAACTCGTTTCTGTATAGAACAGGAAAGTTCTGGAATTCATTGCCTAAGGAAGGATCTCCAAGAAAATATAATCTACGAAAGTTGAAAAAAAAATTCCAACACCTACCCCCTCTCCCTATCTTCCCTAGATACACACGATGTTCTTCGAACATTATAAGGATTCTCTTTCGTGCGCACCAACCAAACTGAATAAAAGTGAAAAATAAAATAATAAAATTGTGTTGGTAAATACACAACATGGAAAATATTAGCATCTCCGTAATCAGTAAGTACATTATATGTTGTGTCTTTATCAACACACTTCTACTTCTTTTCAGTTTGGCAATCTATAGAAGGGCATTCTTTTATTTTCTTCAACTATTATTTATTTTTAAGTTCGGCTTATTACAAAAGCGTGTTATTTGGTCTTCTTATATATTTGGTAAGTACCCAATTTTGACGAAAGTATCATAATCTTCTACCCGACAACCCCCAGAAACTAATGTTCAATAGAATCGGATCATGATCACAAAGCCCGTCCGCCATATTGTATCCGCCATATCGAATTTTCCAATTTTGACAGAAGCATCATGATCTCTGACCCCAAAAACCTCCAGATACCAATATTGAATGAGATCTGATCATAATTACAAACTTCGTCTGCCATATTGGATTGGTCATCTTTGTTTCACCAATTTTGACGAAAGAATCACGATCTCCGACCTCGAAAACCCCCAGATACCAAATTTGAATAAAATCGGATCATAATTATAAAACTCGTCCTCCATATTGGATCCGCCTTCTTGAATTTCCGAATTTTGAAAAATGAATCTTAATCTCTGATCCCGAAAACCCGCAAATACAAAGTTTGAATGGATTCGGATCATAGTTACAAAACTCGTGCGAAATATTGGATCCGCCATTTTGTTTATTTGTCTAACAAAAATTTCACGATGCATCGCCACCAGAACTATATTCTCATCTGCCCAATTCCAAATCAATCAGTCGGTTTGAAGTAGGTCAAAATTGAGTCAAAGGAGTCGGTTACAAAAATACTATACAGGTGAAGCTAATAAAATGTTGCTTAAATAAACCTCATTCATTAGCCAACACCAGCCCAACTCGATTTTTTGAAATATATATGCAAAATTACCAGGTTTGATATCGGGCTTTGTCATTGAACTAGGGAGATATTTCAACAATAATTGAAATGTCGTAAGGGTGTCAAGCGACACGAAGACGATAGCTATAAACATTTAATTCTAAAAGAGAAACATGAGACAATTGACTAAAATATGTGTCCTTTTTCAAATTTCGTAGCTCTGAAACGAGCTCAGTAACAGTTCTACTAGTGAGGTGGCGTATGGACTCAGTAACAAAACCTGAAGAGAATACATTATTTATCTCATCACTTGGAGCGCACGAAGGAAATTCTTATATTGTCTGAAAATCATCGTGCGTACCTAGGGAGATTAGATAGAGGAGGACTTTTGAATTTGCCACTTACTTTCAAAACATTGTTTTTTCAGGTTGACTTCTTTCTGGCTACCTATCGAGATACAAAAGTTCCGCTTCAACAGGAAAAAAAATTCGTATTTTTCCATAGATTTTTCGAACTAATTATCCCTATAAGTCTATCAATTGGAACGAGTTGATAAGGTATTAGTGTGTTGACTGATCTTCTTACAAAATAAGTGGAACTGATAACATTTTTCCTTTGGAATTTCGAAAAAACATTGATGATGGCTAGAAATAGGTCGAAACACATTCACACCATCTTTCATATTACATGGTTGAATTCAAAATGAAATAGCTTTCAGAATCTGTGAAAAAATGATCAGGCCCGTATTCTAAAAACAAAAGTTGTTGATGGTTTTTCCAAATACGAAACGTTGCATACAAAAATCGGTATCACCACGTTTAACGTCGGTTTAACGTCATCAAAAGTCGCTATAAAAAAGTATTCCCAGTTTTTCTGTATCTCTGATAATAATGAAAAAAAAAGATATTCCAAAAATTAATTTTTTCCGATATAACTGAAAAACTAAAAACAATTTCGAAAATTTCCGGAGGCTGTTGATATGAGCTTCCGAATTCGCAACTTTTTCCCCATTCAACCGACTCCGTATCTCCTACCGTTTTCGAGATCCCCATGCTGTGCAACCTTATTTTGGACATACTGTATAAATCAAATGTCCAAATAATAATCTTCATAGTTGTACATTTATTTTATTTACTGTGTATATTCTACTCTGTCAACAAAACTGCAGTGTTTGTCGACAATAAAGTATATTTTGATTGATTAATTCATTGATTGAATGAATTATAGCCGAGAATTCTGAAGAACATTTTTAGTGAGAGTGTCTGGAAAAAAATGGAAGTTAACTGACTTTCCTGTGGTGTACAATGATCTCCAGGAATTACTGAGTGTGACATCACCCACCTGCGAATGGCTCTTCTCTCAATGGAATCTAGTTCAGTTGCTGTACCCATTTTGTGAACAGAGTATTCTGAAACGGGCCGAATTTTTGTTTTCATATCATAAGGGGCTGTTGCGGTGTATATAAGTTTTTCGCACGAAGTCTGAAAGAATACTTGAAAGATGTGTAGGTGCGCTTCCATTCCAATCACATTTATGCAACTCTTCATCCATTACATTCTGATAGTTAGGTAACTAGAAAGATAATTTGCACAGCGCATACTGTATGGGAAAAGTTCAGTCAGGTCATTGAATAACATGAAGGAAATAACTGCTAGCTGTCCTACTATCATCGAGCATTTCACTTCCCCAATCAACCATCAGAAATTAGGTAATGTCTATACCTGTCTATTTGTCATGCGGTTCACTTTCTCGGTGAATGATTTATATTAAAAATATTTTCTTGAATTCATATTGTTCTAATACTTCCTATGATTGATTTGACTTCAGAGAACTGATTCGCTATTTCATTCGAGGCTTATTATTTCTACTAAGCTTTTTCAATAGGAAATCTGTGGATAAGCTTTCAACTGGTGTTCATTCCTTTTGAAATTCTTTCTCCTCGTCTCGATTAATAAAAATATTAGTATTATTTTGATAAATTTTTAGTGAGAACAAATCAGATGTTTGCCGGCAACTTAATTATCATCATACTCAGTAGAATTGAGAAATAAAAAAAAAGCTGACTATATACAGGGTGTTTCAAAAAACCTAATCCCCTTGCTTGGGTAGGTAGAACATTGCATAATAAGTTGGGTTTCTCCAGTGAAAAAATGTCGTAACGGCATCCGTTCATGATACAAGGTGTTGAAAAAATTATTTTTTCACAAATTTTTCACGATTATTCCAAAACTACTGGCAACATTGTAATGGAATTTTGTATGGATGTTTCTTGAAATCTGACACATCGCATGAATTTGTTTTTATATCTGACTCTCATAAAGGGCGCTAGTTACACGGTTCGTACCGAGTAGTTTTGAACATAACTTTTTTGAGGTTAGATTTTTCAATCCAAATATGATATGAACTTGAACATCATTCAATTTCACACCAAAAAGGTACTCCTGGTGAAACTTGATACTATGTTCCGTTTTCGGAATATGTCGATTTGAAAATAATGGAGTAGTTATGATGCTGGTATTAAATGAGTTTTATTGAGTTCAATTACCTAAATATTCAGGTTCGAAAACAATAAAATTATTCTTGTGCTGAAATTATTGATGGAACAAAGAATCATAAGTAGAAAATCAAGAGATATTTGACTAGAAACATGAAATATTGAATCAGTTAAAGTATGTGTTCAATATGTCCTACGTTTCGAGGAATACACGATTCTATATTCTTTTTTTAAGAATGAATTATTCTTCTGAACAGTTGAGGATCAGCTGTTAGGTCATTTAAGTGATGTTCAATTATGTCTCACAACTCTTGACGTGAATCTACCTAAGCAGTAGCTTAGACTTACTGCTCAAGATACAACGAAACTGTGTAATCCATGTTCTTAGTCAAATCTGTTTCGATGTTATTCTTGTGATTCATTGTTGAATCAATGAGTTTCGCATCAGAAATGTATTGTTGTTTTCAGTTTTCAATAAATAGGTGATAATTTTTCATAATACTCACTCTAATACATAGCTTTATACCAGCAACAGTTACCACCTCAACCTCATCATTTTCAAATCGAAATATTCCGAAAACGGAACACAGTATCGAGTTTTACCAAGAGTACCTTCTTGGTGTGAAATTGAATGATGTTAAAGTTCACATCAAATTAGGATTGAAAAATCTAACCTCAAAAAAGTTATGTTCAAAACTACTCGGTACGAACCGTGTAACTAGCGCCCTCTATGAGAGTCAGATATAAAAACAATATACAAAATTTCATCACAATGTTGCCAGTAGTTTCAACATAATCATAAAAAATGTGTAAAAAAAATATTGTTTCAATACCTTGTATCTTGAAAACGGATGGCTTTACGACATTTTTTACTGAGCAAATCCAACTTATTTTGCAATGTTCTACCTACCCTAGCAAGGGGATTAAGTTTTTTTTGAAACACCCTGTATAATAGGCCTGTTCGTTTGTGTTTGCTCTACCTGTTACACTTTTTTTGATGACTTTCTCTGTTCACATCATGCCATGAACAGAGACAACTGTGGGAACAAAGTCAACTTCAGCAACACAAAACGCACAGACCTAATAGTATCTTCGAGATAATCTCCAGAAAGTGATAGTAATAGTAGATCAACGAATTTATTATAAGTCACAACTCATAATGGCAATGACAACTTTACTGACTGCAAAATTCTTGGCAACCTCAGATCAATCAACCTGTACAATGGTTTGATCAGCGTACATACATTATGTACGCTGGTTTGATATACATTTTTCATGAACAGAAATTGATAAAATTCCATGAGTTCAATGACTCCAGTAAGTATACTTAACAGAAAGTGAAAGGGGGACGATAAATTTTATTGTCATTGATGTGGGAGATGCTATCAACCGGTATGAATTCGATAGTGAGAATTTAGTAGGTAAATACCGAGGTAAATACGGACATTATGTGATGTTTGAGGAAGTTTTGAACCATCACGAACTTTTACATGGTGCATGGCATAATCTAGAATTATGTCTTCTTAATATAATATAGTACAATTGTTTTCAATAAAAAAGCGTACAAGTATTGAAAAGAGAGTTGACGTCATCCTAGTTCGAGTTGTGTCAAAAGCATATACGTATAAATAACTATATGGATAACAAGATCTCATAGTTGATGCCAGAAATAAAAACAAAAGATAGTCCCCGGGGATTAATAGACTTATGCGCATGCGTCAATTCGAAATTAGAAACGACATGAGTTAAACGTATGATCATTATTGATAATCGACAGAATTTAGTACATAACCTGAAATTCAATGTTTATTTTGTAGTTGAAATCGAAAATCTCACGACAATTTCAATTTTCATTTCAAAGCAGGAAATGGACTGAATTTTAGTAATTCACAGCAATAATGGAGGATAAGTACATTTTCAAAATATTAATATTTTCTTCATACCTTAGATAAGCAGGATTGTCTCCAATACTTCCAATAATGGCCAACAAGTGCAAGACATTATAAACATACAAATACAAATGTACAGCTTCCCAACAGATGCAAAATTATACGAAGTGTGGCAGAACATTATGAAAATTGGGAAGCCCATTTACAAATATATGTGCCTCTCTGTAGCAGATACTTATTCTCAGAAACAGATCAGGAAGGTAATTTCTTCCATTTTGAGAAAAATATCTTTACAGTGTTCTATGTAATGTGCTTTTCTTTCAAGTTTCTGTGATGCAAATTAAATACCTTCACAGAATTCACCAATTACAATGCATCAAAATGTAAAACCTGTGATCAATGGATATGAATGGGAAAGAGGAAGGTCACATCCATCAAAAACTAGAATATGTCTCTAATCCTTCTTCAGCTAAATCAACCAAATCTAATGCAACTTCCACCAGGACTGATCTTGTGAAAGTGCCTATGATGTTTCCATAGAAAAGACAAGTGCAATTTCAGTAGCCCATCTAATGAATTTTTTTTTTCACTTTTTCTGTAATAATAAAAAATTCAATGAGTACCTACTCAATTTTGCTTTATTTCAACATATGAACCAGAATATGATTAACACTGTGAATAATTTAAAGCTTCTAATTCTATACAAGGAATAAGAATAAAATGATTATGAAATATCTCCATTATTCTCCATCTCAAGACCTTGCTCAAGTGTGATTCTGACAGTAATGAAATCTTTGCAAATGTTGTTCTTCCTGCTTCATTGTAGAAATATATGTAGGGCAGTTGATTTGTTATCTGGAAAACAAATATCAGTTACCTATTTATGGAAGTTAGATAATATATAAGACTTACAATTTACCAAGAATTCAGAATTATTCTTTGTCACCAACAGCATGATTAATTTTGTAGGAAATGCAACAGATTCTTCAATCTTTGTCTTCCTTTCATTGTAAAAAAGCTAGTTACATCACATCTATACCTGACTTTCTTCACCACTTGCTTGGGTGTGAGCTTCACAACTGAATTTTTCCAGTTCTGCAGTTCTTTATGACTACCTAAAAATGTGATTGAAATTTCAGTAAGCAAAAGGATCAATGAAGCATAATTGACTTCATGAGGCTTCAGCATCCACAAACCAAGAGTTTCAAATCAGCAGAAGTTTGTACAACCATCAGCTCAAAGATCTCAAGTTTCTGTATACTTTTCACTTCAACAAATTAACATTATTTCTTGCTTTGTATACCTGTTTGTCTTCCACGATCGGCCGATTTCCAAAAGCACTCAAATCGCTGAAATTTCGAAATAAAAATGATTGGAATCAAATGTGGAATGTGGCTCTCATTGTTTTCCCCATTCCACTGACAGCTTTGACATCAATATCAATGCTTTGATGTACTTTTTCTGCTATCAGAAACATTTTCGCGGAGGAATATTATTATCAGAGGCATCGGAAAAAAACTTCAACATATATAAATAAAATGTAGATGAAATTCATCCTCCATTTTGACTCGTGAATTTGACAAATTTCGCGCATGCGCAAATAGGTACTTGCACCCGCAGACTGTCATTTGTTTCTCAAAACTGGCTTCACTTTTGACCATGGAAACATAGGATGTTATCCGTATATATTTAGTAGGTATATGGTCAAAAGTGGCTCAGCCAATGCTTTGTATTTTTAACAACCTATGGCAACTGTCAATATTTGATAAACAATCATTTCCGATAGCTCTCTTTACGCGACTATTATGACGTTAGTTTATCTCTCTGATTCTTCTACTCTTCTTTTTTAAATACAACTGTATATCAGAAATAGTAGATTGTTTATTAGGTTCAAAAGTGACACTTTGTTTGACAAGCGGATTTTGCATTTGCGAGGCGGAGCGTTTAGTGAAGCCGAGCGAAAGCAAAATTTGCGAGTCGAACAAAGTCACTTTTGATCCGAATGAAACATGCTATTTTTTCTGCAACCGAAACAATTACCTCAAATAAATATGTGAAGTTACCACCAATGCCTTGCCATATAATGCAATAAATATTGACAAATAATCCGTGTGGTGAGAACATTCTACCTGCATCAACAGCAGGTTCATTCAATTTTCAAGGATTTTCGTATTGCAATTTCAATATAAATAATACAATCAATCACAGAGTGACATATTTGTGCATGGACCAGGTGCTCTAATGGCAAATACAGCGCCAGTGCCAGCTATAGGAACAAGACGTGGAAAACTATTTATTCCTCTCCATAATACGATGTTTTTCGCTTGATAATCAAATGAAGGTAAACAATATCGTTGTTTGAGACAAAAAACTATTGCTTGCCGTGATTATTCAAAAACAAGTTATCCATCCCGAGAATAACGAATGAAATACAGATCCAGCAAGTATTTGAATCTTGAAGGGCTTCCCTGATCGAAACAAAAATACTTAACTGAGATGTTTAGAATTCCAATACTCAACTATAATAAGGTGTATTTATATCTCTAGCATGGGTATGAAATGCCAAATCTGCCGAAATCGGAAACAAATCAGGTATATGCGTCTCAACCGAAATAACCAACCATAACAATGCTAAATACTGTCTGTAGGTTAATCGAGGAGGTGGTACATTCATTAGAAAATCCCAAAAAATTTGGAATAATGAACATAACAATGCTGTTCATTCTTGATGACGTCCAGTACTTCCTTTTTAGTTCCTAAGAGCTAAAGTTCAACTTTAGCTCCTAGGAACTAAATATGTTATTGCCTAGCAACATACCTATTTTTCTGTCAGTAATTAAAGAGCTAATTTTGGTATCAAAATGGACGACTTTTGTGTCGGTTGCAGAAAAACAAGGTTTATATTGTTCATGGATTTATTTCCGAAAATCAATGATATAGGAGATTTCCCTATTCCATCAATGAGAGTATTAATGAATATTAGATTTTATGCAATATGCTCTGACAGCCTTATCGGAATAACCCTCGCAAGAAGCAGGTCATATTCCAGAACTTATTGTCAGATGATGTCAGTATTTTTTGAGGTTTTTCGTCCCAAGCTGAAAATTTTTGTGACATATATTCACCCAATTATTTTTGATACTGAAGAGTAAAAAAGCTAGCAAAGTCACTCACAAATTTCGAATAAATTTTAGGCCGATTTATTACCCTTATACCGAATTTTTTTGCTCCTCTCTATCATAGAAAAATCTGTGGCTTTGCTAGCAACGGCCGAACTCAAAGGCGATGGATACGAGATATGGGAATAGCGGGGAATAGGGGAATAAATCAGTCTGAAATAAGCGAGGAAATAAGACCTACAATTTCACTTCATCAAATTATCATATAATATTGTTTTACAATGATGCCTTTGCTGAGTTCGGTTGAAGCTAGCAAAGCCACAGATTTTTCCGAGGATTTTTCTACGATCGAGAGGAGTAAAAATTTGGAAATGAAGTAATACCGAAGTAATACATTAGACTAAAATGTGCCAAAAATTGTGAGATGTATCTCATGTTAAAATTCGTGAGTGGCTTTGCTAGCATCTTTAGGATTGCAATTCGATGATCCAAGTCATTTTCGAAAAATGCATAACTCAACGTGCCATATCTCATTTTGATATTCATCATAACGTGTCAACTCAATTATTATGAACTACTCGAAATTCATCTCACCTCGTATGGAATTAGTATTTTCATCACAGTGTATATTGAAGATATTGTTATCAATTCAATCTTGGTATGCCCTATACAACCGATTATACAGGGTGGCATTGAAATGAGTGCAAATATTTCAAACACTGATAAAGCTGGACGTGTACTATCGAATGGCACTAATGCAAACAATTTTGGGATCAGAATAAAATTGGAGGTTAGACCCCTTCTTCCACCCAAAGTTCTACACTGTAGCAAATCTGACGTCACCCCTGTTCGAATTTCCAAGCGGTAGGCACAATAACGCGAAGTTCAATAATTTAAATTGTTTTAAAGTGGCGTACTTGATTTTTTTCACGTATTTTGTTTAATTTTTGGGATGAAATTTCTCTTCAACTATAAGAATTAGGAAAAATCTAATATCATGGGAATATTCCTTGGACTGTATCATATCAATGTGCTGAATATGTGCACTTATTTCGAAAACACCTTGTATGTCTATTTTTTTAATGTCAGCAGTTTGTATTCACGTGAGACTAGGTAATCAATATCAGTGGTTGGTGAAGACAAGATTTAAACTTGAATTTCAGATCTTAATATCAGTATGTATACATTGGGGATGCATGAAGTGTCAGCAAAAAGCCACTTAGAGAGAAATCATAACGAGTGTTTGAACAATATGGAAAAATCAGCTAAGAATATTGGAATCGTTTGGAAATATAGTATGATGGACGAACTATGACCACCTCTTACTGCTTGAAGACAATAACCTCCTATCTCATATCATTTGGTCCTATAGAGGCACCCTATTCGCAGAGATTTACGTCATTGTTTTAGAATCTCTGCAAAATAGTTGGTCGAATAGAGTAGGCCCTGGTCGAACCCAGTTCAGAGGTAAGATCTGTTCACACAGATAATGCAGATGACCACATCCCAGGCAATCATCAGATGATAAGGAATCATGTTGGCGTGTGGAACTAATTTTGTGAAACTAAAGTCAGTTACGTCATCCACCAATTATAATGACGTTACTGTGACGTTTTATTTGTGACGCGATAATGCCGACCACAACATGACTCCGACTAATCTTCTTTCGTTATGGTGTATTTAAAACGTTACTCTCACAACGTTGTAGTGACATGTCGGTGAAGTCTGAAAGTCACATCGATGTGAAGTATAAATGATGTTAACTTGGTTACATGAAAAACTTGTGGAATATTTTTCTATTGGGTGATAAGGGATACATGGTTATACGTTCATTGACACAGGAAAGCATTGCTATGGATTTATTTTCGGTCTGCTCACATATTTCCGACATTCACTACATAATTTCAGATACAAATAGGTGTAGCTGATCCTATTCTGATGAAGATGCGAAACGATTAAATGGACATTGCATCTGAGGGAACACCAACATAGCCACAGTAATGCATATCAATATCAGGAAGATTGCATCAGATGTTATGTTTTATCGTTCCATGTTTGCGAAAACTGTTTTTACGTATCATGACTAAATTTAGACGTCACTTCAACGTTATTGAGACGTCACCATTAGGTGAGTGACTGACGTTCAGTGTTGCCAACGACCAGTTGTTGGAAAACGACAATGTGCCATTGGAAAAAACTAGATTATAAAAATAATATATTTCATACTGTTTACTACTCGTCGCACTGGTCTGAACTCTTTCTGCACCCAACATTGTCTCTGTTCATCACGTGTAATTTCAAATGATGCATATATATGTATACACGGGCTATAATAATTTCAGTCGAATGAAAAACGCTATTTCAGTTTTTAGAAGTTATGAGATAATGTTTCAGTCGGTTTCAGTTATCTTAACCAGGCATTTGTGAATGTTTCAGTATATTGAGCATGGCTTGACGTGAATGAAAGTGAATAATGTGACGGGCTGTGATATATCTACGTGATTTATCACATCCTATGACGTCAACTTGGTCATCGAACTAACGTTAGAATAATGTCAGTTGAACGTCATCTGGTTGTTTGGGATTGACTCCAAGAAATTTCAGTCACGTCGAGGAGAATCAATTCATCTATAATGATCAATTGTCGAAATCGTATATTAAATTAGAGCCTGAAAACACTTTCTATAGTCGTTTCAATAACGCTGCATGTAGATTCGTGTCTGACATGAATTCTTATAGTTGATTTTCTAGTTTCACTGGGGTCAAAAACAATAACACGAACGAGTAGAATAATGTATGATAATGACATATTATACGAAGTCACGGTCAATTTACATAATTATCATTGAACAATCGATGATTCATGATCATGAATGAACTTTGACTGTCGGGCTTGTGCTGAAAAATAATAGTAACGTTAAATCTCGCGTTAAATACATGATCTTTCATTTATGTGGATGGGGATAGCATCAATTTCGTTTTTACCTTGAAAGATTCTGAATTGCCACGATTCAAATTGGAATCGCTTGCATATTTTACTTGGACTCCAACTCATTATTCTCAATCTGTATTTGTTCAATCCCAATCCGATGTATTTTGGGTATTTTGGAAATTGACATTCATCAGTTAATCATGGTCTGATAGTGTGGATGATAATTTCAAGGGGTGTGTGATGTGAATTTTCATAGCGAGAGATAGTATGGAAATCATCAAATCAAATAAGTATCGAATAATATGATTATTTCTTCCATTGTTTTCAGATGATACACCAAGATATATACTATGATTAGTTTATTCAATTCTAAAATTAGCATGCACATTATCCAACATTATTTCTGAAGGTTCGCTCCATTGTTGCTTTCAGTAATAATATTGGATTATGTACTAGATACTGATGCATTGAAAAGACATGCTAGACAGTTATATAGTAAAAACTATAGTATCACAAAGAGAGAGAAACTCAAAGTCATTACCACAATAGTTCATAAAATCGAAAATGGTAGATAACGAGAGGAAAAGCTACTTTTCTGGCCATAGGCCACGCAGAACATTAGATTATATCCACCCGAAATCTATGCAATATTTCGTGTACACGAATAAAATCTATATTGTTATATTAGTAGTATATTGTTTAACGAGCACGGAAAGATAGTGATTTCTCACGAGAATGAAGTTAGCAGCATGAGCCGTAGATTAGCATTCCGTGCGAGTTATACACTATAATTTTTCTACGGCTGCTACAGATAACAGCGGCATTTCTGATTTCTTCGTCTTGAAGCCATCTGATTTCCTGTCAAGTGAGGCTCATCTATGTTAGACAGAGCTGTCATTTCTTGATATTTGACATTTCATAGACGATGATATTTTTTTCGAAATAATAACACAATGGAGTCATAGTGATATCAGATACGGAAATAAAATTGATGACATACAAATTACCCCATTGATGTATCGAACACAGTTGAACAAGAGCAATTTCTATCTCTGGTAGAATAAGTCCATGTTCCGAAAGGAAGAAGGAAAGCTCGAAGTAATCTCCACTACTTTATTACTGATGTAAATCAATTAAGGGGGCATGATTCGGACTTATGAAAGTCCATCCTCAGCCGTTATTAGAAGTTAATGGAGGTGGAACAGGTTTCTATTGAAAATGAAGGGCTTCATGCCCTAAGTACGCGTACTTATAGAATCGGTATTAAAATGGACAACTTTTGTGTAGTTTCAGAAGAAGGATATTTACCTATGATTTATGCTGCAGCCTACTTTGCATATCAAAAAGTCGTCAAATAGCTATTCACTGAAGGAAAAATGGACCTATAACCATGTCAGATCCATCGAGAAGGCTGCTTCAGCAAAAATCCGATTTTTGTTCCCTGCATAAGGCTATACTTTACACTTCAACTGCTTCTCATGATCTATAATCCACAGATACGACCTGTTCCAGAAAACTGTTCCCACAAATGGGGTCCAGGTGAAATAGAGTAGACCCTGGGTCAGCAAACAAACATTCGCTGATGCTTTTTTGAATTGACTCGGCCGTTACTTGACGGAAATCCATAGCAAATGTAAAAATTTCACAAACGATAAGATTTTCACAAAATTCTCAAGCATATGACATATGTCTCTAACACAGTTGCTTCATCAGGTGAAGTACTAGTACTATGAAATAAACTAACCTTGGCTTGCCTAACTTTTATATATTCTACTTTCCCAACAACCTGAAGGATTAGAATTACCCATGGAAAAGTTCGATAAACCTTCATTTTCGGAAAATAGGCACAATATCTGCATACCGGTACACCGTATTTCAATGTAGATATTGTGTCTATTTTCTGTAAATGAAGGTTTACCGAACCTTTCCAGAGGAAATTCTAATCCTTCAGGTTGGGAAAGTAGAATATGTATGTAGGCAAGCCGAGGTTAGTTTATTTCATTGCATCAGTATTTCACCTGATGAAGCTACTGTGTTAGCGAAACATGTCGTGTGATTGAAAATTTTGTGAAAATCTTATCGTTTGTGAAGTTTTTACAATCGCTGATGTTGTTAGATTCCATCCAGAGAAGAGTCATTCGCCTGGGGGGGGGGGTGATGCCACACTCATCATCAACTATCTGACATCATTGGAACACTGTCACAAAGTCGACCTTTCACCACATAGAAATGTTCTTCAGAAATCTCTGATATCATTCCATCACTAGTACTTTCGTTTTTCGTTGTCATCCTTGAAATTTGTCGAACAGCTGATATCAAAACGAACTAAAAATCTCCAAAAGTTGAAAAAAATGCCAATACACCCTATCCTCCCTAGGTACGCAGGATGTTCTTTGAACAATAGGGATTTCTTTTCGGCGCATCATGCGATTAAACAAAATTTATACTTTGGACATTACATATCTGTGCTACTACTGCTACTAGTCTGAATATTGGAAATCTGCTCGTGTGAATTATTGTGTTCATAATTTCTATACAGTCATCGTAATACATAACATCAGTTACATCACTGACAATGGAAATGATCCCTAGCATTCTAAAGACTGTTATCAGAAACAGCATTCGCTATTCACATTGTATTTGATGTGGTAGACTTCGTTATCCGCATTTAAGTGTAACTAGGTTAGTGAGTTTTATATCCGTTGGATATGTAATTGCTTTGGAAGGCAACCTCTTTTATTTTCTGCCGTTTAAGGCAAGCGCTTATCTGTATCAGAGTGTGAAATAATCATGAACATAGGTAGGTACTTGTTCAGAACGTGTGCTCTGAAATGTTCCAGATGGTTGTGTACCTAACCGACAGTTCGTTTGAAAACTAGGGTGGTCAAAAATAGTAGATTGTTTTATTAGGATCAAAAGTGACACTTTGTTTGACAAGCGAATTTTGCATTTGCGAGGCGGAGCGTTCAGCGAAGCCGGTTGCAGAAAATAGTAGATTGTTTTATTAGGATCAAAAGTGACACTTTGTTTGACAAGCGAATTTTGCATTTGCGAGGCGGAGCGTTTAGCGAAGCCGAGCGAAAGCAAAATTTGCGAGTCGAACAAAGTCACTTTTGATCCGAATGAAACATGCTATTTTTTCTGCAACCGAAACAATTAACTCAAATAAACATGTGAAGTAACCACCAATGCCGTGCCATATGTATGCAATGCAACAAATATTGACAAATAATCCAATGTGGTGAGAATATTCTACCTGCATTAACAGCAGGTTAGGTTTTCTAGGATGTTCGAATTGTAGTTTCAATATAAATACAACCACAGAGTGACATATATTGTGTATGAACCAAGTGCTCTAATGGCAAATACCGTGCCAGTGCCAGCTATAGTAACAAGACGTGGAAAATGTTAGGTTAGTGAGCATATCAACAATGATAATAATGATTATTTATTCCTCTCCATACTACACTGTGTTTGATTTGATGATCAAAATGAAGCTAAACAATATCGTTGTTTGAGACAAAAAAACTATTGCTTGCCGTGATTATTCAAAAACAAGTTATCCATCCCGAGAATAACGAATGAAATACAGATCAAGCAAGTATTTGAATCTTGAAAGCTTCCCTGATCAAAACAAAAATACTTAACTGAGATGTTTATAATTCCAATACTATAATAAGGTGTATTTATATCTCCAGCATGGGTATGAAATGACAAATCTGCTGAAATCGGAAACAAATCAGGTATGCGTCTCATCCCAAATAACCAACTGTCACAATGTTGTTCATTCTTGATGACGTCCAGTACATCCTTTTTAGTTCCTAGGAGCTAAAGTTCAACTTTAGCTCCTAGGAACTAAAATTCAACTTTAGCTCCTAGGAACTAAATATGTTGCCTAGCAACATACCTATTTTTGTGGCAGTAATAGAAACGTCAATTTAAGAGCTAATTTTGGTATCAAAATGGACGACTTTTGTGTCGGTTGCAGAAAAACTTGTTTCTCCGGCAACCGACACAAAAGTCGTTAATTTTGATACCAAAATTAGCTCTTGAATTGGCGTTTCTATTACTGACACAAAAATAGGTATATGTTGCTAGGCAACACATTTAGTTCCTAGGAGCTAAAGTTGAATCACAAGTACCGAACATGTTTGGAAACAGCTCATTTTTATTACTCTAAACACATAGCAAACTACGGGGTGTTACATTTAAACCCATCGCCGCTAGACAATAAGTATTTTTGATAATACTATTGATTCAACTATTAAAGAATGTTACTCGTTACTTTATGAGCACACATGAAACTATTGTATTTTTGTCCACGCTGTACCAATTGGAATCAACATGTGATACATTTTTGGAATCAGCTCAGCTAGAGTTATCCGAAAATTGAGACATAATGGGGGTGTTCCATTTAAAAAAAATGATGGTGACGGCATTACTCGTACGTAATTCACCCTGTATATCAGATTATTATTTTTAAATACGGTAAATTAACTTGAAAAATCGACGTGTTTCAGGATTATTTCTTAAAATTACCTGTTTAGCTAAAAATGAATTTGTTCCATACATTATGGACACACTGTATGATCAAGGGTATAATTGAGTATTTTTGTTTTGATCAGGAAAGCCTAGTTGAAAAACTTGTTTTTGAATAATCACGGCCAGCAATAGTTTTTTGTCTCAAACAACGATATTGTTTACCTACATTCGATTATTAAGCCACACACAGTGGAGTATGGAGAGAAATAAATAAGCGCTATTATTATTGTTGATGTGCTCACTAACCTAACATTTTCCACGTTTTGTTCCTATACCTGGCACTAGCGCGGTATTCGACATTAGAGCACCTATATAGTCCATACACAAATATGTCACTCTATGGTTGTATTCATATTGAAACTTCAATTCGAACATCCTATTTGTTGCATTGCATACATATGGCACCGCATTGGTGGTTACTTCACATATTTATTTGAGGTAATTGTTTCGGTGGCAAAAAATATAGCATGTTTCATTCGGATCAGAAGTGACTTTGTTTGACTCGCGAATTTCGCATTTGTGAGGCGGAGCGTTTAGCGAAGCCGAGCCAACAAAGTGGAACGTTTTATCCTAATAAAACAATCTACTATTTTCTGTGACGGTAAAAAAGTTTGACATTTCATCTATGTTGACTTTTGTCCCGGATATTTTGTTGTGATAGTTCCGGAAAATAAGCCAATTACACCACCGTCTCCGAAGAACTGCAAGTAATTTTATCTTCCATCCCATTTCGCGGTTAGGTGAATCACTAAACAACCACTGAGTTCGCATTTTTTCAAAATCAAATCACAGAATTAAACTGACAGATATTTGATTACTTCAAAAGAATGATGAATATGCCTGCAAAAAGATGCCTGCAACGCAGGTGTAATTCCTGTTAAATACTTGAAATCTCACGTAGATAATTTTCTGATTTTAATATAATGTGATATTTTCTCAATGTTGATTCGTCCTTTTTCCTGTCACAGAGAGAAATAGTGTATTATACACGAAGAAAATATTGGATTTAAGCTCTCCGCTACTCGTTGGAAGACAAAACACAACCTCGAGCAAAAATCTACATTTTTTTCTTCTTGTACATATATATGATGAATAACTATTAATCGATTTAATTGAGCCGAGCAGCATGGTATCATATCTATGTCCAGCTCCTTTTACATCTTCTCATCAATCATGAGCTACTATAGAAATAGAAATTTGATCAGGATATTTATCGGATATTTATAAACTAACAACGTTATGAGTTTGAGTTATTTATGGAATCCAGTTCGATTTCCTGAACAGATGAACTTTTACAAGAGCCTATATAAAGTTTACGAAGCATTCCCAAAGCTCACCTTCTCATTTCTTGAAAAGAGTTATCTGATATATTATGTTCTTGAGTATATAACTTTTCATGCCCGATTTGGAAAAGATGAGAATTTTCTGAAATTTAGATCGGGGGCGTGAAAAATAGGTGGGGCTAGGGGCATTTCTTCCCTCAACTTTTTTCTATGCAATTTCCGGTAGTTTGACCAAGAAAGTTGAAAATATCATGATTTTTACTCAAAAATGATACTCTTGTTTAGTTCCGATAGCACTCACCATTTTCGATATGAATCGATTTTAAATGGCTGACTGCGTAACAAAAATAGTGCTTTTACCTATCGATAGGATACCAAATTTTCCCAAGAACTATCATTGGAAACTACCCTTTTTTCAACATTCATCAAAAATAATGAATTGACAAATGTTAGAATCGATTTATCTTGAAAGTGGTGAGTGCTATCGAATCTAAACAAGGTTATCATCTTCATATTTGCTGGTCAAACGCAGAAAATTTTAAAAAAAGTTTGGGTAAGAAATGCCCCTAGTCCCACCTATTTCCGACGCCCCTGATCAAAATTTTGGAAAATTCTTAACATTTCCAAATCGGGCACGAAAAGTAATATACATGTACAACATTTCGTTAACTCATCACAGACAGTTTCGGAAATATTTACAAGATGTCTATAACTCCACAGGGGGCATTTTCTGGGCTCATATTTATATGAATTTTCACCACTATTTTTGTACCTACAATCTGTGGTTGAAATCTCTCTATGAAATTTCGGAGCACCCTGTATATCCCTTCATAGGAAACATTCGTAAGATTTTGGCTCTTTTGACCATTTGTTTAGCGATTTAGATCCTGGGTTTGGTATGTGGATGATATTGATAACGTTTTTGTTTCAGGTTCCAAACTGATTTTGAGAAGTGTCAATGGTGAATTCAAATCTGGTCAGTTACACGCCATCTTAGGACCTTCAGGAGCAGGCAAAAGCACTTTATTGAATATTTTGGCTGGTTACAAGTAAGTTGACTGAGCTCTAGCACTAATAAACGATGAATGAGAGTCTCTATGTACACATTTGACCTCTCATTGTGAATACGCGAACTACTTTCTAAAGTGCTTCTATAAATATGAAATGAGACCCTACTCTCACCTTATTGTAATAGATCTTCTTTATTCACTATCCGAGGGTAATTGAGTTCTTTCATCAAGTAACTAGCTTTGCTGATAGTCCAGAAATCGATTATTTTTCGCCAAAACCAATATCAGTTGAGATAGAGAGAGAGAGTGAGTATGTGTTTATTATCTAAGATACAAGACCTTATTCACAAACACTGGTGAAAGAAAACATGAAAATAATTACATTCAAATAAATATGAAATTACAAAATAATATGAAAACAATACATATAAATAATTACATCCGCGAGATTAACCCGTCGGGTTGAGGCTCGGGTGAGGCTTCACAATCCTTCGTGGTCACTTTGGAGACCTGCAGAACATCTCTTTCCAAAGACTCGTTCATCCAACGAACAGCGAGGCTCTGGAACACATTGCAAAGGGAGGCATATAACCTCCAGAAATTCAAGAAGAACACCAATTCCTTCCTTATTTCCCTTGGTTCTGACGATGTTCTCTGAACATTACAGGATATCCTTTTTCGTGGGAACCAGAACATGAAAAAAACGTCATTAAAATATTCTGTCAAATTATAAAAGGTTTTAGATTTCAGTCTTTCATGTAGGTAGTTTGTTTCTAAATGTTTTAAGAGAATCCAAGTTCTTCAATCCTGCAAGTAGTCTATTATACATTTTGACAGCATTGTGAATTATCGAGTCTTTAATCAATGTGGATTTAGGAATGACTAATGATAGATTCGATGCATTTTTATAACTATATTTATTCTTGTAAATGAGACATGTAGCTTCTAAAACGTAGATTGATAGTGTCAATATTCCGGGTCTCAGGAAAAGAGGTTTGCAGCAACTCAGCCTATTTACTTGGCACAAATACCGCACCGCCCGTTTCTGCAGCAAAATTACACTCTCAAAGAATTCATCACTGCATGAACCCCAGAACTGAATTCCGTACCTCAAGTTTGACTCCATGAGAGCAAAGTAAACATTTTTTGCCGCAGCATAACCTAATTCATTCGCTGTAGACCTGGGGGCAAAACATCCTGATGATAATCTTCTGTTCAAGATGTTAATGTGACTTGTGAATTTCAAATTGGTGTCGATGTCGAGTCTCAAGAATTTTAGTATCAGCGTTCGCTCATACATGTATAGTATATTAAAAAAAGCACGAAATGGACCTACCTAGTAGATATTCTCAACATTAGGAATAAGAAGTTGAGATAATGTGAAACTAATGGCCATACACAAATGTTAAGATCAATTTCATCATTATATTTTCTCATGTCTGAGGCAGAGATAATTGTATTATGATGTAGGCGAAATGTTCGGAATAAATTGGGACAAGCTGAATCACACTCTCCATGAATCTTGTAGAGGCACAATAAGTAGGGTTAGTAATACCTGAATCTATACTAAGTCTATGGGAAATAGACTGAGTTACGCAATTGATTATTTCGTCTATTTGTGTGTGCATTGTTTAGAGTTTCTGATTTTTTAATGATGAGCAAGTGACGTTTCATTGATTGAACGCAAATAAGTGCTCCGGCATTATTTTTCCTATAGAGATTTCCATCCAGTTGATGATAGATAAAAAGATGGATTTTGACTTGTTGTTTCTTCACCAATTTTGTGTAGTCATACAGTTGAGAAGTCCAGTTTCAAGACACTCCAAACCGTTTTGTGACAATATTGATGAAACACTGAGGAAAAATGATGACTCTAAAGCGGCTTACCTAGTTCTCAATTCTTCAACGGGGTTTGGAATAGGTATTTTATTGATTGAGTGAGTTCATCGTGAAATCTAACTCTATACCTTTTCAACTACGAGATAGCCACCATACTCAAAGTGGAATGAAAGATGTTTTCTAACCCTCTCGGATACAAAACAGCTTTTTTTCTCAAAGCGACAGGGATAGTGGCTTTTTCCTGCTGCTCAACAGGCAGAGAAGGTGTCTAGGCAGAAAAAGTTTGTTGCTAGGCAACGTTCTGAGAAATTCTAATAAAATGAGTAATCAAAATTGACACTGACATTGGGTGAACACAAAATGATGAAGTTTTCAATACAAAAATTACACAAAATTGGTTTTATATCATTTGGAGAAAAAATTCTATGTTTCACACGGCAGCAAATGTAGATTGACTGCGCTGATAGTTCATAGCCGAGCGTAGCGAGACTTGGAATTCAGCCAACTTTTCTGCCTAGTTAAACAAATAACTATTTTTATTTATCTATTCCTTTTGAGGATAATATATCTGTATAATATTTGTTGTACTTTCACGTTCATGAGCTTGTAGTTTTGGCATATCACTGATAAATATGACTCTTAATTGACATAACAACAATTACATGAAGGTGGAAAAAGTTGAATTATATGAAAAAATAGATGAGAAAAGATGCTCAGAATCAACTCGACGTATAGTCTTCAGCAATACATTATCCGAAATAATTGACAATAGCTATTCTTTCTCGAGTATTCTATCATCTCTTAATTCGACGTTTCTCTGAATAACTTCATTGTAATGAAACAATAGTTATTGGAGTACCATATATCATCACAATATTCGTAAAATTCTGATTTAACTAACTTAGATATATACGAACCAGAATAACAAATATCAGTAATAATTATCAAATCTTTGTTAACGTCAAATTTGTTCATGATTATTCATCAGAATCGTACCTGATTCTTTGCTTTATTTATTAACAATGCATTATTTAATACTGCTATATTTGTTTATTGTGAACACAATTATTTAATAATTAACAATTCATCTTTCACGCTGATTTACGCAGTGATAATCAATAAGATATTTAAATTTATAATGACAATTTGTTTTGGTAATAATCAACGATGATACAGTGTCTGTTAATAAATATATGTGTTTCTTTATTATGATACATTTTTTTTATTATATAAATCCAGGTAATATAAACGATAACAAGCTCTGGAATTCATTGCCTGTGGAAGTATTCCCAACAACATATAATCTCCAAAAGTTCAAAAAAAATTCCGATACCTACCTCCTGTCCCTATCCTCCCACGATGTTCTTTGAACATTATAGGGATACCCTTTCGTGTGCTCCAAGCGATAAAAAAATGTATTCTTCGTTTGGTAATTATAATAATTCATTTGGTAATAATTGAAATACTGTCATGCGCGTGGGCCATCATTTTAGTAGAGCTTCCATCTTGTTGATTTCCTTGTGGTTTCGACCATCACAAAAGACGTGAAGTGTGATGGTTATATATAAGTTTGATCCGTTATATGACAGTGCGGGTTTGTTTATATTCATATAGACATGTATATTATATTCGTCTATGTAATTTGCTTCTTGGGATAATTTCATATACGACATTTCATATGAAAAAAATGACAGACGCCTATCAGTGCATCTATTATACTACCTCCATTTAGTGTGTTTTCAAAAGAACTGGTGCATGTGGTACTAATCAAACGGAAAATTTTGAACGCGCAAGTAGGTGTGAATATACCTGGTGCATTAGTATTTTCTTTATTATTTGCTTTGCATGAATTTGAAAGAAAGTAATATGGGTATCATTGAGGGTCGTTTGCGAAATCATATAAATTGAACGTAGGTATGCCATCATAGCTGAGAGCTGATGAGTTATATTATAACAGGTTCATACGCAACCAGCCCTGAATAGTTTGGTTACCTATATACTTATATAAATAATATTCGTTAACTGTTACTGAATTTGTTATTGATATTAAGCGTAGAAACACCTCCTCGGGGTGATTTACGACTTGTCATAATACATCAGGAAATTTAATAAAACAATAAGCAATTAATCTGAAGTGAAGACATTGAATATCGTTAATTTATATCAGCGAACAAAATATTTGTTCATTATCAATGAAGGGTTTATCTTCATGGTGTCCATATATGAATAAATATTTGGTTACTGAAAACAGAGATTTTGTAATAATGAATATCGTTTGGTGTGGGCGAAGAAATATATATTCTTAGATGAGGCTCATTCATGGGGGTATGTGAACAAATAATTCGTTTTTTCCAAAATGAACAAATAAGCCATATTTCAATAAAGGATTTGGTAACAGTTGATCATATTTATTCAATTTAACCAAACTGTTCTTTCAGTGTTCTGTCGAAAGTGATCACGTGACATGTCTCACAGCACTCGGCAGACACTGTTTGTATATGAATTTTGAAATGTTGTATGAAAGCTTCAATGACCATTATTCGCTGAATTATACGTTGACTCAAGCTGACTATATACTTTAATTGGTGTTTCTAATGATGGTTCATGCATAGAATCATCTATCAGTTTTCATTTCCTAAAGAATACCTAATGATATAATGTAGTATGTATTTAATCGAGAGGTCATTGAACGTTATTAAATATGAATGACTATTAAACTCCAAAATGTGTCATTGTTAAATAACAATTTGAATTATTGTTGTTTCCAAAGCTCAATTGATTCAAAATCATTTTGAATGATCGTCATCAGCAGGTCATGGGATAGTTAGAGAATGGTATACCTATGTACTAAAATATTATCAGAAAAGGATTTAGGAACCGTTTTAAGGAAAATAGCACAACATATTTGAGATAAAAATTAAAGATAACGACTTCGTATTCATTATGGCTCTCATGATAGAGACTTATTTTCAAACTCATATTTGTTTAATATCCAAGATAATACCTAATGAACATTTGATGGCGATAGTTTGCATTCTTTATTGAATAATCAATCAAGATTATTGATAAATCTTCATCCCATCTAGCGGAATTTAGTTTTGTTTGATATCAGAATTATATTCAGGTGGTCAACAAATGTTTTCGAAATAATTTCATGGATTGCGAAATTTACTCATAACGAACTATAATATACAGGGTGTTTCATAATTGAATGCTGATCCTAAAGGGCGATGATCGAGGCGATGATCCTTGGATGATCTTGAGGAGAGTAGTTCATATCAACATATGTCCTGAACCTCTTAGTTTCTGAGCTACAGGGTGTTGAAATCAGAAGCGTACAGCGTTTTTTTAAACAAAACATTCAATATCAGGTCTACGAGGACATCACTGGAAAAAGTAAAAGTTTGATTTTCGTCCCAAAACAAAATGTGTTCCCACTTATAGTGGGTGTCTACTGAATTACCAAAAACAATATCCAAGAACTGAAGGGACAAAATTCTTTGGTTTTTATTTTTTTACGCGAAAACGGTACGTTGTATGAAAGTAAGTCTAGGAACCAAATTTGCTCCAGAAAGAATTGAAAAAAAATCTGGTTCTCAGAAAAATCAGTGGCGTACTATTTTTTCCTTCAAGAATTGTCAGTTCAAACCCCGTACGGACGTTACTGGTGAGAATTTTTAAATATCTTTCACGTAAAAAAATGCTCCTTAATAATGGAAAGGTGTATCCAAAATATCATAACAATATCAAAGAGTGATAAAAAATTATGATGAAAAACTCATTTTTTTCTTGGAATTTCACCCCTGTAGCTCAATAACTAAGAGGTTCAGGATATAATATGTTGATATGAACTTTTTTCTTTGAAATCATCCAAGGATTATCGCCCATAAGGGTCAGCATTCAATTATGAAACACTCTGTATATATATCCATGGAAAATTTTTCAAGAAAATCATTCACATTAATATCAAGATTTGGAATATTCTACATCACATGTCTTCAAATGGAATTCCTTATTTCAGTCAGCAGCATCCTTGGTATACAGGATATGTCATGACGAGCTTACACTATATCTCTATATTAAGAATCAGTCGAGATAAATCCATGAACATATGCATGAATATATTGTAGAATACGCTCTCTTGATTTGATATATTTTTAGCAATGCAGTGTTGCCGCTTCTATCAAAAAGTAGCAGAAACTTTGTTATTTCACATAGGGAACCCTGTATTTTATTGCATTTTTAGATTCTCCCTGAAGAGCTGATTTCATCAATACATCACACTGCGGGTCTTCCGGAAATGATTACAGAAATCTAGGGTGTTCAAAATGTAGATTTTTCAATTTCAGGAATTGTTTGTGTCGAAACCATTCATTATCGGCCAAAACGGCTCACATGTCTCTTTCTCTAATTTTGATTTACTATTTACTGATATTCAATCGGAACAGATACAGGTTGATCAGAATTCTGAATCTTGAACCACCCTGTTGTTCCGATTAAATATCAGTAAATAGTGAACCAAAAGTAATGAATAGTTCCGACGCGAAAAAAATCCTAAAGTTGAGAAATCTCGATTTGGAACACCCTATATCTCTGTAATCTCTTTGGATAGACCCCAAGTGTGATACATCGATAAAATCAGCTTTTCAGGGAGAATCTTGAAATGCGATAGAATACAGGGTGTTTCATTTGAAATATCAATGTTGCTACTACTTTATAGTAGAGGCGGCAACACTGCATTGTCGAAAATATTTTGAATGAAGAGATCGTATCCTAAAATATAAGCATGCACATTTGCATGGATTTTTTCTGACTGAATCACGATATAAAGACAGTGTATTAGCTCGTCGTGACATACAGGGTGTAAATTTGAAAACTTCCAATGCGAATATCTCGCGAAAGGAATAAGTTAAAAAAACGCCGTTTGGCGAAAATGCTAAAGAGTTAAGGGTAACTAGAACCACCATATTTCGGTCAAGGGATGAGTCACCCCGTCGGCGCGACACACCCCAACTTTGAAATGTCAAATGACACTACCTCTTTTGTGATGCCTCAAATGAACAGTCTCAGTCAGTAGTATTCACCTGTACAAGACTCTTTTTCCACTCACTACATCAGGGTGTACGAAAAATATAAAGTCGAATAAAATAAAATGAATTGTGTTAAAAGGATATTTTATTTGATGTTCAAAATGCATTCCATTCTGTTGTAAGCAATAGTATAATCGATGTTCAAATGCCATTCTAACATTTTGGAACACATCTCTTGGAATATATCGGCATTCTGAATTTTATTTTATTCGACTTTATGTTTTCCGTTCACCCTGTAGTGGGTGGAAAATAAGGTGAATACTACTGACTGATACCGTTCATTTGAGGTATCACAAATGAGGTAGTGCCATTTGACATTTCAAAGATGGAGTGTGTCGCGCCGACGGGGTGACTCATCCCTTTACTGAAGTATACGGTGGTTCTAGTTCCCCCTTACTCTGTAGCATTTGGGCCAAACGGCGTTTTCCTAACTTTTTTATTTAGCGAGATATTCGCATTGAAAGTTTTCAAATTTAGACCCTCGACTTAATATTTTTCGTACACCCTATAGTGGGTGGAAAAAAAGTCTTGTACAGGTGAATACTACTGACTGAGACCGTTCATTTGAGGTATCACAAAAGAGGTAGTGCCATTTGACATTTCAAAGTTGGGGTGTGTTGCGCTGACAGGGTGACTCATCCCTTCACTGAAATATGGTGGTTCTAGTTCTTCCTAACACTTTAGCATTTGTGCCAAGCGGCGTTTTTCTAACTTTTTTATTTCGCGAGATATTCGCATTGAAAGTTTTCATATTTACACCCTGTATACCCTGTCAAGAGTCAAGAGAAGATGAAATTCACTCTTCATTCGGAATCATAAATTATACATAGATAATTATATCAACTTGGATTTCACGAATGAACAATAGAAACCATTTCATTCTGTTGCATCATAGAGATTCATTTCTCGAAAAACGAGAATGCCAAATTTTTCGTATGAATGGTTTTGTGTGTCGATAATACACAGTGAACAATTTCCGGGTGTAATTTCAATCGAGTGAATTTCAGAAATAACTCCGATTGAATTAACACTTGATTCGCAATAATATTATATCAATTTTATTAAAAATTTGATAATACCGTGTACAGTGGAGTCAACTCACAGTTTTATAGTGAAAAATCACACAAATGTGGTAATTTAGAGGGGTTCTGAAATATCCATTCAAAAGAAACACCAAAAGGATGAAAAGTAATTACTTTCGATAGTGGTATTATTCAATTCAACGCAAAAAATACACTTATTATATGAAATTAACACCTAGTAATCACGGATAAATCGAAACCGTGCATGAATCATGAGATTTGGGGCTAATATAATTCACTCATCGTCTTGCATTCTCCTATGTGAATGAATAATGTTGCTGATTTTGAATTGACCCCCTGAAAAACCTAAACTCATTGAAGAATGGATGAAAATTGTGTAGCTGTATATCATCAACCACGAATTGTGGTATCCAGATTGATAGGTGACAATAAGAATGGATGATTTCGTGAAAATAATGCATTAAATTAATATTAAGTTGATTCATCAATAATTATATATGATGATTTTGAGATTGCGAAGCCATATAAAGTACTTATATGTCGAACCAGAGTCAAACATATAATTGAATATCAAAGTGTACATTTTGTGCACAGAAGAATATTGAGTAAATATCTTGATAGATGGCGACACTAGCGCTCCTTCGACGCTCGTCTCTCGACCGCCTTCAAATAGTATCAGCTCCGACATGTTTTGTGATGTCTCAACTCTCCCTACAATGGATCATTTCATACACTGAATACCAATGTTAGTATATCAGAGTCGTGTTATTCAACACTCAGATGCTGACAAGAAAACACCGCTTCTCAGTGTGATAACACTCAATGAGTGGGTTTTCACAACAGGAAACATAATATTATCAGTTGAAGCAAAAATACAACAGATACAGTGTCAAAATAATCACCATATTGTACACCATTTTAGTGTTGAATAACACGAACCGATCAAATTGGCACTATATAGGTACTCTAGAGTAGTTCTTGACTGTATGTAAGAACGAATGACACTCTATATGATGGTGTTAAAAATATCAGTGTTGATTCTCACCAAAATAATCAGGACCTCAGGGGACACCCAAGGGTGTTAGCTGGTGTGACCTGGTGTTATTTTTGTTTCACTGTGTACTATGCAAATCGACAACTTCGGTATTTCTCTTAACCAATAACCATCGCGTAGAGGTGTTGTCACAAAATGTTCAGCAGTATAGCTTTGAAGGGCAAATCTTATTACTTTTCGTAAGTTTGATCAATTACTTGTGAAATTCAGTGTGACATGGTTCGTGAGTCCCAATTTATATCGTTATATTTTTGTTTCACAGTTCGAATTCATACGTAACTATACCTGGTCGATGAAAAGATAAGTCTGCGTTTCAAACAATCGGAACTATTTTTTTTAGGAATAACAAAATCTTTGTTCTAATATTTCAATATCCTAACTACGGCAGGTGAAATCGTAAATAGTATACCTAGCATCAATATGGAGTTTTCAACCATACCGTATTCTGCCGATCGCTGGCTCTTAGACTATTATTGTTTCGCTGGCTCTTAGACCACCTATATACACCATTACTGTTGAAAGTAAGACGTGAAATAATAGTTTTATTCAGCGTACTTTTATTCATGAAATAACGGGTTAAATGATAATCTCAATAACGGTTATACATGAAAGCACCTTGCTTGCGATATATAATATTTTTATGTTTACAGATGCCGAGACGCAACAGGTTCAATCCTCATAAATGGAAAGCAAAGGAATCTCAAACATTTTTTGAAGATGTCTCGGTATATTATGCAAGAAGACGTGATCCAACCGATGTTGACAGTCGAAGAAGCTATGCTTGTGGCGGCGAATTTGAAGTTGGAAAAATATATGCCGGAAGCTGAGAAATTGAAAGTGGTGAGTATATACCAGGTGGCCCCGAAAACCGTATACCTCTGTTCCAAGATACGTAGGAACTACGACGAGTCTGAACTGACATCGTAAAAAACATTTTTCACGAACATTCGCCTAATTTACAGTTGCAACTGTAAATTAGCATAAATAGTATTATTGGTATTGGTAGGTTGGATGGTGACAGATGCGCTGCGACCTAATTAGATTTATTGTGCCCCATCTGCTTCTGCTATGTCAAGGGTTTTTTGTTCATAGCAGCCCTTCAAGATTCAATTCCTTCAGGAATTTGAGGATTTTGAGGGAATCTAGTTGTGGTATTTCTTCCACAGTCAGCTAGTATTTTTTTTATCGCTTGGAGCGCACGAAAGGGAATCCCTATAATGTTCAAAGAACATCGTGCGTTCCTAGGGAGGATTGGGACAGGAGGTAGGTATTGGAATTTTTTTTGAACTTCTGGAGATTATATGTTGTTGGGAATACTTCCACAGGCAATGAATTCCAGAGCCTAGCCGTTCTATGGATGAAAGAGTCTTGATAAAGTGCTATTTGACATCTTTCGAGGTTGACAAAGAAAGGATGTGCTGACTGGGCTTGTCTAGTTCGCCTGATTGGTATTGTTAGTGAAGGGATGATAGCAGAGATTTCCGAAGAACATTTCCCGTGGAAGTATCGATAGAAAAGTGAAAGGTCGCCGACCTTTCTACGGTGTTCCAATGATGTCGAAGAGTGAGTGAGTGTGGCGTCACCCATCAGGCGACTGGCTCTTCTCTGGATGGAATCTAAGAGCATCAGCGTATGTTTTGGTGCTGAACCCCATATGTGGGAACAGTATTCTAGAACAGGCCGTATCTGCGCTGAGGTGTAAAGTAGCTTTTCGCACGGAACAAGAATCCGAGTTTTCGTGAAGCAGCTTTTGCGATGGATCTGACATGATTATTCCATGAAAGAGTGTTGCTGATGGAAATACCGAGCATGTTCCCAGTATGTTCAATCTTTTGTGATTTGTGTATCTGGTTCTTCCTTACAGAATCTGCAGGTGTCGTCCTTCTGTAAGCCTAGCTCTCTTTGGTGTTCTTTGAGTCTGCAATGCCCTGCTTGAAATCTCGTTATTCCTTTGAGACTTCCTTTGCTGAGGTGTATCAGTGTCTTAGATCTTTCTCAGTTGAAATTTCCGAGGAGATCTTCAGCCTTCCGAAAAAAAAAATCATTCTTATCAGTTATACAGGGTGTCCGGAAATTATGCGCAAAAAATAAAGGGGTTGATTCTGCATGAGAAAATATGAAATTCATTTCATATATACGTGGGTCCGAAATGCATTGTTTTCAAGATTCAGTGTGTTAAACTTTTTTGAAAAAATCGGTTTTTTATGAATATTTTGGATATCCTTCCACCGATTCTCTTGAAATTTGGCAATGATATTCCTTGTTATAAGGGGCTGATTTAGCCATAATTAAATTGGCATTGTGAAATCCAGTGGCGTTCCGGGGGCACCCTACCGAATATTATTGTCAATAAAATGTGCGCCACTGATTTTTTTTCAGAATCTATACCATCATATCCTGATGATTAACTAAAAATACAACATTTTGGTCTCCTGAATTGTTTTGCTATTTTGCTGCATTTCCGTGGAAAAAAATAACTACCAATTCATTGTATAAATTTGTGCAGAACATTGCTTCAAAAACAGGGGTGAAATTTGATGTGTGATCCATGCCCATAGACGTAGATTGAGATTGAAGATTAATTTTCTTCAAATATTTTATAATACATGTTTGACACACTTTGTATTATCGAAAACTGCGCCTTCCTGGACCGAGAATACATATAGTTCTCAATATGCAGAGTGTAGAGTGTGTCAAACATGTATATCAAGAAATATTTGAAGAAAATGAATCTTCATACTCATTCTATGTCCATGGACATTGATCACGCATTTATTCTCACCCCAGTTTTTGTAGGAATTGTTCGGCACAAATTTATGCAATAAATTGGTATTTATTTTTGTCCATGGATATAAAGCAAATTATCAAAATAATTCAGGAGACCAAAATGTTGTACTTTTAGTTAGTCAATAGATTATAAAGATACAGAATATGAAAAAATCAGTGGCGCACATTTTATTGACGATAATATTCGGTAGGTTGCCCCCCGGTACGCCACTGGGTTTCTTAATTCCAATTGAATTATGGGTATATCATGACATAAAATATGATTACCAATTTCAAGAAAATCAGTGAAAGGACATTTGAGATATTCATAAAAAACCGATCTTTTTTTAATGTTTCAACCCATGTTGAAAACTATGAGTTTCCGGACCCACGTACATATAAAATGAATTTCTTATTTCATCATGTAGAATCGCCCCCTTGATTTTTTGCGCATAATTTCCGGAATGGGAATTATATTTCTCATAATAAACAGGTTATATGACTTCACTCGAATAAATTCATTTCGGATATCAAATCCTCATGCATCAGTAACCTGAAGTCCGGTTATTCTTTCAGCCATTTAAAAAAAAAATCATTTTTATTGTATGAATTTTTCAAAAAAACATTCACAACACTCAATTATTCGTTGATAAAATGCACAATCTGAAGAAAAATATATATTTCCGACATAGAGGCTATGATTAAAAATATTTCGAAATTGTTTCCAGAAAAGTCATCAAGCTTCATAAAAAAAACTATAAGAAATATTCGTTCGAACAGGAAAATAACGACACCGCTGCAATTTTACACTATCCTATAGAATATATTCATCTGGAATTCTTGTGGTCTCACATTGCTCTGAAAATTAACTGAAAGATTGGGCTAGCCAACTGTTGAAACCGATTAGAAATTGATTATGGGATCCATGAGAAGTTCGTTTTTAAATTGTGCCTATATTTTGGACCACTTTACGTTCATTTCGAAACATTTTGATGACTTATCATAACAAACATCTGAAAATTGAATCCAGAATGACTAATTCCTTGTAATTTCGCAAAATTGAAGTTCTGAAGTGAAAACTTTCGATATAAAAATGAATTCGTTTTAGGTCCTATCTCATGACACAATCATCGGAGGTGATATCGTGCGTATTGTTTTAATGTAATTCTAATTGTTTGTTGTGATTTGATTGTTACTTACACCTGTATATGGGAAATACTCAGGAGAACATGGAAATCATCGTGTCAGTTAAATTGAAGGAATCTCAATTAATTGCCTAGAAACTCACCAAGGTTAATCGACAACAAGGTCCAATTAATCATTACATAATATACAGGGTGAGTCAGTTTTTTGGAGCAGGACTTCAACGGCTCAAAGAAGATACCATTTTGAGATGAAAAACTCATGTAAACATATTATTATGCATAGGAGCTTCTTTTCCGGTATAACGGAGATGTGATATTTTTTAATATTTTTTGTGTTGTTCAAGTTTTGCTATTGAGTTCCATCAACTCATTTTATGTATGAGCTTCTGAACCTTCCAGGTCTTCAAATCAATTATCGAGAAATGTCACATAGAGTGTGTTCGAAAAATTAAGTTTCATCACAAGTACATTATTTCTTGCATTCATCACGAAATCCATACAGTTTTCGAAAGACCTTCAGGAGAGGAAAAAGTATTCATATAGAACAGAAAAAAAACTGAATTATCATTGTTTCATTGGGAGCAGAGGCAGTAAGCAAGAAAGATCAAGGGAGTTAAATTGGGTAGAACCTTCATAAGTATATCACCCTGTAATTATTGAAAATCTGAGCAAGCATAAAAAACCTGACCAGAAAAATTCCATTAGCTTATTCCTTAAGTCAATCCTAGAGACCTGATCAGCTCATTATCATTGTTCATAAGAAAGAGCTAAGTAATAGATATGGTTGACGAATATGTTTTGATGTTTTTTATCAAAGATTATCTACTAATTCAAAATAATGGAACAAGCAGGATGATTCATCCTCAAAATGTGTTCCTATGAAAATACACTTCCAGTCTATTTTATTTCTTCTATAATTATATGTGAACGTCAATTAAAGAATTATAATTATTGTGAACAAAAGGATTGCTAACATGCATGAATATCAGTTTATCTGAGCTATTTCGTTGCTTGAAAGTGAAGCAATTAATAATATCCCCTGAAGAATTCATGTCTGAAATATGATTATTATATTCCTCTATAATTTAACCTAAAAATGAATGCTTTCATCATCAAAGATATCAAGATACAACCTAATCTTTTTAATTTTCGTGAGCAAATATTTGGATATCTATCTCTAGCGAAAAGATTGAAACGATGAATAACTATTCATTATGATAAGGATTATTTTCAGTACAAAAATCTGATTCAAGAAAACTATATTAAAAAAAATTAACTACCGTGGCCGCCATGTTGAAATTTTTTACAGTTACTTCATGATGAATTCTCAATGAGTGAACAAACAGTTATTCTGATGAACATCAAAACATGTCAGAATTTTTACCATCTGTTATCCATCAATTCAAGAACATATCATGTGATACTGGGCTGGAAGACTTCGGTCAATGGCCTTTTGGGGTATATCCCTAATAAAGATGTTCTCTCTCTCTCTCTCATGTGATACTATCACATATTACTAGTGTTGAGACATTTATTTAGTTTTCTTATGTTATGATTAGTAGCTGTTCTTGATTCAAGTAATCTATCTGATTGAATAAATAAAAAAGTTCCATATTATGGTCCTTGAAATTTGATCCCTGGATTCATTTTGTGTACTCCAAAAGATGACGAAACCGTTGTAAACAATTTCTTTTGTCTGTGATTTGAGTGGAATTATATAGTAGACCACATCACGGAACGTATATGAACATTGTTTTCCCACTTTCAAAGATTTGTTTTTCAAGATAATGAAGAGCAGACATTTGAGCTTGAAATCAAATTTTTTCCTAATGCAATTAGTTGAAAAATTGTAGAATTCACGAAATCATGCGAGAACATGATAATTCACTTATTTTGATCGATCTCTATATCATCGTTATCCTAATTAAGTTTCAATGATTTGGCATACTAATTGAAACAACATTTATGTAAATGTGTTCCGCAAAACCACATTCATCTGCGTGTTCATCAGATAACAAACTTTTTGGTTCCTAATGATCATTCTAGTTAATTCTGATTATTTCATTATATCCTGAATGACTTGTTTTTTATTCATTCCATTCCTTGAACTGTTTGATATAATAACTCACGGCCTTCCTAAATAATCTGTACTTGTACTTTGTATGATAAATTTTCAAACTTGAGTTCTATTTCATATGTAATTGAATATACGACCGTGAAAATGACAATTGAATAAAAGTGCATGGACGCTATTCGAAATATTGATGTAATCTTATCAGTACATAGTGATAATTTGTTGTAATATATAGTTTGTAGAAATAAATATACGCTCGATATCAGAAAAACGTATACAGTATGATGCAAATGTATGACGTTACTTCAAATTTTTGAAGCCTCATCTCATGATACTCATATGCGGGATGTCACGTGACTATAGTGTCGGAGTAATGAGATAATCAGATTCTTTTGATACGGTTCTCACATATGGAGTTCAGCACCCAAACATACGCTGATACTCTTAGATTCCATCCAGAGAAGAGCCATCCGCCTGATCGGTGATGCCACACTCACTAATACCACTTAGACGAAATCGACAGTATTAGTCAGCGAATCCTTTCGTTGTCGAAAGTTTAAAAAAATTCACAGCTACCTCCACTCCCTATCCTCCCTATACATGATGTTCATCGAACATCATAGGAATTTCCTTTCGTGCGCTCCAAGAGTAAAAAAAAACAGTGGATATGTGACGCCTCATTCATCAGAAGGTTTTCTAATTGTCTATTCAACAGTATGATTATAGGGGGAGTATACTATATTTAGGTTTTTATCCCACTGTGAAGTTTGTAAAAATGTAATATATGAGTATTTTTCATTATTTTCGTATTTTTTTCAAATTTCACTTCAGAAAAAAAATAAATAAAAGAGAAACTTGGCTCCTCCACCATTCCTATGACTTACTTTCTGAAAATCCACATTCACACAGAGTTAAAATACAATTCCCTGTGCCAGTACGACGTTGCCGACATCATCAATATGTCTAGATTTCTGGTAATTGTTCTTTGAATGCATATAATAACTATATCATAACAGCAATGAGATTAAATATCTCATTGGCTGAATAAACTTGATTACTAATGAATATGAATTATAATATTCTGCGATAGTATCTATAATTTTTCACTCATCGTCATATTACAATATTTTATCCTTAACTCGTCAGTAATTTATATAGCCGTTCACGATGCGAAAATACTGTCGGTTCGAATCCGGCTATCGGCTGAGCATTTTTCTTTGAAATGTGTGATTTATGGTTGTAATCCTGACAGCACCTCGATGCCCTAGAAGTGGTTCGGACTCCACCATAGGCTGTAGGTCCTGCTTTTCCTAACCCCGCACAAGTTTCGACTTCTGGGGAGTTGGTTCCCAACTTTGAAGTAGCAATATACAAATTTTACAAAAAAATATCACCTATCCAAAACAATAATTCACAATTTCATTAGGTTTGCGAGAAAACGAATTGAATGTATTATTGACGAGTTATTTTCCTTAGTAATTTTGTACGAGATTCAATTTATGAGAATATAAAAACTACGTTTCAAAGTTCAAAATGAACTGAAGTGATTTCTCGATAGTCGATGATATGAAGATTATTTGAGAAAATCGAAAAAAATACAAAACAAAACGATACTCAGAAATCAGCCAATTTCCTGAATATAAAGATTGTTTTATTGGGATCAAAAGTGACACTTTGTTTGACAAGGCGGAGCCGTCTAGCGAAGCCGATTGGAATTTTGTCTGATCTCCCTGAATCTGATGAATTTTTTCGAGAAATTCGATCATAAAGTAAACTAACTTTCTCGACATAACAATAAAAAAAATTTCTCGAAGGCTAGATCAGGATTTTTTTCTTCATAATATGCCATCTTGAATAGTTTCAGTAGAGCAGAGATAGAGGAATGTCGATTTTTTTTCTAAAGTGGCATATTTAAAAAATAATTAATTAATTACACACATTTACTTCATACTGCATACCTACTCAATTTCTATATTTCTACAACAGAGCAAGAATTCAGCTGTATTTTCTACATATTATATCAAATTCTATCCGACTGATTATCACGAAATCTTATCTATAGGTGATATGAACCATTACTTCACTGAGTTTACGCGAGTATTGGCACATACGCCTATCTGATATCATCAACTACAATGTCTTATCAATGAATATTGTAGTATATACAGGGTGAGTCATGACTAACCAGCCAAAAACTAATGGCCGTAGAGAAAGTCAAGGTGACATGATGTATATATGTGAAAAAAATTATTTTACCTATTCTTAACTGAAATACAGGGCATTATTTATTATGTTATCGCCTGAAATTCACCAGCGACTCACCTCTATTTACATTCCATAAGATGGCCTATGAAAAATAATAATACAGAGCCGGACTTGGGAAATGTGCTTCATGAATGTCATAATTTTGACTTTCTGGATCGTATTTTCCAAAAACTCTCATCAAAATCAGAAATATTAGTAAAAACACTACAGGTGTACCTTTTCATTTTGTACTGCACACTCCGATCAAACTGTTACAAAAATATCAAACAATATACAAATGAACGTTTCCATGATTTCGTACGGGCATATTGTAGTCACTTCGTTCAACAAATTCATTCAAATCCATTTCTTCCATATCGGTGTATCATAAGAGTTGGGAAGAGGCTCTATTTGATAAAAAATTCCAGGACCGGACTTGCTTCTCTGGAAGAGACCAGAGAGACCTTTCAAATATGAATATGAATAATTTCCAATTGGAATCTGCTTCTACATGTGAAAATGTGAAAACATTGTATTCAATATTTTGAATTATCGCTCAGGTGAATGATTTCAATCCGAATCAGATATACGTGCCAACTGATACCACAATGAGGAATTTTTTGAAGAACTATTGAATATGATCTCATTGCATGTGAACTCTCTCAATAAGCGAATTAACTTGTGAGTTTGGTGTTATCACGATACAGAAAGCACTAAAAAAGAAGGCTGTGATGAATGTAAGAGAATGCATTGAAAGTGGTATTTTTTTTCGACAGGATGAGGCACCACTACATTACTCAATAAAAGTGAGATAATGCCTAGACACGCAATTCTCTAATCGCTGGAAAGGTCGTGGAGGCCCTTATTCTTATTGGCCTCCTAATCTCACAGTATTTGACTACTATCTATAGATATGGAACTTTCATCAGACCGAAATCAACATTCACCAATTTCAATAATTTCCACTAATTCGGTTGAAAAGCTCATACATGCAGTTTTAAGAGATTAACCTGCACGATATCCATGTTGCATAGGACTCAATATTTCATGGAAGCTCAATGAACGATCCAAAGAAGCATACTCAGAGATTCTTGACACACCTTGTGGAATAGTTATAGGTCTGAAGTTGTCTTAGTTTTGATGTATCAAACTCGTTGGAAAGCAACCCGTTAAGAATGAGAGATTGACTAAAATTGTGATGGGCTCTATGATGGCAATTAAAACTTTTAGCAGAACTTTCAGCAGAACAAAAGCTGTCTTTCATTCATGCCAGCAGATCTCTCATTTCATCTTGTACTCAACATACGCAACATTTCAGATTCAGTGTAAGTTGATAGCTAAATTGATGTGATTTTTTTTCAGCATTCTTATAAGTTTCAGTCAGATTTGGATCGAATTACGGGTTGCCATTAATTGTTCTTCTACAAATGTAAAAGAATATAGTTCTGAAATAGTAATATGCTTAGCTCAATATAAAAAATAGTGTTGAACTGGCATTTTCTCTCATTTTTATTCGTGTTTGGTGAATTTATCTTATCATAATCATAAAGTGTCGATGAAACTGTGCGATGATCTGATATAACATTGTCAAGAATATAACAAATACTGGAGTAATAGAAAATTTGATCAATTATTTATAGTGTAACTAGTGTTGGTTACTCTTGTGAGCCAACAAACCGTCGGCCAAAGATTAAAAGAGGACATTACAGAACATAACAATTCAACATAACTAGGTTCATCACAATAATCTGCTAATCTGAACACCCTGTGAAAGAAAGCAGAGAAACCGAAACTTTGAAGCAAATTTTTTTGAGACATTTTTCTAAATTTCTATGCGAAGAGAATTGTTTTGGAGGATACGTAAAAAAGATATAAAGTGCGTACAATATTTTTGGTTATCTACATGTTTTGTTGATCGTTATTATTTCCAATACATCAAGTTTGTTTTTGTTTTAATTATCTCTTCCTCAACTTCAATAGTACTGATAATAAACTACCTACTTGGAATTATTATCAAAGCGAAAATTGATATAAGTATGTGCTCAAATCAATCGATATATCTGAATTATTCAGAAATATAGTGCATACTTTTTTGTAAACATTAGTGATTTATTGTTGCTAATTTGATTCGTTCAAATAGTGCGATCGAGTATTTGGACGTCCACTATTTTTTTTATATTTATTGTGTATGTGAATATTTTTTAATCGACGATAATTGCCAGTATACTTCATCCAATTTGAACATTGATGACCATAATTAAGGAAAATTGAATTAATGAAAATTATTCGAGAAACAAAATAATTGCGACAGTATTGGAACTTCATCAACATTTGAATCATAAATAACTATTCTCCTCAAAGTGTACAGCGTGAAACCGATGGCTCACCTCAGGAAACGAAAAATGATACAAAACATTGTTTCCTACAATCCTTCACGATAATACTTCATTTTGTAAATATCCTTGGCTGCGACTCGGCTAGTAAACTGTTCTATACTATATAAAAACAGGAACGAGAAGTCAAAATAAACAACAAAAATACAAAACATATAAAAATGTAACGTAAGAAACGAACTGTTATAACAGAGGTATACAGGGTAACTCACGGTCGATGGTACGTTAGACGTTTATGGAGAACGCAACCCAGGATTTTTCTGAAAATTTCGCATCTTACATTTTATCACCTGTTCTATCGATATAAAATATTTTCGAAATTGCGTCGTTGCCGTTTCTATCAAAAAGTCCTAGCAACTTCATTTTTTCAAATTTTTAGAATTGCCTTCTTATTACAATACTCTTTTGTTCATAAATCTCTATACCTATCTCTATCGGTTTTCGAGATAAAAAATAATTTGTGTTAAATATGATCCAAAACATATCCCTAATAATTGAACTTATGTAAATCAGGGCTCTCGAATCATAAAGAGTCGATATTTTAGTGGTGGTTTGGACAGGCTTGATGTATTCAATTTACACCGAGAAGTCGCCTCCATATCATACAGGGCGTGCTGAAATTATTATTATATCCGTTGTTCATACAAGTGGTCAAAACTTCATTTTTTCAAATGGAACCCACTGTTTTTCACTCGATAAATTGAAAGACGAATAAAAATGCTACAAGATGACATAGCATGTCCCTATACCTAAATCATCAAGATTTCTTAATAAGCCGCTTTTTGTGAAAAATATGATTTTATGAAAAAGTTAATTTTAGATATAGCCATGGAAATATCAAACTCATGACTGTTCGGTGACATTAATGAGTAATTCAGTAATTGTTATCGACAGTGTTTCAAGAAATCTCCCAGAATGAACGCAAAAATCGATTATTCAAACGAAGTTCTTATGAAGTTATTTATTATACACGGACATCGGGTCGATTCTGTTCGGATCTTGTTATAACATTGCTAAGATAATAATATTGTTATGATCCTAACATATAACAATATTGCTATGAAGTTCTGTATTCTGTTTGCAGAGTAACTGCAAGACTGGTTATAAGTTCAAGTGATAGCAATATTGTTGATATATTGAGAACTTTTGAGCTGACAACACTGTTTTAGGTATAGATTTTATCATTATTTCATGAAGAAGAAGAGTTCATGATTATCTAACCTCTCAAATTAGTCAGTCCTGCACTGACATTTTACAAAATTATATTGTTCAAATCGAGAGATTTTGTATTTGCTGAATCTGGTCGTCGTTGTGCGACTGGTGCAAGTAATCAATCATGTCCCCGAAATGAGAAAACAACTAAAAGCCGGATGAAAATGATCGTGATTTTTTTTAAATATTCTAGCAAAATAGCTTGATAAACTATTCATCAGGCAACTGAAATGGTTTTCTGGTTTCTCTGATATGCCAAAACTGTAGTGTCATATTCCCTCTACAAATTGGACCTTCATGAAAAGGTTTTCCAGTAGATGGTCACAGTAGTGAACCTATCCTATATGTTTTTAATCACCATTCTAAGTTTTTCAATAATTCTTCTACAAATTGAAACATTGAGCAAGTATGATATTTGCTTTGAGGAAAGGTTTTCGAGTAGTCAGTGACACAAGTGAACTCTCCATATGTTTTTAATCCACTATTTTCTGAATTTTCATACACTTGGAAGAAATTGTAGTGCGAAAACAAAGAATCCACTACCTTGTTATAAGATAGCAAGCACAAAATTGATGTTGCCGAGATAGCAAGAAAGCTGACCAGATGTCATTGAAATTGAAAGATCATATTGCCAAAAATCGATGATTAGAATTCCACTTTTTCGAATCTTGCTATGATAGCAATATCTTCTCTACAACCATATTGCTATTTGCAAACAGAATCGACCCGAATGTGATCAAATCATTGCCAGAACTTGCAGAAAATTCAACAAAATGTATCCTGAATTGACACTAATGAACAAGAGGAAGTTTGTAAGATTACAAAATAATTTCAGAAAAATCCTGCGTTGCGTTCTCCATAAACGTCTAACGTACCATCGACCGTGAGTTACCCTGTATAAAGAATTGAATTTGAACTGAATGTGATGAAGTTTTGTCCTTTTTTATAAGAATTATACAAATATTTGGTACCTTTATGTAAATTTATTTTACTTATTTTGTAAAATTAATTTGAACAGAGCGTGCCGAAATATTATGCAATTTATAAGTGTAGATCATGGACGTATAATACGTCCATGGTGTAGTTATATGTCTAACTGAAGATTAATAATGATATAATTGATTATAATGACAAATAAGTGTTGTTATTATGGGGCGTTTGGTCCCAGTGCTGGGACCAACAAGGTAATGCAATTGCAACAAAAAAAACCAAATCAAGAGATCAACTGAAATTCAGTAGAACTGCCAAAAATATATTTTTGATAAAATCGCATTTATATGAGTACGTTGTGGAATAAATAAGAGTATTATCGTTATATATCATTGGAAAGGTAATTCTTTCCTGAATCGTAATTTTCAGAAAAAATCTTTGTATTCGAAATAAAAAACTTGGATGCACTTCCGGTCAAACCGGAATGTCATATTTGGTTGGAATCTAGCGAAATTATACACTTATGAAATCAAATAGATGTACCAAATTTGAAATATTCAATCAAAATAGCAACGAAGATACAGGGAGGGTAAATAGGATCTGGGTCACCTGGTACTGTTTAGATATCAAGTTGTTTCAAGATATCGGTTCTTTTATAATTCTACCAATATGATGAATGACCTAAGTACAAGAAAATTCACTTCTTTCACTAACCTACTCATTCCAAAGAGTACATTCACCTACATCTTGAGTCAATAATTACCAATTTAAGCATAGTAAGATAATGCAATTGACATTTATGAATGTGATGAAGAGCTATACATAATTAAGCAAACGGTATAACAACTAATTATAATAAAACACTCCTGAGGCACCATAAATATGCAATTTTCCCTCAATTTTATGGTGAATTATATATTAATGAGGAAAAATGAAGGCATTGAACCAGGGCCTATTTGAACCCAACATTTTGAGGTCAATCAGTTCTGTCTACGAATGGCAATTCAATGTAATTATTTCCACATACAGAGTGTTGAGGTTTCACTGAATCATATGGGCTGTTTCGTGTGATAATTTCGAGATACTTTCACTGCCAAGTAACTTTTATCTTGCAGTTCCAATAGTTTCAGGGGTGGATTCAGAGAAGGGGTATCGAATGATAATAATAATTTCAACCAGATACATTGAATCAACAGTATAATAACAATTCCATCAATAAAATATATGGTTTTCTCAAAAAACAAACTATGTCGATCCAAAATAATATCGATGTTGATTCACCTATAAACATTCTGTTGATTTGATGAAACAATGATCATTTTGATGAGAATATATCTTTGAAACAACATACAAGTTTTCTAATTCTGATGTAGCAATGAAGTCGTTTCGAACGGATCATTTCCTCGAATAGAGCAACAAAATATGTAATATCAATGAAATATTTTGTTCATTCTACATCAAGTTAACTTTTCGCCTCTAGATGGCGATCATTTCGCCTCGTCTATGCCTGCATCGAATTCATTATATACGTGAAGCCTGATTCTTCGTGTTTGAAATATTAGCTGGATAAATCGAACACAGGATGATTAGCAACCCGAAATAGTTTCACATCAGCTAAAGAGAAGTAAAGACTGGAGATCTATGCTAGAAGTCGACTAGTTTACTAGTTTAGTTCATTCTATTCAGAAAATTCCCGAATTGATACTGAATTCGGTTCAACAAAACAATTGGTCGAATGGAAATACAGTTTCTCTTGTATCAACGAATATTTCATTCTTCCAACAAAATATATCATTGAATCACTCAAATATTTCATTGAATTTATTGAATATTTCATTGAATCAACCAAATGATTCATTGAATCAACCAAACATTTCTTTGAATCAACTAAATATTTCATTGAATCAACTAAATATCCGATACAATCAATATCTTGTTATTTTGAATTGAGAAAATAATGCTTTGAGCCAATTCAATATCTCTTCATAAACAATTCATGGATGTGCTTGATTGAATAAGATCCAGAGTTCATGCAAGACATATTCACTTGATTCATACTTCAAATTCGCTCTGAAACAAGATATAGATTTACCTAGAGATTAACTCATTTCAATATTATATTTTGTCGTGCATATTATATGACACTTATATTTGCGTCATTCCATTAAATCTTGCTTGATTCAACGGTACTTTTTTTTCGTGTAGAACTGATTATTTCCTTCGTATGATTTTAATCCAATCACGACGTTCAATCGAGTTAAGCTACCGTGTATAATTTCGAATATACGTGGATATACATAGAGTTACTCCACCAATGGAATATTTCCATAGGTAGTAACCAATTCATATTGTTACACAAAATCAAAGCCCGTCGTAAAATGTTGACGTTCATCGTTCAGAACTACTCAAAAAATAATCGCATCGACTAAAATTCTAACCTCAAATTATTTGAGGTAATACATTCCAAACTTCCTGCATAATTGAAGATCGTGTCAGAATAACAAAATAATCCTCCCGTTTCGCGGTTGGATTATTTCAACTGTCAAACTGACACACTATCCCAGTTAACACAAAATCATCTCAGAGATGTTCGTAGGCTTCACTTTCATGTTACAGATCACACCAGTGAGTCGAAATGTGACTAAAATTAGTATCGCCAACACTTCTATTCGGGGCCCCCTTGACCGGCTTCAGGAATTACAATGCGATGCCTAATGTGACTCGAAATCTGCTGCATGTGACCTACTACTTCTCCTTCAAAATCGAATGCACATTGGGGTACTTTTGATGTTATAATGTGAAGTCGAATGAATCGTTACTAATTACATAATGTGAATCACAATCCGTATCACTGAATATGTCACATTCCGATATCAAAGATGTATTTTAATGAAGTATTTTGTAACTCTCATTCATGTCAAAAACACATGAATTCCAGATGTTGCCAGAGAACTCACAAATTGGGTTTATCAGACCACATTTGTGATACCTTTCAAAAACTACGTACCTCACTTGTTTATATACCTTCATCAAATTTGGTACACGTCTTCTATGCATCAAGATACATTTTTTGATGTAGGTACACAATCAAATTAATTTCTTCTCGACAAATTCATTTTTCTCTATTATTTTCGATTGACATACGTTATTGAACTTAGTTCTCGACATATTATGACAAAATGTTCAACATTTACGTTCTATTTCGTTTTGTAGAACGTGAAACTTCGCTGACATTTTGAACAGAATGTCACATCTGCAGACAGTTTTTGAAACATATATTTTTGTATCTAGAATGCGAAATGATACTTTGCGTTCGAGAATGAAAATTATTTTGCCGAGCTTCAGCGGGACAAAATAATCATTCGAGGAAAAGTGTCTACTGAAGAGCTTTTTAGAAACCTGAAGAAGTCCTGAAGTCCATATGTTCCTCAGTAGAGGTAGGGAAAATAAAGTGAAATGAAATTGTAGGAATAAATTTCGAAGCAAGCTCTACATTATATCGCTGCTACGGGAGTATAATGCCACAACTGCAAAAATTCACTTCTGAATCACAACTGAACAATGTGTCGTCATTCTGCCGGAGAGGGGGGTCATGTCAGAAATGAAAATTTCCTGAGAAGTTAGAAAGATTGATAAACCGCTATAGACGCCTGTTCACATTTAATTATCTTGAAATATAATAAATGCGAATCACTTACTTATCCTTGAGACATTATACAGAGATTCCAAAGAAATTTATTTTCAACGCATTCGATGAACGTACTTGATATGCTAGATAGACTCACAAATAGACATTCATATTTGATTCGGATCGACCAAAGTGTGAGTTTCATTGTGAATAATTCATCTTAATTCGTATCCCGTAGCGGTAACAGCAACTTATAATTTCGATTCGCATTTTCAACATTTGGTGACCTGAATGCGACATCTCATAGAGGTTTGTGTTAACTGGGATTTGTAATTATATGCAACAAGTTATCTATGTATAACCCGAATATTTTGAACTACTTATAGTATTTCTACTGATAATATTTCATGTTCACAAGAATCAATAATCTTTCTGACAGGGAAGTATTTTCCTCAGAAGGTACCAATGAAAATTTCTCTCTTATGGCCCAATCCCTCAAACATCGCCTGGATTCGCCCCTGAATATTTTCTATTGTAGATCGATGAAATTCTGGATCTCCTGAGGTTGACACGAACGAAAAAGACACAAACCAATGCACTGTCTGGTGGAGAACGAAAAAGATTGTCCATAGCTCTGGAATTGATAAACAACCCACCAGTTCTATTTCTGGATGAACCCACGACGTGAGTATCTCTAACACATTGAATTAAAGACACATAGATAGATAGTTTATTTGACCATGTGATGTTATATACTGGGTGTCCCGTTCAAATGAATTATCTCAGCCATTTCGAAAAATAAAAATTCGAAAATTTCATGATCTCAAATTCGTTCAAGCAAACTTCAACTCAGAAACAAAAAATCGAAAGTCACTTCCGGTTTGACCAGAAGTGACTCCAACTTTTTATTTCATATAGCACCCTGTATATTTTTTGCAATTTTTTATTTCTACTCAAAATCACCGTTCCAACGATGTATCACACTCCGTTTTTTTAATTTGATTTGATAAATAAAACGACAATTGAAATTCCAAATTGAACGAATTGCAGTAGGCTGGTAGGATCCGATATTTTTGTATTCTTGATTTTGACTTTCGGAATGGCTGAGATAATCTATTGTAATAGGTATACTGGGACACCCGGTATCCATGTATGGCAGGTCATTGTTGGAAATACCAATACTAATAACATAAACTCTGATGTAAATAGGTACTATATAGTTAAAAAACAGCAAAACGTGAAGTAAAAAAGAGTAAATGACAAAAAAAACGAAAAAAATATATTAACTACAAAATATTCCATGAACATATAAATCAAGTGATCACTAATACACGCATAAAAAAATCGAATATTGATGGACGATGGTAGCAGTGTGATTTGAGGATTGATTTCACTCGATTCTTGAAGAGGTGTGAATTCATTGTTTTTATTGAATCAGTAAGTTCGTTGTATAGTTAAGCAGCATTCGCAATTAGTCTTACCGCTCGTTTCTGCAAACGAAGAATTCTCATTGATTAGCTTGAGTTGCCCCACAAAATGCATTAATGCATGGGTTCAAAACTCTTTTTAATTGTCTTATCAAAAACAGTTGAGTGGAAAGTTCAGCACTTAACTGGTCAATATGTTCAGTCCATTAGAGGCCATCATCAATAATTATGTTTCAGGGTTTTATCTCTATTCAATTTGAGATGATTTGACGCAAACCATATCTCAGCTCTTCTATATGACTGTTTCTTCCTAATAAAGTTGTCAGGTTAATCAGCAAAGCGCGTACATACTGTAGGAGACAAAAATGAAGAATATCATTGGTATATATTATGAATAATAGTGGTCCAAGGACGGAGCCCTGGGGCACTCCATTAATTTGAAGAAAATTTGATAATTTGTTGTTACAAGAAACCGCTTGCTTTCTATCAGACAAATAAGATTTGAAAAAACTATTTGTGGTTCCCCTCACACCATAAAAATCCAACTTCTGTAATAATATGTTGTGAGATACACAGTCGAAAGCTTTCGTTGAGTCAACTCAAGTAATACAGCTATGCATGCTTTCCTTCTTCAAGACTCAACTAAGTCTGTCACTATACTCTTCACTGATTGAGGTGTTGAACAATTGGTTTTAAACCCAAATTGTTTGTTATGCAGGATATTGTGTTTTTTAAAAAGTTCAAGTAGTCGATTTTTTACAATTATCTCAGTAATTTCACCAAATGATCTATGCTACTTTTAACAATTTTGCTGTTTAAAAAATGAGCATCACAACAACTTGAGTTTTTTAACTTCATTAGAGCTGAAAAAACCTCAGCAGGGATAACTGGGAACAAGAAGAGAGAGTTTTTAGGTCTAGGAAAGGTCTCGTCAGAAATTGGTTTGTAAAATATTATCAGCAATATTTATGAAATAATGGTTGAAATCGAGGTTGAAATCATCAGAATGGATTCCGTTGACTTTGACATGTTTCAAATGATTTCGTTCATGATTGATTAAACTCCAAGTATATTTACGGGTTGAGTTGAAAAACAGCTTTCTGCTGATACTCCGCCTATTCACCATTGCAGATAGATATATAAGGTATGGCAAACTATCTTTGTCTTTTGATTTTCATTTGTGCAATCTTTTGTCCTGCAAATGATAAATAAAGACGATTTATTATTATGATTAATTATTATTATTATCTATATTCTCAAAAAATTACTAATATAATCTTGAATAATTTTAATGACACGATTATTGCGCTTTGATCATAATATCATTTAAATGAGTAAAAGAATATCATGTTTCATTCATTTAAATGAATAGCGACATTTCAACGTGAACAATGAAAAATAAGTTAATAGCCATCTCTCCTTATATTTTCTGCACATGGTAAGATTCCTTTCGTCAGTAATGATTGTACGTTTAACATGGATGTTTCTCACATGTACTCGTTATATTTGTCTGATGATGGCCAAGTGCAGACACTGGTAACAATACTTACGTAATTAAAATGTTTGTGTTCGAACGGCTTTGGGTTTTATGTATTTTTTTCAATCATGAGAAATGACTGTGAGTGCTAAATAATAATAATTGAATAGTCGTTGAATTACATTGATAATTTCATCCACACCCGGCTGGACCTATGAAATATCATGATTGAAGTCACATGATATGCGATATCAGCGGCTATTGAGGTAAACAAACAATATGAGCGGCTATTCTGTTCGCCAGCATAAGAGTGCTATGGTTCTCAAAAAGGTCAAACTTTGACATACCTATCAGTCACTCAAAAATTGAAATGTCTCATTTCCACTACGGAAATCCGTAATCATGTAAGCGAATCGATATCAGAAAATAACAAGGAGAGTGAAGAGTCTGTCTGGAACAATTCATGTTTTTTCGCCAGTAGCAAAACTATGAATTTTGTGCGACTACCCCATCTCTCGTGATTGCCCAAATCCTAATAGATTGGGCGAGGAGAATGGTGAGGAATATTAGGAATACACAGTTGAAATTGATATAGAAAACTATATATACAGGACGCTTACTTCGATGAACATAAACGTAAGACAAATCCATTTGAATATATCGAATTCAAAGGTGCCAGGGTTGCGCATAATGCAAAAAGGCGAAGCCTACAATATTTTCCTCAAACAAGAAAGGAAAGTACAGAAGCTGGTTCAAGTTTCGTTTAGCTGAAATCAGTTATGGAAAATTTGTTGCTATGGCAACCATTGTCATGGTAACAGGTAAACAGAAAACAAAATCCCGTGGTGAGGAAATGCATGGTTGCCAAGTTGTATCGGGTTCAGTATAGCTGAAATCAGTTATGGAAAAACTGTTGCCATGACAACGATCGTCATGGTGAGGAGTAAACAAAAACCTGATTACCGTGGTGAGGAAATGCGTGGTTGCCAAGTTGTATCAGGTTTAGTTTGGCTGAAATCAGTTATGGAAAAATTATTGTCATTGTAACGAGTAAAGAAAAATCATATTCCCGTATATTTGTGTTCCTTAAATTTGGACTTGCAATAAGGTTTTGCTGGCACCAAACATTGACTCAGAGCAAATTCATAACTCTTTCTGATTTATTGGAAGAGAAAGTTCGCCGAACGAAGACATTTTGAACTGACACTCTTGTGACATTTCTTAATCAATAAATGGAAAAATCAGCGCAATCTTCGACCCTCAACTTTTGTTTCACAAAAGTTCTTGCTAGTATTCGAACAATAACTTGATTCGAATGAATGCCCTTCTCATCAATTTTTTGAAGACTGTTCGTCGTTGATTAATTCCCAAATTCCTACTTCTCTGAAAATCATATATGGAAATAACGTCAGGAAAAAATAGGGTCTGTTGTTGAACAGAGCTAGACAAAATAGCGAGTGACAAAATAATGTGGAACAAATAGCGCATAAGGAAGAATACTACTTTTTCCAAACAATCTAACCTAACTCGGCCTAAATGAAGCTTCTTAGAAAAAATATATCTTTCAACATCGATCAGATTTGGTAGCAAGGCATCGTTCGTGTGTGTTTGAAGACTGCATTAAAAAGGACACTACTTTTTCCAAACAATCTAACCTGACTCGACTTAAATCAACCTTCTTCTTAAAAAACATATATTTTCCAACATCGTTCAGATTTGGTAGCAAGGCATCGTTCGTGTATGTTTGAAGACTGTTGCTGAATCAAAATGTGCGCGTGAAGAAAGGTATGAGTGAATCGAAATGAAGGCAAATGGAAATGTGAATATTCCAAAATGGCTCTGTTTCTTTTTGATTTTGTCGAATAGCTCGGCACGCGAAGGATAGTTACATTGAAGAGTGTTTTTGAAATTAATGAATGAAGCAATATTTCTCCGATACAACTTGGCAACCACGCATTTCCTCACCACGGGAATAGGATTTTTGTTTACTCGTTACCATGACGATCGTTGCCATGGCAACAGTTTTTCCATAACAACTGATTTCAGCTTACTAAACCCGATACAATTTGGCAACCACGCATTTCCTCACCACGGGAATCGGGTTTTTGTTTACTAGTTATCATGACGATCGTTGCCATGGCAACAGTTTTTCCACAACTGATTTCATCTATACTAAACCCGATACAACTTGTCAACCAGGCATTTCCTCACCACAGGAATATGATTTTTGTTTACTCGTTACCATGACGATCGTCGCCAAGGCAACAGTTTTTCCATGACTGATTTCAGCTAAACGAAACTTGAGCCCAGAAGCTCTAATCAAAGTAACGCTATCAATAGCGTAAATATTCTTTTTTCGCTCTAACTTTAGATGAATTGATTACAATTGTACGTAGATATGATGAGAATACCTCAGACGGCCTTCAGAAGAATTTTTATTCAAATAGTATCTGCAGAATTATAACTTGAATGAAATGTGTAACTCATATGAACCAGTATTTTTACAGTGTTCATGAAATAATCTTCCTGAATATCACTCGACTATGACAAATGAGGACTAATATTTTCTTCAATTCATCTCGAGTAACTTGTATTTTGGGACAATTCAATTCGACCATATGAACATAAATAATCATAGAATAATGTTCATATGGTCTCATCAAATTGTCAAAATACAAGGTCTCGATAGAATTATGGAGAAAATAATAGTCGACTATTTTTCATGGTCTCGGGATATTACCCACGATAATACAATAAAGCTCCTGATGGACTGCAATTATTCCAACTATAATTCATTACATAACTATCAACAGACAAAATAAATATCAAACTTTTCAACACTGGAAATTTATTCACTAATTCAACTGATAATGGGTGTACCTAATTGAGTAGTTACCTTAATAAATTGGAGTAGAAAATCAGAGATATACAAATCATCAGCTAGTAAATTACCAATTACCTAGTTGATAATGATAAGTTAACCAGTGAGCAAATTAACGAATTTTTTAACCATCAAATCAATAATGGTACAATTTAGTACGTAATTATGTTATCAATATTTATTTTGATAACCCTGATTAGTTGGTATAGTAGTCCAATCGATCGAGAGTCCAATATATTGCATTATACTCAAATGAAACTCTTCAATCAATTTCCTGATCCAAAATATCAACGGGAACGGAATTTCTTCTGAAATAGAATGTTTCCTGTTTTTTCAAAATGCTGAACAGTGATGAAATTAACATACCTACTATTGAACAAGCAGTTATCAATTAAAATTATCTGTTATCGACCCACTATCAATTAATTTCATTGTGAACAGTTCATGAGGTAATATTGAAGGGAACCATTATTACAAAAAATGTACAATCATTATATTTAATTGATTCCGAATACACAGAAATAATGAGTGAGCAAGTTTTTCTCCTGATGTTCCATTACGTATCTATCTTGCTTCATAATATTCCATGGTTAGGTTGGTAGTGATACAAACATAGCAAACTATTTTCTGAGGTCGTAGTTACTCAACTTTTCTGAGGAGAATAGGTTAGGGATAAAGAAGGAAGATTGTTGAGAGATCCAAGTTTAGAATTAATCATCTTGGATGATCATAGAACTGAATATGTGTGATCTTATTGAATCGAGCAAGCAAATCCACGTGACAAAATGTATAATAAATAGTAATGCTTCCGAGTTTTCCAAACACTTGAGAAACACCCAGTAGATGGTATACATTTTGAATTAGATGATGTTGTAATTCGATAACAAGACTTTTTTATGTTGGTATGGTGGCTGTAAAGATTATATTTTCAATGTTTATATGAACACAATTCTGTTTTCTAAGTGTCCTCAACTTTTATTTCCATTCATAGTTTCATTTTATGACAGACATTCTTAACATCTATACCCAAAATCCAGATTCAGTCCATAAACAAAATCGGAGATATACTTTTCGCGAGACTTTTCGCGAGACTTTTCGCGAGACTTTTCGTTCCACAAAATCCATTAATGCTGCAAGATCATCCTATCGCAAAAGTTCGATGTGCTATTGAAACTTTTCAACGATTTAGAGAATATAAAAGGTACATTTATTTCAACCAATCCTTCGAGGGACTGAAGTGGCACTTTCAATCCCTCAGGGATTAAAAGTTGAAGAGTGGCCGAGCTAAGTGATCTACCTAAGTGGCAAAATCTAAAATTGTCAGATAATGAAAGAACTGTCCAGTGGAAAAGAAATATAAAACGAATGCATACTTTTCTATCGAACACTAGGCTTTATTAACAAATACAAGAACTTGTATATAATTTTAATATTGATACACCAGAGAAACTTGATCAAACTAAAAAAGTGATCAAAAGTCTGGAATGGAAGTGAAAAAGGTTTTACTTTAACACCCTTGTGTTGTGTGTGTGTATGTATGTATGTAACCGACTCCTTGCCATCATGCATCATGAAATTTTTGTTAGGCAAAAAAACTAAATGGCGGCTCCAAAATGGCGGACGAGCTTTGTAATTATGATCCGATTCAATTCAAAATTGATATCTGAAGGTTTGCGAGGTCGGAGATTATGATTCTACCGTCAGAATTGGTTAATTCAAGACGGCGGATCCAATATGGCTGACCAGTTTTGTAATTACCATCGGATTCTCTCCAAAACCTGTATCTGGGGGTTTTTGGGGTCGGAAATTATGATTCTATGGCGGATGACTTTTGTAATCAGGATCCGATTCTTTCGTTGAAATTGGGTACTCACAAAAAATTTGGAACACTAAAAAACGCGCTTTTGTAGTGGACCGAAGTACGCAACGCAGAATGTACTGATTACGGAGGTGCTGATAGTTTCTTTGTTGTGTATTTATCAATACCCTTTTATTATTTTAGTTTTTCTATTCTTGCTTTCGTTGATTTGCTGAAGTCCAGACAATAAGGCTGAGAGCTCAATAGACTTCAAATCTTGGAGAGTTACTCCCTTCTTCAAGACATGGAATTCTTTCAATCCTATCATTTCAAAAAATCTTTCTTGTGTAAACTATTTATATGGCTCTTCTTAAGTCGCCCATATCCATGATGCTTGAGTAATGCCAGTGTCTATTCATTTCTCTTCTGCAAACCTTTTTCAATACAAATTGTCACTGACAAGCTAGTGGATTTTTCTTTTAGGCTCTGTGATAGGCGAATTCCTTTGAATGCAGTGAGATTTTGGTGCAAATCTTCCGATTTGTACTCACTACACGTATATTGAAATAATATTCATATTTTTATTTTATAGAGAAGAGAAAAAATCCCAAAAAAATCTGGAATAATGAACATTATAATAATAATCTCCGATAATAACCATCACCCATCAGTCAACAAAATCAATATTTTGAAACTATATAGTAGGTACCACTGCGAGAGAACTTACTGTCTTTCATTATTCAATTGATTATTTCCTTTTTTCTTACTTTTACATCGAAATTAACAGTGTCACATCAGTCTCTGAGTTTATGATCATCTATTATTTCTTTATGAATATTTCATCACCGACCACTACAAAGGAATCATCGAGGAATATTCCACTTCCCAAAGATAAAACTTGTTGATATTTTGTATCACGAAATTCACACATGATGCAAATACGTTTCCATCGTAAATCAACCACGAACAAATCGGGTTTATCGCAACCATCATCATCTGTAGCATGTTTACATAGGAAATGGAATTTTATTTGATAGTGTTGATATTTATAAAAAAATAATCAATCATCGGAATTCAATAATATTATTTTTTGTGGGTGATTTGAATGAAAAGCCAGTTCAAACTATCAGAACAGAACTTTTTTCTGACCTGAATATACAGGGTGATCCACCATAGATCCCACTAATGTAACTTTATTTATAAAGATATTTGATAGTTTCCAAAATCAGTTATACATACTCATAGTTTAATGTACTTGTTTCATATACTCTCTCATTATGACACCCTGGCGATATTTGAAAAGGGTGCTAACAATTAGAAGAGTAAAATGGAGCTTTTTAATAATTCCAGTGGCATCGCAGTGGATTACCTAATCGATTTTTATGAAGAAAATCAATGTATGCCACTAGCTCATCCACGTTTTGAATTTTCATCGGATTCAATAGTATATTATGTAACAAGTGTTATAAACGTCCTTTTAGTAACGAATAGTTTAGTTTAGTAATAAACGAGTGTCTAGAAGAGTTTATAAACGCGTTACATACTATGATTTTTCTACGAACTCCGAACATTATATTGAAATATCTGCAATTCCTGCTAAACTACAAAATAATTCGAAAGGAATGGGAATTGAGAACATAATACATGCAACTGCATGCAACCAGCGAGACACGTATAAGTGATATTGGTTGTAGAAGTGTCCAGTCCATTGCTCACTAACCTTTGTTTCACGTTTATTGTCCTGCTTTGCGCAGAATAAATAAATTGATCTCAGAGATGAGATGCTTCATTTCCAGAGATGCCAGTGTGGTTGAATGGGATGATTTCCTTTGAAAATCGATTGGACTACTTTGAGCGACATGATCATCCTAGATCAGCGAATCTTCAAACGTCGAGGTTATCTGACGTCACCCACAACACATGATTTCTTCCTTCTTTATATTGTGAAACTACTACGAGTGAAGCGATAGCTCAGTGCTCTATGTATCTGACATCCAATGTAGTGACTGGGGTTCAATCCCTGCAGGGTGCCAATTTTTTTTTAAATCTTGTTCACTCAATTAATTTTTCAAAAATGTACTTTTCAGGAAAAAGGTTAATTTAGCACAAGTTCGGCTGAAAGTACTTTACTTTTTCATGCAGAAGAGATATTTATTTTCTTCCTCATATTACCTTATAAGTCTTATAAACACGAATAATCTTCTGATAACCTTCAGGTTTGAAAGATTCGCTGGTCTAGCTAGACGTAGGGTCCCTTGATGCAAACTGACGTATTTGTCATTTAACAGGGTACGGACAGATCATAGCTCCTTTCTATTTTAATCATCTAGTGACTTTGGTTTCGTGTATTGGTGTCCCTGACCTGACATTGCTGTCACGTCACATTCATTGGCGTTCAAAGAGATCTCACAAAATTTTAATTTTATACTTGATCTTGATACGACATTATTCAATTCTGTTTTGGAAGGATGGTAAAATATTTTGAATTAGGCTGTATCAATCAGTTGTATGGCAAATTTGAATTTGTCAGCTTTCCATCAAATGCAAATGAACTTAGAACATGGAAAGTGAAGTGACCGAATGGGGAAAATCGGTGAATACATCAGCAAAATATTCGAGGTAAAACTTATACGAAATCATATATTATACTTTCTCATTGGGCTTATAATTATCCACTCCACAAGTCCTTGAATGCATTTTAGTAGGAACAGTTTCGATTGAAACAGAGGATTAAAAGAAGAGACATCTGCCCTACTATTTAAAAAATTATACTTGCATTCAGAAAAAAATGAGTGTTCGTGAAAAACTGCAAAAATGTTTTCCAACATAAATACATAGAGCACACATCATGACATATGAGCACCTTAGTGCATAAAATGTTTCACCATTTCTCAACCATAAGGCTTATTCGGAAATCAAAATTCAATTATTGATAGGTACTGCCCCAGAACAGTCCCATTTGGTAAAACGTATTAAACTTTCAGAAAAATTTGCTCCCTGCCTTACAAAGATTATGCTGGAGTTGAAAAATCAAAACTCGAGAATTATCATCATCATTTGGAAATAATATGTAGAGTTGAATGAGAAATTACAAGTGGAAATCACGTAAGATACGCCAATGTCCTCAATATAACCTAAAAAACAACAAATTTCAGAAATCTAGTGTTTATCCCCAGAAATAAATGAAGATGGAACTGTTTCACAAACACTTTAGAGTCGGGGAAGACGAGGATCTGTCCGTACCCTGTTAAGATGACAAATACGTCAATTCAGATCAAGGGACCCTAGCTAGACGGTTGTTAATTTTTCTTTCTGATGTTTTTTTTTTGTTCTTTTTAGGGGCCTAGACGATTTATCCTGCTCCCAGTGCATAGCTTTACTGAAGAAAATTGCCGAGGGTGGTAGGACAGTCATCTGTTCTATCCACACGCCTAGTGCTAAGCTGTTTTCCGTGTTCGACAACGTTTACATCATATCCTCGGGGCAATGTGTCTATCAAGGCTACGGACCGGAGGTAGTGCCTTATTTGTCTGGGATAGGGATCGAATGTCCAAAACATTACAATCCAGCGGATTTCGGTGAGTATTATGATCACCGACATAAATCACCAACTAGATCACTGATAGATGGAACTGTTTTGATTTCTATCGAAAAACGCAACTTATCCAAATGTATGGAATTGGCATTGCGAATATCATTGAATGATCTGGCCATTGTCGATCTAAATGAAAACCTAGTAGGCGACCTAGTGCGAGGAGGTATAGCTCCTGCCTACTAACTACCTAACTAGGTTGTCATCCAGAATCCAGAATGACAATGATCTGGCAAAGGTTGTTTTGTAATACATTATAACTAGAAAATATTGTTATAGTTTAATACCTATTTATCAACACACTTTTTTTCCTTCATTTTTGTTTGGCTATTCATAAATACGTGTTTCATTAGTTATTCCAACTACTATTCGTTCGTTCGTCATATTGGATCCGCCATCTTGAGAAATGTCCCCGAAAACTCACATATACTAATTTTGAATAGATTCGGATCATTTCCTGATTATGACGAAAGAATCATAACCTCCGGCCCCTTAATCCCCCAGATACAAATTTTAAATAGAATTGGATCATAAATTACAAAACTCGTCAGCCATATTGGATCTGTCATCTTGAATTCTCTAATTTTGACAAAGGAATCATAATATTATCCGACCCCGACTCGTTCGCCATATTGGATCCGTGATCTTGAATTTCCCAATTATGACGAAATAATCATTATCTCTGACCCCGAAAACCCCCAGATACCAACTTTGAATAGAAACGGATCATAAATAGAAAACTAGTCAGCCATATTGGATCCGCCATCTTGAGTTTATCAATTTGGACGAAGGAATCATAATTTCCGACCCCAAAAACCACCAGACACCGCAGTTTTGAATAGAATCGGATTAGAATTACAAAACTCGTTTGCCATATATTGGATTTGTGATCTTGAATTTCCCAATTATGACGAAGTAATCATAATCTCCGACCCCGAAAACCCCCAGATACCAATTTTGAATAGAAACGGATCATAAATAGAAAACTAGTCAGCCATATTGGATCCATCATCTTGAGTTTACTAATTTGGACGAAGGAATCATAATTTCCGACCCCAAAAACCACCAGACACCGCAGTTTTCAATAGAATCGGATTAGAATTACAAAACTCGTCTGCCATATTGGATTTGCCATCTTGAGTTTCCACATTTCGACGAGAGAATAATAATCTCCGACTCCAGAAACCCCCAGATACCAATTTTGAAAAGAATCAGGTCATAATTGAAATTTCGCACGTTATATTGGATCCGCCATCTGAAATTTCCTAATTTTGACGAAGAATTTTTCATCACATGATTTCGAGGCTTCTTTGAAATTTCATTCTGTGTATTTCACTCCGCGGAAAAAAGTGACGAAGAAGTTGTTAGTCAAGGATGATATTTCAACATCAGAAAGCGAGTTCCTTGACGAAATTCTGTTTCAACCCCGACCATTTTTCATACCAGTGAATAATAGCAGTGAATAACCATAATTCACTGGTCTAGGAACTCTAGACCAGTGAATAATGGTTACTCACCGCTATTATTCACTGGTGTACAAAATAGCTAACGTTTTGCTTGAAGAAGTACAATAATTAATTTTTTGTTTTCTCAATCTCAAAATATGAGCTATGATAAAACAATTGTTAGAAATAAATCCATTTATCAAAGTCAACAGTAGTCGTGGATGAAATATATTATTTTACTCGCATATAATGAGCTATTATTAGTGCCTCATCATTCAATTTATCAGTTAGCAGATAATGCGTCTACCAGGCTACAGTCGAAGGAAGTGAATCAGTCTTTATGAACTGCGACAAAGGATTTCAACTTTTATTACTAAATAGATAATTGAATTCATTGGAATGTTTTTATATCTCAGCAGTCACGAAATGAATTATTTCTGATAAGTAATTGCGATGTACTGAACTATGATACATTCTATAGGTACCTACATTTATCAGGTTATCGGAATACATGAATATTATAAAAACATTAATTGATGGTATGAAGTGAGTATTCATCTATTAACTAATTAAATGGAAATTGAGAAAAACACATTCAGAATGGAAACAATTAGATGCAATCATTCTCACAATAATAGTAATGAAATAACAAGCAGTACCTTTATTAGTGCCCGATCGATGAAAATGAGTAATTGAGACGGTGGCCAAAGCAATATTGTATATCATTCAGAGGCGGATTTAATGGTATGCTTGGGGGTCTAATCAGTAACTTAACGTTAGAATCTCATATCGTTACGTTAACGATACATTGCCAACGACATTATAAACGAAAAATCCTAGTTGCTGATTCAGTATCGATGTCGTTAAAAAAACCGTTAATTATTTGTTGCCATCAATCCGGACGTACTTCTGTCATGTGATAACCCTAATAACACATTCGATCCAATGGACGTCCTTTGGACATCCTCCTCTGGACATCTCGAACATCCATAGAACATCCAGTTTGAGTACACTGGATGACGTATGGACATCCATAGGATATCGCGTTTCCAACTTTTGAGCTATCCATATGGTATCCGTCATGGACAAATATATAGTATACGTCAAGGACATCCATATGGTATCCGTCTTGGACATCCATATGGTGAATTTTATCGGATGTTTCAAATGTATGCATTCATATTATATAGGAATAAGATCTGGTCAATAAATAGAATCTATGTTTCTGGTTGTTATATTTATTTCAAAACGTGATTATATTCAAGAACACTAGGTAAGTACTATAATATTCTATTTCAGATTGGTGTATGATATGTTGTTTCCATTGACACCTCCCTTCATCATTTCAGCTTATTGGTTGACTTGACACAATAGGCACTCAATTTCAGATCCGTTTCACTAGTTAAAATTCTTCGATATCTTCATCAACACATCCTGGAATGGCTCTTCACTTCAAGTGATCTATTTATTCTTCGACCGAAATGGCATAACGATAAAACACAAGCGAGTGTCGACGCCATTCACACACATATTAAGGAACATATTATTACAATAATGTCACTCAATACAAGTTCGAACATGCAAAAATCATCAGAACGCTATACATACATATATATCTGAAAATGAGAATGAGATTATCAGTCTCAGTAGCCTCAGACAATGCAAAAACGTTAACAACAATAACAATGGCGGACGGCATCACTACTCTGACACGGCTGACCCTGTCAACCTGTGGTCACCGAAGGAGCCGAACGACGTCGATGATACCCGAGACGGTTATGTTAAGTAACATTATCAGAGCGGGCATAGGAATGAACACCATATGGAATGCGAATATACAAACATGCCGCGAATCAAACTGATCTGAGTTCGTGGAAGAACGTCAATATTCCCGAGAATATTTTGCCCTGGTCGAAAGGTAATATCCGATGGACCAGTCTGAAATTCATGTGGTGCTCGCACTACAAGTAGTCTAATTCACATGTTGAATTCCACACTGGTCCATCGTATATTATCTTAGAGAGGTTTGTTTGTTTCCCTGTTGATGGACATCAGCAACTTAGAACCTTTAGGTTTCAATCCAAACAGTAGCTAATCAGGTAATTAAACAAAGTCTCGATCTCTTCTGTGTATTTTCTTTTCCTTCAGGGTGTGCAAGTGCACCCTGCTGCCGGCGCCCATGACCAAGTATACAGTCGGAAGTAGGCAGTGAATCAGTTTTCATGAACAAAGCCAGAAAGAATTTCAACATTTATTATAAAATTGATAATTCAATTCATTGGAATGTTTTTATATACCATCAGTCATGAGCTATATTAGTTCTGATAAGTAATTGCGATGAACTGAACTATGATACGTTCAGTTACCTATACATAACAGGATATCGGAATACATAAATGATATGGAACCAATAATTATTATTATTACTATGAAATATTCATCAATTAACTATTCAAATGGAAATTAAGACAAGCACATTAAAGTTGAAATAAAATTAATGAAATAATTTCAACAATAATAGTATAGGTAATCAAATAACAACATATAGTGAACCGAGCGGTACGATAATCGCATAATATCCCACCATCAGATGTATTATGAACGATTGTGCGACAATTTTGGTGTATATTAAGGCGTTTGTATCAGAACTCCCACCTAGGCCATGGATGTTTGTGTACTACATAATATTTATATTTCCAACACATATGAGAAAAAAAATGAAACATTCAATAATCTACATACAGTGTGACCCACTTCTAATGAAAACACCCCTGTATCTTACGTAATGGTGAGGTAAGGATCCTGAAATTTGTTGGAGCGAGAGATATACCAAAAATAATGCACTCTATGACCAAGTGGGGTCATCTTCAGTGATATACACTGCTCGCCAACAGCCATGGAACCACCCCAATTTCCGGAAAATTATATTAGGAGTCAAAATAGGTTGAAAATCACTTCGGATTCGGAATCAGGACGCCCAATTCACTAACTATTCATAGTTTTCCTAGAAATTTTTCAGTTCAGAAAAATTGAATTTTGCCTCACTTCTTATGGAAGCACCCCCGTATCTCACGTAATTATTGAGGTAGGATTCTGTAATTTGCAGAAGGAAGGGAAAGTCCATAGATAAAGTCAATTACGTAAGATACGGGGATGCGTCCGTAAAAAGTGCGACAAAATTTAATTTTTCAGAACTGAAAATTTTCCAGAAAAAATATTAATAGTTACTGAATTGGGCGTCCTGATTCCGAATTTCCGAATATATTTTGACTCCTAATATCATTTTCAGGAAATTGGGGTGGTTTCATGACTGTTGGCGAGCAGTGTATATCACTGAATAAGATGACCCTTCTTGGTAATACAGTGCATTTTTGGTATGTTGCTCGCTCCAGCAAATTTCAGGATTCCTACCCAACGATTACGTGAGATACAGGGGTGTTTCCATTAAAAGTGGGTCACACTGTATATGGGCTTCCTCAGTTCAAAATCTTTGGTTCATGGGGAAAATTGAGGATGGACTGGATGCATTGTTTTATTCTCCCACTGAATCTATAGTGGAAGTTTCGTAACTTTCAAGTATCATATATCATTTTGTGGCTATTATAATTGCCCCAATGTTATTTATCTCTTGAAGCGCATGGAAGGAAATCTTTATTGTATACTAAAAGATACACAAAGTCATCTCCACGACATTTAATGTGATTAACACATCAAAAATTGGTATACAAGAGTAGATTGGACTAATAACTTACTTTAATTTCAGGACAATTATGTAATTCCTGATGTAAGGCTGATGATGGACATATACAGTGTCATTCATAAAGTTGGCATCATATGGGAAAAACTTTTGAATAATAATCTATCTTGAAATTTGACTTAGTCGTAGAATTTTGCTTTCAATAAGATGAAAAATGGCCTACTCGGTCGTAGTCACGTGATTTTTGCTACATGTCAAAAGTTAATTATTTCCAAATCAATCGATGAAAATTCACTTATTTGTTCGAATTTCGAAAAACTTTACTGATGACAGTTGTTTCTATTCCGATTTCACACATATGTGTCGAATTTGAACATTCTATTGCTAATATTTTTTTATTTCTTCTAATTGTAACTTCGACAAAACCATCCTAAACTTTGGTTAGATACGTAAAGTAGTTTGAAGATATCTTGAACGATGATTTTCGCATCATTTTAGTACTGAACAAAATCAATTTAACTAAATTTCGCTCCTGAATGTTAGACGATTCAACTTTGCATCAAACATAACAGAAATTTGAAGCGAAGATTATTATTTTAGAAAGTTAGTATCATGATCTAGATTCTAGAATGAAATAGTGTTGATGTTTGTTAATATTACAGATATTTCGTAGAAATTGAAAAAATATAAAAAATTAAAAGTTGTGATAGAACGTTCAAATTCGAGATACATTAAGTAAAATTGGAATGGAAATAACTTCTCTCAATACATTTTTTTGAAATTCGAACATATAAAGCCTATTTTCAGCGATTAATTTGAAAAAATGTAACTTTTGACATGTAGCGGAAGTCACGTAACTGCGACCAAGTACGCCATTTTTCATATTTTTTTTAAGCAAAACATAACGCCCGAGTCGAATTTCAAAATAAATCAGTATTAAAAGTTTTTCCCTTACGATGCCAACTTTATGAATGACACTGTATATGTGTTAATCACATTAAATGTCGTAGACATGACTTTGTGTATCTTTTAGTATGAAATGCCATGGACTTCTATCGAAGATTGATCCTTATTGTGATCGAAGAACCGAAGGAGAATATGAGTCCTTGCAAATAATCCCAAAGTTTGGCCATGTAGTAGAAAAATACTGAGATTCATACTTTTTATTTTCATTTTCTTTATGTTTTCAGTGATGGAACTCTGCTGTAATGAGTACGGAGATCATCAAGATCGTTTGGTGTCTGTGATAGATAATGGAAAAAATATTTACAGCCAGAAAACAAAAGTTGAAAGTTTTTATGAAGAAGTGGATTTGGGTTCTAGTATAGCATCAATTAGGGAAGATAAGCCAGTAGAAACTAGTACAATAAAGAATATAGAATATCAGACTAGCTGGATTAGGCAATTTCACATATTGATAATGAGGATGTGGTTACAAATGTGGAGAGACAAGGTAAGAAAACCATTGTTGATAACAATTCCGTTGTCAGGAATGGATATATATTTATTCCAGAATGATTTCAGTATCAAATTATATTTCACTATCTTATTAACCCAATTAACTAGTTCATTATCGCAAACAGAGCCAGGGGCGTCCGCAGAAATAATATCAGGGAGGGGCAAGTCACAATAAATAATGTACATTATTAAGAACATATAAAAAAACTGTCGATTTGCACGACCTATTAAGCGATTTCACACCGACAAAAGCGGGAATATAGGGTATACAGAGTAGGCACTCTCTAGGCTAAAACAATTTCCGGGATTTTTCTGGCAATCAATGTAACTATGTTTGCAGCAATAGTTTTTCCACAAATTCCTTCAATATTTATTGAAAAAACTTTGGAAAGCAATTAAGAAAATATGCTACCACACTTTTTCGATGTTCACAAAAAGCAATATGGGTACTCTTCTTTATCAGTAGTCATGATAATAAAACTTCATTTTGTGATTATTGTGTTCAGATTTTCATTATGATATTGACAATAATTGATTTTATCATAAGATTCTTTCAATTAAAATCGTCGAGTCGTGCAAAAATGGTATATAAACCTCGGAAGTGAGTTCTTTCTTTCCTCAGTGCATTGTAGCACCCTCTAGCTACAAAACCACCTCTGGAAAAATCATGCACTTTACTCTCTCGATATATAATCTACTATTATTCTACATAAAACATGGAATACAAAAAAAGAATATCAATCGAATTGACATCACATAGGTATTCTGTTTACAGTCAAAATTACATACAAATACAAAATTGCACGTGATGATAATCATAATCTTGTTTAAACAAAAATGGCATTCTCATAGAGTCTTGAGCAAATTTATCAATAACTTTGTTGATAAAATCAACTCTCTGTATATCAAACTAGCAAAATGAACCATACACTTGAATCATTTTGCAACAATAGCAATGTCATATTCATCTCACCAATATCAATTTTCAATAACCTGGAAGTCCATAAATATCGAAATTATACACAATATGATTTGCCCGTAAGTTCATTATGTTTTTTCATCGTTTTCAGTGTTATCTTCTACTACGGGTGATCATTTACATTGTCGTCGGAGCCATGGTAGGAACAATTTATCTGGATATGGGACAAGATGCTTCGAAAACGATATTTAATTTCGGATTCTATTTCTGTTGCCTCATCTTCTTCATGTATATTCCTATGATGCCAGTTCTGCTGCAATGTGAGTATTATCCACATCAAAACTGCTAAAGGCAAAATGAGGAAGGTATTGGAATACAATATTTAAAAGAGTATTTCTATTCAGAATCAAATAGTTATCAATTTTTTTCAAAATGGAAATTGAAATCCCCTATAGCAGAAAGACTATCAATTTTTTAGGATGGTCACCCGATGATTTTCTGATCACAATCATATGGACTACATCTCAACAATTCGCAAAACAGCGGAATCTACCAAATTTTTTTTCATTTGCACCCATCATTTGATAGGGCCTGATAATGCAAAAATGCGGTTTCCATAAGTATCCGTGATAACACATTTCCTATCACTGTTGACAGTTATATGGGATTCTTTTTTTTTTAGGTTTTCAAAATAGGGTTTAGGGGTAATAATCCCCCCACATTCATTTTCTTAGAAATAAATGGTCCATTCGATCAAGATGTGTATTCAAATCCCCCTGGCAAATAAACTGTCCATTTTTGGGGGTTGTCTCAGTGAGAATATTGTATAGAACCACAAAAATTGAGAAAAATCCACTCTGACCCAATTTACCTTAAAAAGGACCCCGCACATTTAGTACGGAAAATGGCTTTCGGCTAAATCTTCTGGAAATATCAGGGGGTTTGTGGGGGTATTTCATGAGATATTTTATTTTCCACTTCATATATTATATAAATAGTTATGAAACATTCGTGATATGTATATCATTTTGTACATGAGTTACATCATTTCTAAGCTTTTAAATTGTCATCACCCTATATATGGCAAACCGGACATTGTATCAAAGGAAATCATATAAATCCTCATATTGATGACTGAGGTTCATAGTGTGTCAAAAAATTGGCATATTCTAGCAGTTTGTTTTCAAGTTTTCAGTGATTGAGTGAAAATCGAAATTCTGATATTTTCAATATTTGTCTATTCCCATGAATATTACCTTGTCATGATGGAATGCAATACCCTGTATGTGATATTATTATCTATTCGAATAGAGGGATTCATGAGGTAGGAATTAGACGTGTAGCCTTCATTTCTACTAAAGATTTATCACGACTTAGAGCACATAATTTAAATCGATGCAAAATACTCTAAATAGCCAAAATCAAATGATTGACTGTTTAATAAGGACGCTATTATCTGAAACATATCAAATTTTCAGAAAAATTGACCGAAAGCCATTTTCTGTACTAAATGTGCGGGGTCCTTTCATCCATACCAATTATGAATTTTGTATTTCAGTTCCAAAGGAGATTCAGCTGGTGAAGCGGGAGCACTTCAATAAGTGGTACAGACTTAGCGCCTATTTTTCAGCCCTGACAGTGTCTACCATCCCCATACAGTTAACACTCGGATCAATCTACGTGTTCCTCGTATATTTCCTCACTAGTCAGCCAATGGAAATCGAGAGACTGTTGATGTTTTTTGTTGTTTGTATCATGACGGGTGTCATATCGGAAAGCTTGGGGCTGATGATTGGTTCCTTGTTGAATATTGTGGTGAGTGAATACATGTTTGGCAGGTTATACATTGGAGTCGACAAACCTTTTCGATTATTGAAGGTGTATAACACCCATCAGTATATGCATGGAAGTTTTCGTTATCAACCCTTCAGATAAGCATGCGTTACCAAAATATACAAACAAGATCACATATTTGGTGATCTATCAAAAGCTAATTGCATTTAACTTTTTGTAGGTATGACAATTCAGTCCCGTGTTCTAGGGAATACCTACTCAATCTTGAGACTTCAAATGTCTTCTTCAAAATCTTCTGAATCTTAATTTTTATAGTATTATTCAACTATTATTGTATTGATTTTGTACCTGATTTCTTTCAGTACCTATTGATTCTCATATCGAAGTTGAACAACATTCCATCAATATCTGAAGTATTTGTTAATCAGATCATATCTTGGACAATAAACACACATTTTCTGTCTCTCTATGATTGATGGTATTTAGCTTATCGTCTTATTCATAGTGTATAAAGAGAATGGATCGTGTGTTATAATCATTGTCAGCTAGTAGATCAATTATTTTCTGTTACACTTTATAATTTTTCAATAACCTGTCCGAAAATTTTGAATGTTGCAATCTCACTTTGTCATTTGATATAATGTTGTTATAATGAATCTGGTAATCTAAATTATATAATTTTATTGCTTCTAATGATTAAATCGCGCATATGTTTCCGATAAATTATTTGCTCTGGTAGAGCGTCAGCAATAGAATTGTTATTTCATAGGATATTTCATAATATTCAATTAATTCATAATGAATATCAAGGGAACTTATCGATATTTATCACAAACGATGTTCAGACATATATCAGAAATATCATCTCAGAATTCATTAAATCGATAAGATTGCTTATTTGTTAGGTACCTTTGAATTGAAGCTGGATAGCTTCGAAAAATAACAGATGGTCAGCCACATTAACTAGTTAGTAAGTAGTACAACGAACACAGTGATAAATAGAACAATGGAATGAATAAAATACGACCATTCACGAATCAGACTATGATTCTTTGGATTCTTCTTGGTTTCTACTGTAAAATAATAATTGATCCTAGGTTAAAGAAAACAGGAGGAAAGCAGGGGTACCTAATTTCAACTCCAAATTATTTCAATTTATTTTTTGTCGTGTGGAATAATGATGTTGATTTGGAATTTCTGAACGTACAAGTTTCCAAAATGAATGAATGAACACGACGTCAGTATAACTTTTGTCAAAAAACACTGCTTGCATTAGTTTTTGACAAAAGGAAGGAACCTATTTTATCACAATCACAACAAGACACGCCACATATTTAGTTTGAGATCCTCAGTTTCTTAACATAACCTAGAGAATAAGAATCCGGACAAACCTTGACTTCTGAAAAAAGGTGTTTGCAATATAAGAAAATCTTTAAATTTCAACGCTCTGTATATATCGGTAACGAAGCGTTTGCGAACACATACCTACTTGTAGAAAAAAAGTTTTATTTTGACCTGGAAAATGAGTTCCTGAATCCTTTATACTGAGTTTTCATACACCCTGTATAAATATTTGTTATGGTTATTATTGAAATTACCTCCGATTTCATTTGAATTGTTGATACATAAATGAATAAATGAATACAAAAAAGCGCAAAGTCATTTCCACAAATGTTCATAAAATAAACAACAATGGTAGATGACGAGAGAAAACAACTACTTTCCTGGCTAATGCCACGCAGGCTATTGACTTACATCCTCCCGAAATCTATGCATCGATACTTATGAACGAATACTAATGCAAGTGTTCCTTTCCCTAATGCCGATTAATTGTGATTCAGCAAGGTTAGAGCAACCTACAGACCGGTTTCGAGCTCCTTGACTCTCATCAGTGTAGGGTAGTCTCCAGCTAGATAGTGCGCCGTCACACCCATTGTTCATATGGAAACTTCGAACGCAAATATCTTCTTAATCGTTCGAAATGACCCAATCAAACTTGGTATCATTTTACTTTTGATTCTTTGGAATTTTCTCTCCTCGTTCCTATAAAATAAAAGTATTCGTATCATTTCAATATATTTTTAGAGGGAAAAATCAATTGATTTGCCCCTGAATGTCACTGCGTTTAACAAATTTTTCTATCAGAGAGTCTAAAAGAATTATCTAGTAGCTTGTCAGTGACAATTTGTTTGAAAAAATGTTTGAAGGAAAGAAATATAGATATAATGAGAAAATATCGAATTTTTACTTATCTTTGGACGTTTCGGGACCGATTCTGCTCCCGTTCTCAACATGTAAATGCAAAATATGTTTCTTTGAAAGTTGTGCTGCTTATAGTTTGACACTTTTCAAACTATAAGCAGCACAACTACAGCATCTAACAACAGTATTTCTTCGTAGATTCTGAGAGTTTGAAATGACCCAATCGAACTTATAATAATCTCTAACCACTTATGAAATGAGATATGGGGTGTTCTATTTGAAAATCGAAATTTGATATCATTTCCAAGAAAACCGGAAGACGAAAAAATCCTAAATTGTGAGAATGTGCCCTCTAGCGAGCATATTTGATGTTCAAATTTCGAAAATATAGCTAGAAAACTGAAGGAGAAAAGAGGAGTATATTATGACTCTGTGTCACCCATTATTGGGGAAGTGTTTCATTTATATTGTCCAAAACTTATACAGGAAATCTACAATTTATGTACAGTATTTATACAATAGGTGTATATTGTCCAATTCATGTCCAGTAGTAGTCCAATTCATGTCCAGTAGTGATCCTATTCATGTCTAGTAGTTGTATGATTCATGTCCAATAGGTATACAGTTCATGTACAGTAGATGTAAAGGATGGGCATCCAATGAACATATGTCCTATGGATTTACAATGGATGGCCATTAGATAGGAGCTGGACATTCAGAGCCATCCAATGAATATCCAGCATTTTTATGTTTGCCTATCCATCCGATAGCTTTGTGTTCTCAGGGATATATTATCATTTGTTTCCTTTTCAGAACGCCATGTTCGTCGGACCAGTCGCTGCAGTCCCTTTCATGCTGCTGGCAGTCTATGGCTTCGGGTCCGGCTACGACACCATCCCCACGCTCATCAAAATCGCCATGTACTTCAGCTACCTGCGCTACTCCCTGGAAGCTCTCATTCACGCCATGCTGAAGGACAGAGAGAAACTGAAATGCCCCGAAACCGAAGAGTACTGCCTCTACAACGACCTGGACTACTTTGTCAGAGAGATGGGAATGGGCAACATTGTTTATTGGCACAACATCCTCGTGTTGGTCTTCATATTCTTGTTGTTCAGAGGAGGAAGTTATTATTTGTTGCGGCAGCGGCTGATGCCTAATAAGACCTCGTTGGCGATACAGTACATAGGCAGGTTCGTCAAGTCCCATATGGGTTTGACGAGGTGATATTCTTGGAATACTCCAATTGTTTCATCAAAACATGTAGAACCTATATTATATCTCTGATTCCCAGTTACTTATAATATATCTTCCTAATGCTAGCTAGGTTGATTGTGTATAAAGATGAACATTCGAGGGATGTAGTGAATTGTAAAAGGTATAATGAGGATTGTCATATTTAGCGATGTGAAATTGAGCTTTATTAGGTTTTGGATATGTAAATTGTGAAGTTAATTTCAATCGAATGGTGACGAATCGTCAGAACAAAATGATGTGGGTTGTTTAAAACAGGTACATCATTCTTGCAACAATTTTGAATGAGTAATTACCTGTAGTATTTCTGCAGAAACCGAAATGAAATTATGATGAAATGATCTTAATACTTTCAAAAGACATCAAATAAATAATATGCACCTAACAACAGTATTTCTTTGTGTGGATTCTGAGAGTTTGAAATCACGAACTTATTGAGATCGATGGTCAATCAAAATGTCAAGAATAAACAATTCGTTTCACTATATAGGTATACTTATACCTATAGTAATTGGCACGAGAAAAAAGCCCATGAACAAAAATCTGAAAATGCTTTGTTCTGAGTCAAACATGGTGTTACATTTATTTCTTCAGATTTTTGAGAATTTTCCTCCTCGTCTTCATTAATTACGATATAGAAACTATCGTAGAAAGGAGTACTGCCTCTACAACGATCTGAACTACTTTGTGAAGGAGATGCCTAGTTAACACAGATTGATCCCAGAGATAAAAGAGGGCATCACATTCATGCCACACATCACAAATGTGACTCGAATTGAGAGTCCCACTGAAATCACAATGACTGCTATTCGGGACCCTTTTGGTCATTTTATGATTCACATTATATGATGCCAAAAGAAACTCACAGTACGTATAAAAGTGACTTCTCTTTCAACATCAAAATTTATCGATTCCGTTTGTTACATGAATAAACAAAAATGTGAGATTCCAGTGAGTCTCTTGGTTGTTAGGGAACCTCACAAATTCACCTACATTTCAAGCCGCAAATCCAATGAAATGTGAACAATTTTTCGAATGTCTTGTAAAATGATGTTCTCTTGTGATTCACATTGTTACCTAGCGAGAGACATGGATGTGACATCCCAGGGATGTTTGCGCTTACTGGGTGGGAATGGGCAACATTGTTTATTGGCACAACATCCTCGTGTTGGTCTTCATATTCTTCAGAGGAGGATGTTACTATTTGCTGCGCCAGCGGCTGATGCCTAATAAGACCTCGTTGGCGATACAATACATAGCCAGGTTCGTCAAGTCCCACATGGGTTTGACGAGGTGATATTTTTGGAATACTCCTGGGATGGAACTCACATTTTCGGAATATTTTGAGTTGATGGAGGAAATTTGTTCCATCACAACATGTAGAACCTATATTTTATCTCTGATTCCCAGTTACTGATAATATATTCCCCTGATGATAGTTTGGTTGATTGTGTATATAGATGAACATTCGAGGGATGTAACAGAAATGCAACAAACTCAGCTCAGATCTGAATTTATCAATAGATGTTACAAAATGTTGAAGGTATAATGAGGATTGTCATATTTATCGATGTGAAATTGAGCTTTATTGAGTTCTGATTATGTATATGTGAAGTTTACTTCAATCGAATGGTGCCTTGTTGTTGAATCTTGAAACAAAACCATAACGATGCTTATGACAAGCTTGTATATCTTCAGTACAAAATGATGTACCGTGGGTTGTTTGAAACAGGCTCATCATTCTTGCAAAAATTTTGAATGAGTAGTTACCTGTAGTATTTCTGCTGAAACCAAAATGAAAACTATGACAAAATGATCCTAATACTTTCGAGAGACATCAAATAAATATATGACAAGAAAACTGGAAAGAAAATGCTAGGAGCATTGAACCGCATTTCAAAATCGGTTTTTCATTATATTAGGATATTTTTTTCGTGAAAAATAAAATCTTGTATGCACCACGAGCATTACTAGATCCTAACGCCCATGGGGCAGCATTCATCCCTCGGGCCGAAAGCCCTTAGGTGAATGTTATCCTCCGGGCGTTAGTATTCACATAACGCACTTGGTACATGAGTAACTATTATGGACCAGTCCCGAAGTAAAAATTAGTTGTGGTTTTGATTTTACTTTGGTTTCAGATTCAGATTTTAAGACTTGAATCTGAAAAACGATTAAATTGATGTTCGAAGTGAAGATTCACTGAACTAAACATAACATAATGGTATCTGCTATATGTCTGAATGAATATGGCTTCAGATGTATTTAGAATCACTTTGTTGAAAGTAAGTAGTTGAATTGTATTTGTTAAGGTAGTAGGTAGGCTCTCGTTGATTTCAGTGCAGAAATATAATTCTATATTATCATGTTGATGATGTTTTTATTCAACCCCACCAACTAAGCAAATAGATATGAAGGCGCGGAAAACAGTATGCCTGATATAACAATGTCTGGTACCACCATTCTCACCAAGTCAACTATTTCTATGCTCGGTGTCTCCATCAGCGATAATTCTTCTTGGGAGGATCATTTCACAAAACACTGATTTTTATTCCGTGCGAAAAGCTACTTTACACCTCAAAAGCCTATTTTCATGATTCACAAAGCACAAATACGGCCTGTTCTAGAATACTGTTCCCACATACTCTGATGCTTTTAGATTTCATCCAGAGTCATTCGCCTGCTGGGTGATGCCACACTCACTAACACTTTGACATCACTGGAACACCGTGAAAAGGTCGGTCAGCACATTCATTATTTTGAATAGTGGAAGACTAACACCTATAAGTGGTATGTTGAAGCAACTGGAATGGCTATCAATGAAATCTCCTCTTTTTAACCGAACATTATTGATCCTAATATTGAAAATAAGACATAAAATTGCGCCGACCTATTCACAAGAGAAAGTCAAATATAATGAGCAAACCCACGGATACAACACTAGAAGAAGAACTGATCTCCACATTCAACAAGTTGGATATTAACGAAAGTCAAATATAATGAGCAAACCCACGGATACAACACTAGAAGAAGAACTGATCTCCACATTCAACAAGTTGGATATTAACGCAAACCCGAAATTAATTTTTTTTTAAGGGCTTGACAGTTTCAACAATCTCCCACAAGACATTAAAAGCATAACATCTCTAGCTCTCTTATAGGAATTGAAATCATACCTTTACAATCAATAAAAAACCCAGTAGCCACTATCTGTCTATGTTTTTTATAATTTCAATTTTAATATGTATATGTGACAAGTATGTTTATATGTGACAATTGTACTTATTCAACTATTTAGTGTATTATAGGTCGCGTGCACGAAGACCGACCCTGGAGGCAAAATATTGAAACACAACCTCATTCTTCTGTAAATTATTGAAACACAACCTCACTTTTTCATTTGGTTACAGAGGAATCAAAGGATTGAAATAGTTTTTCACAATATTTTGGCATACGAATCGTGTTTTTTGCGCTATTCTTTAATTCAAGCATGCCTTCGCATTGTGCTGTTGTACAATGCACAAAAAATGCAGCAAGAGACTAAGGAATATGATTTTTCAGGTGAATAGTAATCTCACATGGTTATCATTATGAAATGTTGTCATCCCTTTTTAAAATTCCTTCTGCCTTCTGCCACTCCTGCAATACAAGCTAATACTGCTAATAGATTGAAAATGTCTACAACACACACGATCGTCAGCATGTCAGACCAGTCCTCCCGATTGATTGCATGAATCCAATCTTCATGCATTATTTTAGAAATTTCAGGTGTATTTCTATTAGCTCATATCGCAGAAAGAATTCCGATGAGAAATCAGGAAAATTACCAAATTTCAAAAATGAAAACTATAGGCGAGTGACTATAGTAGGTACTTACTTTTAATTCATAATGTACCATCCGGATTCCTTCATCTTCCGCTGCAGTTTTTGTGCATTTTACAACAGCACAATATGTGATGGCATGAGCGAATTGATGGATAGCGGAAAAATACGATTCGTGTGCCAAAATAATTGTGAAAAACTATTTCGATCACTTGTAAATAAATAAGAAAAGTGACATTGTGTTTCAATGTTTTGCCTCCAGTGTCGGTCATCTGAAAGTTCTTGCACGCAACCCATTATAGACATTATCCAATAACTGTGGTAACCTCAAAATGTAAAATGTAAATTTAGTCTATGACTACAACAAAGGATTTCGTTGTCAACCCCGAAATATGTCGAACAGCACTTTATCAAAACTCGTTTCTCTATAGAACGGCAAAGCTCTGGAATTCATTGCCTGAGGAAGTATTTCCAAGAACTTATAATCTCCAAAAGTTCAAAAAAATTCCTACACCTACCGCCTTTTGCTATCCTCCCTATATTGGTTCGCACGATGATCTTCGAATATCACAAGGACTTAATTTCGTGCGCACCAAGGGATAAAAAAAATGGAATTTCTCGGAGACCATGATTGATCTTGTTTAATTTGCTCAAAATTGCGTGATTAATTCGTGAAATTAGTGACGTCAGTTTGAATAACATATTATTTTGTGATTTTGTTAATCAATTGTCCCAGTAAACAAAAATAACCCTGGGATGTCACATTCATGTCCCGCTAGGTATTCATTGGTATTGCCAGAGGACTCTCAATTTCAGAAAACATTCGCAATATTCCTCACATTTCATTGGATTTTATACTCAAAATATAGGTGAATTTGAGAGGCTCCCTAACAACCAAGAGACTCATTTATGTAAAATAAACCGCATCAATCAATTTTGATGTTGAATATGGAGTCGGAGTGAGTTTTATTCGCCATCATAATGTGAATCATAGAATTGCCAAAAGGGTCCGGGAAAGCATCAGTCATTTTGATTTCAGTGGGACTCGCTCATTTCGGGTCACGGATGTAATGTGTGGCATGAATGTGATGCCCTCTTATATCTCTCTGGCATCAATCTTTTTTTTATGTTCTGGTTCCCACGAAAAGGAATATCCTGTAATGTTTAGAGATCATCGTGAGAACGAAGGGAAATGAAGTAGGAATTGGTGTTCTTCTTGAGGTTCTGGAGGTAATATGCCTCTGGGAACACCTCCCTTGTCAATGTGTTCCAGAGCCTCGCTGTTCGTTGGATGAACGAGTCTTTGGAAAGAGATGTTCTGCAGGTCTCCAGAGTGACCACGAAGGGGTGCGAAGCCTCAACTCGACGGATTAATCTCGCGGGGACTGCCAAGGGAGGAACAATTGTTGATATTTCAGAAGAGAATCGTCCATGAAAATATTTATAAAATAGCCAGATCGCCAACTTTTCTACGGTGTTAACTTGGGTAGTATACTATAGGTACTAATAGCATTACCTAAATACGCTAACGTTTTTGAGAATTAATCAAATCATTTCACAACTTGAAAATCCAACTAGAGCGTATAGTAATTTAACGGGACCCTGGTGGATCGAATTTCATCCCAAGGTAGTAACACCAATAAGTGTTTCCGATATTTAGATGGTTTCCCAAATATTGACTACTGTTTTATATCGAATTTCAGTAGGCAGTGAAAGATATTGTCTTTATTTCAGTAGCGACTAATACTGAGTGACTGATTGAAACCGTTCTTTTGACTCATATTACCTACCATTTATTTAAATTTCACGATGAGCAGAGGCACAGGAGATATTTTCAATGACGCTCTATCGTGATTGGAATGAAAAAATGATAATGTTCTAAGAAGAAATCACGGAGAATGGTCGAAAAGGAATTTTCTTCCTGATCAAAATATAGTCCATATTTCTTCGAATTGTATTTAAAAAAAATAGGATACAATAAATATGGAATCGGAACTGAATATAAACAGAAACGTTATGGACCGTAATGATATTAATCATCCTCTATATGACTAGAGTGAAGAGTTAAGACTGATTCAAGAAGTTTCTTCAAAATTATCCTCATCAGTTGTAAAGTTACAAAAATGGCACATACGTGAAATTTGAATTAGTTGTCTGATTTTGACGAAAATTTGTCCTGTGATGATGAGCGAGCATAGCAAAACTGTGCCTACTTCAGGAAAAAAGGAGGAAGCCGAATAGACGTATAATGCGAAAATATTCGAAAATAAAAATTCAAAAAATCTTATTTACGATATAACCATTCATGTGGCACATAGTTTGCTGCGAACATCCCTGCAAAAATGTTTGCTTTCTCTTGCGATGTCGTTGCTGATGTCCCGTCGGCTTAGGATTGTGGTGAGAATGAATTATTAATGAAATTTCTTCCGAAAGCTTAAGCTAGAGACCAAAACGAATGGAAGCAATTGGTACAATCTATGAGTTTTGATCTTAATTTGGCATTGTATGATTCTTTTGATTCATCATGAGTACTGTAACTTACAAAATGTTCTATAGTACTGAATAATTCACAAAGTCATCTCCACGACAAATTATTGTGAAAACTCACGGGTTCATTGTGAATAATCAAATCAAAAAGGAACATGTTTTCATAATAAATTGTCGTGGAGATGACTCTGTGTATAATTCAGTCTCAACCACTGTACTCCACTTTGGGAAACGATGGACTTCTACCTGTGCGATTTAATGGTCCTTTATTCAAAAACCTGATTCTATCGATTTCAGACATACTACAGGAATAAGAATTCACCATATGGTGAGATAGAGAATGAGCCACTGTACTATTCATTCTCTAGGTAGCCCTATGAACATTCTACTATTAAACATTTACCTATGTTACGTAATTGCTTGTCAATAATCTCATTGAGATTTTCCCATACCTTTTACAGTTGTACCTCGTCTACCGTATATTTTGTGGTTTTTCTACATCATATACATTTCATGTAACACATAAATGAACAAGAAATTGAGGTGGAATACTCACATCTGATCTATTTAAAGTACTTACAGGGGAGCCTACGATAATGGTTCGCACGGTTAGTGTACTTATTTAAACAAATAAGACATTTGTTGCTATACGCGCGTATCAACAGTACAGATTTTTTGATATTTCTTCAAATTTTTCGATCTTACATATAGCTACTATTATACAAGGTCGCTGATATGTATGGAAACAGTCTATTATCTCTCGAAGTAAGAAAAATATAAACATACAAAAGTTGAGGATTTTTCAAAATCTATCACACTAAATAGAAATTATGTATACAGTATCAGTAAAAATATCTTCAAGAAATAGAGTTGCTTTTTGTTGAATGAAACACCCTACATATTATTCCATATTTCCATTCTGCTCAAAATTCAGAACAAAATGGATAAAGCACATCATCCCCCATTTTCGACCGTTTTCGATTTATCGAATTTTGGAAATAACGTTGCTAATAAATTAGTCAAGAATGTTGTGGTGCATTAAGTTCATAGTCCATCAAATTACCTTTGAAAGTTTCCTGCTCCATAACAACGCTGCGTCGTTCTTTTGCTTAACAGTGATGATCTTGACAGCACATGTCAAAAATACATTTAGTGTAAAAAATTTTCTCGCGAAAATGAAACGTTCACCTAACTGATACTGAGCTTATTGAAATTTCAATGATCAAATAAGTATACGGTGACAGATGACGAAGTACAAGTAGTGGATATTTTTAATCATATCCATCTTGTGGTGTAATTTTTGAAGACAAATGACTATCCATAAGGAAAAGTGAGATACGATCAGACACATACTGCTTTGATTGAAAGGCTAGTAAACGTCATTGTCCACCGAAACGCATGTCTTTGATGACTACGTATCATGCCACCAAATCCTTATGGATATTTATTTGTTTCATATTTTTGGCTTGATCCTGGCACCCGTTATGATCCGTATTGTTTATTAATACGTATATGGTCCATATACATATCAGCCGCCTTGTATACTTACACCTATTTTCAATCTAGCCTATTCGATACAAACAAACAAACAAACGAACCTCTCCTATTTATAATATCAGAATAGATGAAGTATTCCAAATAATTCATCTCTCTGATTATGACGTAGGAAGTGTCGATTTTCGAAATTTACTGAGTCCAAAACACATAAAAAATATTTATATATTATTATATTGGATATACCGGGTGGCTACGGAAGTATTGCATACGGAATATCTCAGTTATTGTATGAAGTAGGTTTGTGAAATTTTAAGCGTCGATATAATGACATAAGAGCTAGAATTCGGGCATATTGGCATGTCGAAGTTAACTTCCGGTCTGACCGGAAGTAACATCAACTTTCTTATTTTAAATGGAAACCCTATTTTTTTTCTTTTCGCTTTATTCAGCATTCAATTCCCTTTCTAATGACATATCACAAGTTGGTATCTAACCAGAACCTAGATCAGAAAAAAATTATTATTGAAATTCACCGAGTAGGCCGTGGAAGCAAAATGAAAGCCAAAAATTGAAAGGTTGGCTATGGAAACCATACGTCACTTGATAACAGTTGCTACTACTGTGATATTTTATTTTCATTCGTCGGCGTTATAAAAAGCCAACAAAAAAAAATTGGAAAAATTGGGAAAAAACAACACTATGTAGGTCCATAACTTGAATAGGAACATACAACTGTTTAACAGTAGTAGCAACTGTTATCAAGTGACGTATGGTTTCCATAGCCAACTTTTCAATTTTTGGCTTTCATTTTGCTTCCACGGCCTACTCGGTGAATTTCAATAATAATTTTTTTCTGATCTAGTTTCTGGTTAGATACCAACTTGTGATATGTCATTAGAAAGGGAATTGGATGCTGAATAAAGCGAAAAGAAAAAAAAAATAGGGTTTCCATTCAAAATAAGAAAGTTGATGTTACTTCCGGTCAGACCGGAAGTTAACTTCGACATGTCAATATGCCCAAATTCTAGCTCTTATGTCATTATATCGACGCTTAATATTTCACAAACCTACTTCATACAATAACTGAGATATTCCGTAGGCAATACTTCCGTAGCCACCCGGTATACAAATCTGTTAGGATATTTTGTTTAATTCTCGCTACGCAGATTCAGCAAAATTTCATCATTACGTAAAATCACGCGTTTCCTAACTGTTCCAATACGGAGCTATTTTTCTGAAGAATATAGGACCTTCTTAATGACAATCATACCTATGCACTGACAGATAATAACATCATTTTTATCTTTTATTTTGTTCGCTTGTTTTCAAAACAATACATATTCTGATTACTTGACACTTAATTTTTGTATCTACATTTGAGTAGTACATACCTTCCATCCATTTCTGTAGCTTATAATTGCTTTCCATTGGGGGACTTCTTTATATTTTATATTTATAGGCTGATGATGGATTCTTTTCGGGCCCAAAACCTGTCCCGTATCTGAATCGCATTATTAAATGAATGAATGATCGAATATCGAGATGATTTTGGTCTTTTTATCTTCCTCAATAACACTACTTCAGCACATTGAGCTATAAAAAATAGTTACCAACTTTATTGACTTCTTCATCGAAATGGTTTTCTTCGAAATTACATACTATCGTTTTGTTCAGCTAAACGAGGGACACCTTGTATGACACGATCAAATATAGGTGGTAATACAAGTAGGATAATACAGTTATTCGATATTTTGAAAGATATAGGGACTATTTTTCTATCACATATTACGTCAAGTTGATTAGATATACTCAGAGAGAGATAGAGAGAGAATGTCCACGCTTGCTTCTATTTAGTATTCAGTCAGTGATCAAAAGTAAAATAAGGAACACAAAAACATATATAGTTATGAGTTGTCCCATTAAGTCGATGTAAGTAACTGAATATTTAGAAATGTTAGTGCTTTCAAGTAGTAATTACCTATCATTTTGTAAAGAATATTCGGCAAATTAGATATGTTGAGAATTTTCATTTCAATTTGAATTATTTTGTGTGAGATTGTTGTCTATCCTAGCAAGTACCCATTTTTTCGCACCCCTTGGCACAAAGTCTGGTTTTAAATCAGATTTTGAGGGCCAATTATATATCTTTTCAAATTGCAAATTCGGGAATGATAGATGTGCTCTAAATTATCTGGATTCAGATTGACAGGTACTGAAGACACGTATCAAAAGAATAGGAACGATGCTATTCTATTAAAAGTCCAATTTCTTTCATATTGTTCTATTGAAATGATCTTGAGCTCATGATGATTGTGCATAAATTTAACTGATGAATCGAGCGTTAACTTCAACTATAATATATTAACTGTATTTAATACCTAGATTATTAGATTCTCCAAAAAAATTGGTACGATTTCTCAACATGACATACAGTTTAAGGTGGATTTCCATTATTGGTTCGACAGTGGCTTGATTTATTTTGTTTATTTAGCTCTGGTGTTGAATCTTTCGTCAAAATGTATTCGTACCGATTTTGGAATTTTTCATGAATAGTATATAAAAAACTAAAGAATTGAAGACGCTGTTACTTTCCAGTATTACTGACATCTGTCCTGATATACTAACATTTTCTCTTTTTTCCACGTTAAGAGTTGTAAATAGGAAATGCGACTGAGATGTTACATAATCGTGAATATTTGAGGAGTAAAATAATGCTTCTAATAAGGCTTCAGCGCATCGACCTGCACGATTTGGTTTAGATTTCATTTCTACAGGGAAGATAAGAACATTCATACAAGAGAAAACATTCTCCGAACTTGCCAAAACTATGTGATTTCTTGACACTTTGCTGAAAATGTAATTTTTTCGAATATTATTTTGTTGCTGGTGTATAGTGATATATATAAATACATTATTAACTTGTTTTCATCAAACGAGTTATGTTAAAAGACTCATGCAAGCAGTTGTTCATTATTATATGGTAGAAAACAGATATAACATTCCATTCGCTCACAAAAATATCAAAATTTATACAGGGTTTCACTTGAATGTTCTCAAAAAACCTGATGGGGTTAGTATCGATTCGTATTGGTTTGAGGGATTCGTGATAGGTTTACTTTCTTGACTCTTGCTGGGAAATTTTCAACAGTTGTTTGTCTCACTCAATGAATATAAACAATAAATTTCGTAATTATTTATTATTCACATCATGCTTTCCTATATAGTCAATCTATGAGGAAACCATGAAATTCGAGATGACCTCTTGACTTAAACTGTTAAGATATTTCATCAAATTTTGTGAACTGATACCTAAAGAATGAATGATAACATATTATTTCGTCAGATTATCGTTACTTGGAGATGATAAATAAATAATGATTCGCTGATGATGTTTTGTCAGGTTATTCAAAAGAAGCGCAAAATATTGGTACGATTTATCCATCAACAAATTCTCAATTGAATCTTGAATGAACATCACCTTCATCATCACATTGAATCCTTTTTCTAATTGCTAGGACAGGAAGGAATATTTTGAATAGATCTTGATCATGTAGAGCATGATCTGAATGTCTAGGACCGAATGAGTATTTTGAAAAGATCTCGATAAAACGTATAATGAGTGCTTCCTAGGAACTCATGTCAGAATAATGTAATATTGTTGAAATCTTCACAAACGATCCGTTTTTCACTAAATTTCTAATAACACGACATGTTACGCTGAAAAAGCAGGTTCTTCAAGTGGAATTCTTGTGGAATAAATTAATTTTGAAGTTTTCTACATTGCATATTAATTTCGATCGACCTAACGAAAGATATTCTAGATTCTACTAGATTTTCCTTTCAGACAATAGTACATTGTATCGGATTCATCTTGGTCGTAATACACCATCATTGATTGTTGACTATTGTAAAAATTCCTCGCAAATTCTTCATAAGGACATTTTACGAAGACAAGGTTCGAGTCAAGCTATCACAATCGATTTTCCAATTCAAAGTATTGTCCAAATTCGAACAAAGTGATTTACAGAAGATTGTTCTGATGAATTTTCATTTACATATTTGATATTCAATTTTGGGACTTCTGCGGAACCTGATCCAAAATCGATTGTCAATCTTGAAGTGTATCATTACAATGATATTCTAGAGTTTCATCAGATTTATCTTGAGTTCAACTTAAGCTCCTAGGAACTAAATATGTTGTCTAGCAAGATACCTATTTTTGTGTCAGTAATAGAAACGTCAATTCAAGAGCTAATTTTGGTATAGAACAATTGACACTTTTGTGTCGGTTGCAGAAAAACAAACTTTTATGCAATTTCCATGACCTAGAATATTTTAGTGACCCTGCACAGGATGGAGAACAGCTTGGTGACGAAGCTGGGATGCTGTATGCAGAGTATCTCATGTTGGACAAAATTTTGGGTGCACAGAGGCCACTTGGCCATGAAAATAATGCTCCAGTACACGACGAGCATCTATTCATAATCACTCATCAAGGTACATACTTCCACAGAATATTATTTGAAAAATATTGTGTCAACGACTATAACATAAAACTGCTCTTTCTCAACTGTTTTAGATGAAACAATGAGGTACATTGTATGTTTTCAATTCTATTACATCAGCTGATGAAAAAATTTATGACAATTGTAGAATCGCGTCTCCCACGGAATGTTTTTGAATGACTTTAATTATTGATTTAATGTTATTACTGTTGTTGCATCATTTTGCTATCATACACTGCTTTCGCGTAAAGTACTGTATACAGGGTGTCCGGAAATTATGTGCAAAAAATCAAGGAGGTAATTCTACATGATAAAATAAGAAATTCATTGTATATGTACGTGGGTCCGGAAATGCATATAGTTTTCAACACAAAGTGTGTTAAAACTTTTGAAAAAGATCGGTTTTTTATTAATAGATATCACAAATGTCCTTCCACCGATTTTCTTGGAATTTTGCAATGATATTTTTCGTCATGAGGAGCTGATATAGGCATAATTCAATTGGGATTATAAAATCCAGTGGCGTCCCGGGGGGCAACCTACCGAATATTTTTGTCAATAATATGTGCGCCACTGATTTTTTTGAATTCTATAACTTCATAACCTATTGACCAACTAAGAATACAACATTTTGGTTTCTTGAATTGTTTTGATAATCTGCTTCATTTCCATGGAACAAAAAATAAATATACCAATTCATTGCATAATTGCATGATCAATGTCCATAGACATAGAATAAGTATAAAGATTCATTTTCATTCTTGGTCCAGGAAGGCGTAGTTTTCGATAAAACAAAGTGTGTCAAACATAAAATATTTGAGGAAAATGAATCTTCATTCTCATTCCACGTCTATTGACATGAATCACACATTTAATTTCACCCCTGTTTTCGAAGTAATATTTTGCACAAATGTATACAATAAATTGTTTTTTTTTCACGGAAACGAAGCAAAATATCAAAACAATTCAGGAGACCAAAATGTTGTATTTTCAGTTTATCAATAGGATATGAAGATAAAGAATTTTAAAAAATCAGTGACAATAACATTCGGTAGGGTGCCCACGGCAATCATGGATAAATCAGCCCCTCATGACAAAGAATATCATTGCTAAATTTCAAGAGAATCGGTGGAAGAATATTTGAGATATTCATAAATAACCGATTTTTTTCTAAAATGTTTAACACACTCTATCTTGAAAGCTATGCATTTCCGGACCCACGTGTATATGAAATAAATTTCAAGTTTTGTCATGCCGAATCAACCCCTTGATTTTTTGCGCATCATTTCTGGACACCCTGTATATTTATTTGTAGCCAAACTACCAAATTTTGTAGAATCTCATGAAAAAAGTCAATTTTGATTTCTGTATTGCCACATTTATGAAAAAAATATATATACCGGGTGATCCACGTTTGAGTTATGACGTTCACGAAACATTTTTCAAATGAAACACCCTATATATTATTCAATTCATAGAATGTCCATGGAAGCTACATTCGAAAATTCAATATACATAGGGTTTGTATACAATGCGTCCGTTGAATAAAGAACTCGCGTAAAGTAGTGGATAATAATAGAGAGTTGAAGTGTTGTCATGAACGTTAACGTAAACGTAGAAATTGACAGCTACGCATGCGCATTTTCCAATTCTACACGTTTGCGTTGTTAGTGGGCTTACGGGTGTACGTTATCTCACGTTCCTTCACGTATACCTTAAATATCAACGTACGTTAACCAAACTATACTCGAAATATGCCGATGAGTCAAAATTATCAAATTCGAGATCACCAACGAGTTCTGCATCAAGGAGTCCTCTAATTTTGACAGGAATAAATGTTCGAATCTAAACACACAACCAAAAATGACCAATACAAACCGAAAACAAAATGTATTATTACGTTATGATGACAGTGACGACCAAAGTGGCGACTTCAACTCAATTTAACGACAATACGTAAACGTTATTTTCCGCACGTTAACGTCTACGTGGAGGTCTACGTACAGTGATTACTTCAACTCTCTATTATATTCATTTTCAGCCAAACTATCCATTCATTCGGAATCCTCTGAAGTATGTCGATTTTTCTGTAGGATTTGTCAAATTTGAGTTATGACGTCCGCGACAATTTCTTCAAACCGAACACTCTATACATCATTCAATTTTTGAAATCTCCATGAGAAACTGGATTCGAAATAATATCATACATCGGGATTGTATACAGTGCGTCCGTTAAAATCTGTACTCTCGAAAATGGGGTTGCCAATAACAAATACCGATAACTCCATATTCGTGGCAATTGACTGTCATTTCGTGCTCATTGAACAATATTCGATAACATATACTTCGAGGTTTCCTTCATTCCTCAAAAAAAAAAAATGGTGGGTTCAATGACAGGAAATATATGAGTTCTTCTTGGAACGAATATCCTAAGCTGAAAAGCAGGAAGAAGAAAGATACTTATAAGGACCATGGTTGCATAGGATCGATTCTATCATAAATATTGATTTTATAATAGTATATTCTTTAACGAGCACGGTATGATAGTGATTTCCTCTGAGAATGAAGTTTGCAGCATGAGCCATAGGCGAATGCTCCAATCATTCGAGTAGGAAATTAGCATTCCGTGCAAGTTATGCACTATAAATTTTCTACGGCTATAATAGACAACAGTGGCATTTTCGATTTCTTCGTCTTGTAGCCATCTGATTTTCTGTCTAGTAATGTTCATCTATTAGAAAGAGCTGTCATTGCTTGAAATTTGACATTCCATGGGCGATGAGTTTTGTTTGAAATAAAAACACAGGGGAGACATTGTGATATCAGATACGGAAATAAAATTGATGACATACAAAGTACCTCATTGAAGTATCGAATACATTAAACCATCATCCCTTCACTAGCAATACCAATCAGACGAACTAGACAAGCCCAGTCAGCACATCCTTTCGTTGTCAACCTCGAAAGATGTCGAACAGCACTTTATCAAGACTCCTTCATCCATAGAACGGCTAGGCTCTGGAATTCATTGCCTGTGGAAGTATTCTCAACAACATATAATCTCCAAAAGTTCAAAAAAAATTCCAATACCTACCTCCTGTCCCTATCCTCCCTAGGAACGCACGATGTTCTTTGAACATTATAGGGATTCCCTTTCGTGCGCTCCAAGCGATAAAAAAAAAACAAGAGCAATGTTGTGTTATAGCCGTAGAAAAAAAACTGTTTCATCTAATTTTCATGGGATATTTGCACTGAAAAATGCGTCTTGCTATAATTATTGACGTGATATTGATGTTTGATCTATTACAGCATATGAACTTTGGTTTAAGCAAATCATTTGGGAACTCGACTCTATACGGAACGTCTTCAGTGAAGTTTTAGAAGAATCACAGACTCTGGAAATTCTGAGGAGATTGAATAGGGTGGTACTCATACTGAAGGTTGGTATACATACTGATTCCTACATCGTTTTCTTCTTTAAAACGTTCATTTCGAGGAGAAAAAATAGCGAATTCAACGAAATAATAACATACAGGGTGATTAATCAAATAGGTACTGTACTTTTAGAAACACCGGTTGAAGTTGATGTTTCCTTTCATGAAAACTGTTTTTCGTAGCCTCGCTCTACTACCTTTAATTAATAAAGACTTCAAATAATTATTCTTGCTACAACAGGCAAACAAATTCTGCTACTGCCTGAAACGGCTTCTCCACTGGACATCTTCAAACACAAACACACTATCACTGCAAAACTTGATAACTAGCAGTATTCCAGGATCTGTCAAGCCAACAACAAGATGAAAACGACCCTGTCACGGCTAATACTTTTATGACTTTATCGCATGTCATTATCCCATCTTAGGATAGGTCAGTTTCTTAGATCTTGAAAAGAACTATTCCTGATTCAAATATAGGGTAGGTTATGAATGAAATAGTTAAAAATAAAATCATCTAGGTCTTACGGGAATAATTGAGCCTTAATAACCTCAGGAAATTGCTCTCCCTCCGACCAGAAACCCTCGAGACGGATACTTTGCTATCGGTCTTGATACATGAATAACTCTTCGTAATTCGACTCGGTCGGAGTCACGTGACTAACGCCACATGACAAAAATCTAATTTGTTCGAGTTAGTCGCTGATAATAGGCACATTTGTGTGAATTTAGAAAAGGTTCACTGAAAAATAGTATTTCAATTGAAATTTTACACATGTGTTTCGAAGTTGAACGATTTTCTTCTAATTGTTACTTCGACAAAACTATCCTGAACTCTCGTTAGATCCGTGAAGTAGTTTGATGACATTCTGATGACTTTAGCATCATTTTTGTAGGTATATATACTGAGAAAATCCATTGAAACAAATTTGGCTCCTTGAATCGGGGATCATTATTTTCTGAAGAAAATCATATTTTTGTCAATGATTAGTAACTGAAAATTAGTAGCATGACGACGCTACTGCTATGAAACAGTTTTTGTCGGTGTTGAATTTCTTTTAATTTTGGGTAAGTAAGTACAGATATTTCGTAAAAATTTGCAAAAATATCAAGAACTGAAAGTTGCAGAAGAATAACCTTCAAATTCGAGATACATGTGAAGAATTGGAATATAGAAACAACTTTTCTTCGTGAACTTTCCCAAAATTCAGACAAATTAGTTTATTATACTCGTTACTACAATGACGTTTATGACACTTGCTACATAATATACTATTACCTAGGGCCACTTTAGAAAGTAGGCAAGAACACACGAGATACAGTCTTCACGCACAGTAAGCACATCGCACAGTTTTCGCGTAATCGCCGTGAACAGCGGATGACATAACTGTCAAGAATTATAATTCAGACTGTTTGTCCAAACTTTTTCGATGTACTATATGGCAGTAGGTGAAGTATATAGTACAGGGTATCCCACATAACTTGGGCCACCCCCTTATCTGGTAAACTATTATATATACAGAAAAAAGTTCAGGATAAAAATTGTATTACTTCTTATGACATTCAATTTTAAGATACTGTCATTCATACAGGATGATCCATATGTCTGTGACATATCACATATACGGTTTTTCAAATGGAACACCCTATATTTCATCATATTTTTAGATAGTACTTCAGAAGACGAGTTCAATGATATATAATAACATGGATCTGAGATCACCCGTTTCGGATTTATACACGATCTTCTTCAATAAATTGTCCAATTTCAAAGCCCTTAAGAAACGTTGTGAATGAAGTTTTCGATTCGCAACTTTTGCTATAAATTAACAAAGTCTGTATATTATTCTGTTCTATGGTGACAATTTAGGAATTTTCAATCTGCCAAAAGTGATGACGTATTTTGAAAACCAATAAATATCTCGATATTTTCAAATGGAACACCCTATTATTCCATTCCAAATTTGCATAGAGCTCAGGAAGACGAGTTCAATGATATATCATGAAATGTGTCTGATATCACCCGTTTCGGACTTACACACGATCTTCTTCAATAAATTGCCCAATTTCAAAGCCCTATAGAAACGTTGTGAATGAAGTTTTCGATTCGCAGTTCCACCACCCTATTTCATTCCATCTTTGGATGAAGCTCAGAATGACGAGTTCAATGATATATTATAATATGGGTCTGAGATCACCCGTTTCGGACTTATACACGATCTTCTTGAAAAAATAATCAAATTTCAATTGCAAAATTCTGACTGTTATCTTCATATTAGATACAAATTTTGTAATTTCTGTGAAACAATTCGTAATAAAGAGTTTTGAAAACAACGAATATTATCGAAATTTTTATGTAATGTTATACTATATTATTTCACTAGAAAACCTTTTGGAAATGATTGAGCACAGATTATCACAATCAAATTTCACCTACATTTGACTCTATACGAGACCAATGCTGGAATATTCAATTAATAAAATGTATTTGAACATTTTTTTTTATTGTCTGCCTTATCAATTCGGATGCATTCATTGCAATAAATCTCATTTCCTCATAAAAATCGTATATCTTTCATACTGTTCAACATTTTTCATTGAATTCTCAATGAATAAACACTGGACATAAGTAAATGATCGAAGAGAAAACCAAAACTCAAAGTGGAATGACATGCCAACGTGAATTTGAATGAATCACATGCAGTAGCAAATACACTGAGACATATCGCGATAAGATATACTACGTGCATAGCTGAAAATGGACGGTATATAGAAAATTTTATATGACTACTCTGTATATTCAATTGAATACTATATCTAATTGTTACTGTTGTTATGTTTACTCGTTTTCTCAGTTAATGTTAGTTTTTTTGTTTGACTATTCATTAAAGAAGATCGTCTATAAGTCCGAAACGGGTGGTCTCAGACCCATGTTATCATAGATCATTGAACTCGTCTTTCTGAGTTATATGCAAATATGGAATAAAATATAGGGTGTTCCATTTGAAAATCTCGAGATAATTATTGGTCTTCAAAATACGTCATCACTTTTGGCAAATTCAAAATTCCTAAATTTTCACCATAGAACAAAATAATATACAGGCTTTGTTAATTCATAGCAAAAGTTGCGAATCGAAAATTTCATTCACAACGTTTCTATAGGGCTTTGAAATTGGACAATTTATTGAAGAAGATCGTGTATAAATCCGAAACGGGTGATCTCAGACCCATGTTATTATATATCATTGAACTCGTCTTCTGAAGTACTATCTAAAAATATGATAAAATATAGGGTGTTCCATTTGAAAAAACGTATTTGTGATATGTCACAGACATATGGATCATCCTGTATGAATGACAATATCTAAAAATTAAATGTCATAAGAAGTTATACAATTTTTATTCTAAACTTTTTTCTGTATATATAATAGTTTACCAGATAAGGGGGTGGCCCAAGTTATGTGGGATACCCTGTACGTAATGCGTGTTTTAAAGCAATTACGCGGCTGCTTGCGTAACTTTTCCAATCGTGCGTAATATATGCTTCTTATCATCTCATTTTCAGGTTTTGGTGGACCAAGTTATGATTCTAGAAACTATGACTCCCTTGGACTTCATGGAATTCCGAAATCATCTCAGACCAGCATCTGGATTCCAGAGTTTGCAGTTCAGGTTATTGGAGAACAAATTGGGAGTTCGTCAAGAGAACAGGGTCAAATATAACAAAAATTATGCCAAAGTATTTGGTCATGACGAGGTAATTTCTTCATTCAAACTAAAATGGATTACTGCTATACTTTCATGAACTGATGGGAAGATATTGATTTTTTGAAGGAGAAAGTACAATACTGTCTGTAGGTTAACCGAGGAGGTGGTACATTCATTATTCCAGATTTCTTGGGATTTTCTCCCCTCCATTCTTGGTTTAACGGATACCTCCATTATTTAAAGAACCTTTATATGTATATGTTTTTAATCTTGGAAATATAGAAAATTTTATCTAATTAGGGATTTTCTCCTGAATATCAGAATCTCAGTTTTTTAGGCAAAAATAAGACTCCTTCTTTCCATAAGCATGTTTCCTAACTTGCTTCATTTGAGAGATATAGGGTGTCAAAGTTTAAAAAAAAAATCAGTTTTTCATTAATTACTCAAAAACCTTTTTGCTGATTATGTTTAAACTTGGCATGCTCATTTGAGGTAATAAGGGGTTCGTGTTTACTGTTCACCTAGAATAAAATCAGTATTTCCAATAGCCTCCCAGAGGGTAATCTATCTTATATTAGTATAAATCATTGTACGCCACTGTTTTACTCGTATGTTCATTTTTAAAATTAAACTTTCAAAAATACATTTTTTAGTCATCGATTCTTTTTGTATACATTGGTTTTTTTGAAAAAATTCAATAGCGCTTTTGTATAAAGCTGCGAGAAAATTACATTTCACGGAAAACGTGGCGTAGTACAATGATTTATCCTAATATTAGATAGATTACCCTCTGAGACGCTACTGGAAATGATAATTTCATCCTAAGCAAACAGTTAACAGGAGCCCCTTATTACCTCAAATGAGCATACCAAGTTTTATCAAAATCAGCCCAAAGGTTTTTGATTAATTAATGAAGAACTGATTCTTTATCAAAACTTTGACACCCTCCTATCTCCAAGATGAAGCAAGTTAGGACACATGCTTATAGGAAGAAAACGTTTCATTTTTGCCTCAAAAACTGACCCAAAACGTTTGGCGGTTTAACCCTAGGTCACCCTGTATAATTCGTGTTCATTCAAATTACAAATGGATATAGTGACCGATGAATAGGTTATTATATTCCTATCCATCTGAATGCTATACCAAAAGTTGATTTATCTTCGCTTTCTATTCCTATCATTATTACTGAGAGATATATGTTTCAACTTGAAATAGTTTTTGGGTCATACCCACTAATATACCATGAAAAAAATTATTCTCCCCAATGAACTTCACTTCTCTGTAACGAATTCTATACGGTAGAAAAGTTCGAGTTGATTTCAACTCCAGGTCCACACATTTTTGGGCCAATCCAGGTCCACACCGGATTGTGTAATCATTTCATCACTACCCTTTGGATTATACTGACACAAAATGAAAAATGTTCAGAATCTGGGTTCATGATGAAACTAATTGTGCATTTATATTTCGACGAAGAGCTCCACTCAATAGGATTTCTTATCATGACTTAGGAGTATTCGAACTAGATACTAGTATTTCCATTTTTCATGATTGCATCACTTTAGAAATTGAAAAATAATCCTGGAAATATGATTGCTGAGGAGGGGTCGATACCTTTTGCAGAACTGAATTATATTATTGAACTAATGATAATATCGTTGAAGATTCCATTGAAGGATGTGTATTTCAGGACGCAATTGACCAAATCGACAAATCCGAGAGTGAGCCATCCCTTACCGATTTAGTGCAGCTGTGGTTGGAGAGGACCCCTGGATTGGAAATGGAAGGGTTCAATTTTTGGGGCAAATACCAACAATCCGTTGAAGTTCTCTTGGACCAAGACAAAAAACGAGCATACGTAAGTAAGGATATGGATCGCACCATGAAAACTTAATTGCCATCTTTCCAAAATCTGGATACCAAGTTATTATCCAGCTCAGAATATTGAATCTAATTATTCAATGCAGTCCCTGATTATCAGCTCGTGGACTCACTTTGCACAATGGAATGTATATGTGACTTTCAATTTTCGATTCAAAATATTATACAAAATCACACAATAAAATATCTTCTGTGTGGAAATCAAGGAGAGGAATCGGTTGGTCTTGATTTTTCCAGGTTCTTTCAGCCACATTTCCACTATCACTTTCCTAATGGGAAATTTGTACAGTCTGTTTCATTTTCGATGACCTGAGGGATATCTCCCTTATTGTTAGATATAGAGATTTGCGGTTCCAGTGAATGTTGGCCACTTTTCTGTGCACTGAGGAAAATTGTGCTATCAGAGTTTTTGCTGAGATATTTCTTGCTTCCATAACAAGAAATCATATTACCGTTATATATTTTCGAATAGAAGCAGCACCTTGAAATCCTATGATAGCAATAACGACTTTGCTGAAAGGGAATTTCCTGCCAAAGGAAGATATACTGCTGTCGCTATCAGACAGCCACTCTGGTACAATATGATTTTTCTTTATAATTGTCTAACTGAACTACTATGCTTGTGGCTGCGAGGTTCATCGCATAGGACTGCACTCACTACCAATAATACAACTGTCAGTCTGTCATGAAAATAATATATGACGAGCCTACTATGGGTTATTTATCGTTATTTTATATTTTGCTGAATTGTTCCCCTCTGTATAAGCGTTTGTCAGACATCTTGCTTGATCAATCATTCACAATGAAGTTGGGCTCTTGATGCAAACTCATGTACAGGACGACAATCTCGACGACATGACAGTTACGAATACTTCCCCTCTTGCATTCAATCCATTATTTGAAATCTGAATCTGAATTTGAATATAAAATGGAAGCATTCTTAAACAAAATGATTGACGGAATGATAAAGGTGAGTTCTTTCGAGGTATTTCGACTGAAATTCGAATATTTTACATTCAACATTTCCTTCTACCATGAAACTTTGAAATTGTCAAATATATTTCAGAGCTCCTTTATAGAATGTGGTCTAGAAAGATTATTGTGAGCGAAAGTGTTCAGGTTATGAAAATATTTGAATGATTTTACTGGTAACATTTTGTTTTCCTGTACGCATCTGTAATAACTTGCCTAGTTTTCGCAATACATTGGTATCAGAAAGTTTCAGAAAAATTCTTTTTTCCATCAATTACTCAAAAACCTTTTGTTTTTCCTGAGGATGCATGAGTCATTTGATCAATTGGATTTCAAACATCAGGGTGGAAATTATGGGAAGTTGAATCAGTCAAAATTTCACCTCTCTTGATGACAACAATCCTGGAAAATAACTGAATAACTACAGCAAGGTCATGCAACTACATTGATACGCCTTATTCAGTATTTATTTACCATCAAAGATTTCGACCTAATTATCGGAGGTGGGTACGAAAAAAAATTAGTGCAGAATGTTTCACGATTCTTGTCACCTAACTAACTGTCGAAGTTCACAAATTTTTCATACAATGGCGAAATACATATAATCCAGGATATGAAAACTACGAACATTCAGAAATCAACTTATATCCCAACCATATCTAATTCTTCGACCAATGTTTCTTGCGATTATTTTGCGATAACCTTCTATCAATAAAAAGAAAATTGGTGAACTATTCGTACAAAATGAATCCCAATAAAATATCAATTAATCTTCAATGAAACCATTTTCAGGAAGAAAAGACCGAGGCCCTTGTGAAATACCGACTGAATGAATTGGAGAAACGCCGTGAAGTTTACGAATCAATTTTCAAATCTGAAATACACGAAGCACTCGTTTCGAGGGGCGAACGGAGATTTTCTCATAAAGCCTTACAGGGTGCCATCATGATCACATTCTACCGAGATGAACCACGTTTCAGTCAGCCACATCAAATTCTCACTCTGTTGATGGATATCGATTCGCTCATTACAAAATGGAGATGTAAGTTGGTCACTGATAAGTAACTAACTTATCGTGATTACTAGACTATCAATATAATCACCCCATTCAATATTTTCTAAATGCCAACATCAAGTACCTACACTCAGTTCCAGTTTCTTCTTGAAAAAAAAAAAAAACAGTAGGCCGATTTTTATTTTTTTTTATGTTGGTAGGTAATACATTCGTCTTTGAAAAAAAAAATGAAGAGGTGAAATTTTTTTCAAAGCCTCCTTGATGGTGGTGGAATAACTCGAACCATGATTAATTCTTAATTTTTGACTCACCCTGTGTGTTAATTGAGTAATGGCATAGAAAGTGCTTACACCCTATACGAAAGAGGCTTCTTTTGCGAGCATTTTGTTTTTTCATTCATTGATTTATCTCTATAATTTTCCGAATTACAGCTTTTTTTTCTAATACCTTACGCTTATCCCACAAATTCAATTCATTGAAGGATCAGAGTACTCAAAATTGATTGGTTTGTACTCTGGTAGGATCACATTTTCTTTTAAGAAACGAATGCAGTTGCCATAGCAACTAATTTGTTGTATGCCTCCATATTTGACCAATTGTCGTTGTGTCATTAATTAGGTGTCTTGTTTTATTGACGAAAATAAATAAACGTTACGCCGCTCGTGCAGTGGGAGTTCATGAAGCAACTGCTCGTAGAGCAATCCGCAAGTACGAACAAACAGGAAGCACCGCTCGGAGGGTCGGTTCTGGTCGCCCCCGAAAAACTTCTCCAAGAGATGATCGCTTCTTGAGATTGCGGATTTTACGGAATCGATCAAATACTGCGGTAAATGTTCAGCAAGATCTTCGCCGAATTCGTGATGTTGCAGTTAGTAAGCAGACGGTATGTAGACGTCTAAAAGAAGTTGATTTAAAAGCTAGGAGACCTGCAAAAGGTCCCAAATTATTGCCCGGACATCGTGATGCTAGAAGAAATTTGGTTGTAAATTATGGACAGTGGAATATTCCTGAATGATCGAATGTCTTGTTTACGGATGAGTCAAGGTTTTGCCTCAACATGGTGGATGGGAGAAAAAGAGTTTGAAGAAGAACTGGTGAACGGTTTGATAAAAATTCAATAACATAATGCGAAAGTTTCAATGGTGGGTCCATTATGGTGTGGGGAGGGATTTCAATGAATGGAAAGACACCCCTTCATGTTTTTCCGGTGAGGCAGTCGATGAATGCCCAAATTTACATTGATATTTTAGAGCAGAATGACTTACCTTATGCAGAGTTAGTGGGAAATAATTTTATATTGATGCAGGATAATGCACGACCACACACCGCAGCAATAGTGCGAAACTTCTTAGAAGCTACTTGTATTACCACATTACAATGGCCTGCGAGAAGCCCCGATATGAATCCTATAGAATATTTGTGGGATGAATTAGGAAGAAGGGTACGTTCTCGCGAGAGGTCTCCGGAAAGTCTCGCAGAAATGGCAGATGCATCAGTGGAAGAATGGGAACGTATACCAATGGAAACGATACGCAACTTAATTTCCAATTTGCCTCGTAGATTAAAAGTTCTTAGAGTTGCTAGAAGAGGCAATACACGGTATTAAGCAGTCATCCCAACTGATAGTTTTGTGTTTAATAAAAATGTTCCGTAAAATTATTGGTATCAGTTCATTTCATTAGAAAATTGTTTCTCTATAAATTCAGAAAGTTGGTAATCTGCCAGGATTCAGCAAAAAAGCTGTAATTCGGAGAATTCTAGAGATGAATCAATGAATAAAAAAACAAAATGCTCGCAAAAGAAGCCACTTTCTATTCCATCACTCAATTAACACACAGGATGAGTCAAAAATTAAGAATAAATCATGGTTCGAGTTATTCCACCACCATCAAGGAGGCTTTGAAAAAATTTTCACCTCTTCATTTTTTTTAAGACAAATGCATTACCTACCAACAAATGAAAAAAATAAGGATCGGCCTACTATTTTTTTCAAGAAGATAGGTCAAGTATCAAGTGCGTCACTTTTTTTGGAACTGAGTGTACTTATTGTCCAACGGGAGAGGTCGTCAAGCAGGTTCTTAACCCGTTCGCTCATACTGCATACAATCGGATACATTAAGTTCATGCATTTTTCTGAGTAGTTACAAGTTTTCTATCCCGTCAATTCACGATGTGTCCGATTTTATATCCATATGCAGGGTGTATCTCAATAACGCCGAAAAAATTCAAGGAGTGTTTCCTTGTGACATTCTAGCAAATAAAGTTCATATAAACATGTGTCCTAACTTGTTCCGTTTTTGAGATACAGAATATTGAAGTTGGAAGTATTTATTGTTTTTATTTATAATCCCCCTGTAAAAGCTTTCATGGTGCCGAAATTCAGTATGGATGGAGACTGAGAAAGCCCCAAAATTTCAGAATGATTCTAATTGGGGTTATTGAGTAATCTCAATGGAAGTCTAACCTAATGTAGGTGGTAAAATTTGGAGTCAAATCGAATTATTATTGTTTCCTCAAAAACTAAGCTAGATACAAAAATCACTCAGAGGATGAAATAGTTATTTGTTCAACTAGGCAGTAAAGTAGTAGATTGTCTGCCGAGGCTGAATTCATAGCCGATCGTAGCGAGGCTAGGAATCCAGCTAAGGCAGTCAATCTACTTTGCTGCCGAGTTGAACATATAATTTTTTCTCCGATTGTTCATAATGATATAGGAGGATATTGTAATTGCAAATTATTACAATTGCCACAATCCCTTTATTTTTCCTGTAGGGTTCAATTGAAATGAAATTTGATAGGAATCGCAGTTGTCCATGATAATTATAGTTAGACAATTCATGAAAATTCTGACAGTTGTGCGAAAAAATATCGGTATATTTGAATTATTATATAATGGACAGTGATAGCGACCTGGAAGTACTTACACCTCCAGAAATAAGGGAGGTGGTAGAAAATATAGAGTTGAGTTTGATGCCGGAGAAGTCTCGAATGAAATATGAAGGAAATTATAAACGATTCATGGATTATTAATTTTGCTGATACATATCAATCAGCAAAGTAACCACTTTGCTGCCTAGGCAGGAAAAGTAATACTTTGCTGATTGATATGTGTCAGCAAAATTAATATTTGCTGCCAATCGGAGAAAAAAATTGTTATTTCAATAGTTCAATCTGATGAAAAGATGAAAAACCGGTGGTGTACAAATTTGTGTGAAGACAGCAGCCGCAGTTGGCAGCCACTTCGCCATAGATGCTCGATTATATACCTCACGCCCAAAGAAAGAAGATACACGCAGGAATGATAGCAGCCATTTCAATCCTATGAAAACGATCGTATACACGAGAATTCTTGTAATATTTTCAACCATATTATATCGAATTACAATACATATCGATCGGAGAGAAAAATGTGATATACTGCCTGATTATGAACTCAAAAAGTACAATGACCTTCACTATGAATATCGATAAATTCACCCATTGTGACGCCACTAAAAATATTATTTCGAATCTAATTGCATAAGAGGAAGCTCCATTTCACTATTAATAAAACCACAACATTTTACTGAAATTGATGAAAAGACAATTGAGAAATGAATAGGAAAAGGATTTTTCATAGAAATGATAATACCCTGTATCTCGAAAACGAAGCAAGTTGGGACATATGTTTACATAAACTTTATTTCCTAGAATATCACTAGGAATCACCCCTTGAATTTTTCCGATGTTATTTAGATACACCCTGTATACGGTATCGACCAAGTGCTGTCCTCTGAAAAGCAATAGTTCAATTCATTGTTAAATTTATTCACGAGGTTGTATGGTGAAATAGAGTTCACACTGAAGAGCTCTTATTTATATACAGTATGATGCAAATGTATGAAATGAATTCATTATTTTAGAAACATTTGAAGAAATTCCAAGAACACGTGAGTTTTGATTTTTGAAGCCTCATCTCATGATATTCATATGAGAGATGTTATACGTCACCGGTGTTGGAGTAATGACGTAATAGACGATTTTTTCAAAAAAATAAACAAGGGTCATGTGGCACCTCGTTTGAAAGGTCTATACTGATCGTCTATCCAACAGTGAAAATTTTGCATAAAAAGATTGAAATTTAAATGGATTATCATTTGATTAACTGTATCTTGCAGATGTCTGCTACTGATAATTGAACATCTGAAGGGTCGTCTAGTTAAAAGAATACATCAATTAAAAAAGTTCTGAACTCTATTATTTTGATTTTGTTCGAAAGTCGTCTGGTTTTGTAATGAATTTATTCCACACATTTGTATCATACCATATATACTTTCAACCGCGGAACAAATAACTGTTTGTTGATTGTTTTTATACATGGTGTTTCGAAAAAACCTGACCTACTTGCTAGGGAAGGTAGAACACTGCAAAATAAGTTGAGTTCACTCAGTAAAAAAATGTAACGGCATTCGTTTCCAAGAAACAATAAGGTGTTGAAAAAATTATTATTTTAACACATGGCAACATTGTGATGAAATTTTGTATGGATAACGGGCGCTAGTTACACGGTTCGTATACCGAGTCATAATCTGAGACATAACTTTTTTGAGGTTAGATTTCTCAATCTGAATTTGATGTGAACTTAGATATCATTGAATTCAACATCAAAAGGTTCCTGCTTACGATTGACTTTCGGCTTCAGATAACCACATGTTGATGGTACAGAGGATGATTGGTGCATCTCAGCTGGGAACAGGAGGCTCGTCAGGATACCAGTACCTTCGATCTACGTTGAGGTAATTCATATTATTCATCTACGGAATACTCAGAATGCTCCAAGTGGAATGAAATGTTAAATGAATACAAAAACTCGAAGTAATTTTCACAAATGTTCATAAAATGAACGGGAGAAGAACAACTACTTTCTTGGCTACTATCACGCAGAATATTGAATTACATCCTCCCGAAATCTATGCATCGATTTATATAAACGAAGCGACCAAGTGTTCATTCCCCTGATGCCAATTGATTTCGATTTAGCCAGGTTAACGCAAGGACACCTACAGACCGGTTTCGAGCTTTTGGCTCTCATCAGTGCAAGGTAGTCTCCAGCTAGCCGTCCTGAGACCGCCAGCTAAGCGTTCTTTCAGGCAGATCGCTTCACGTGGTGGTGGACGGTGTATCGTATGATACCATTGGCATCAATTCCGGCGTTCCACAAAGATCGATTTTGGCACCAACATTATTCCTTCTTCATATCAATGATCTGTTGGGAGTAACAACTTGCTCCATCCACAGCTTTGCAGATGATAGTACCCTCCATACTGCGTTCTCTTCCAGAATTCCCATTTCTTCCCAGAAAACTAAGAACTCACGGTACAGGCAGGTCAATGCTGTCAATGAAAACCTTGCTGAAATCACAGCCTGGGGAACCAACAACCTAGTTGAATTCAACGCCACCAAAACTCAAGCCTGTATTTTCTCTACAAAGGCGGAACTCAGTATGCCCGATATTGTAATGTCTGGCACCACCATCCCCACCAAGCCCACAATATATATGCTCGGTATTTCGATGAGCAACACTCTTCCATGGGGTAATCATGTTAAATCCATCGCAAAAGCTGCTTCACAAAAACTTGGATTCTTGTTCCGTGCGAAAAGCTATTCTAAACCTCAACAGCTACTCATGATCTACAAAGCGAAGATACGGCCTGTTCTAGAATACTGTTTCCACATATGAGGTTCAGCACCAAAACATACGCTGATGCTCATAGATTCCATCCAGAGAAAAGCCATTCGCCTGCTGGGTGACGCCACACTCACTCACTCTTTGACATCATTGGAACACCGTAGAAAGGTCGGCGACCTTTTACTTTTTTATCGATACTTCCACGGGAAATGTTCTTCGGAAATCTCTGCTATAATCCCTGCACTAGCAATACCAGTCAGACGAACTAGACAAGCCCAGTCAGCACATCCTTCCGTTGTCAACCTCGAAAGATGTCGAACAGCACTTTATCAAAACTGCTTCATCCATAGAACGGCTAAGCTCTGGAATTCATTGCCTGGGGAAGTATTCTCAACAACAGACAATCTCCAGAAGTTCAAAAAAAATTCCGATACCTACCTCCTGTTCCTATCCTCCCTACGAACGCACGATGTTCTTTGAACATTATAGGGATTTCCTTTCGTGCGCACCAAGCGATACAAAAAAACCTGGCCCAACAAAATACAATCAGCGGGCAATCGGCCACTCTAGATGGCGTGACACCCACGTTGTTCGTGGAAGACGCTTCATCGGAGACTACAAATATGCTCATTGGATGTTGTTGGACCAGGTTACGCTCATCTGGCGGTCCTTCGGACTGCTAGCTGGAGACTACTCTACACTACACTGATGAGATCCAAAAGCTCTAAACCGGTCGGTAGGTGTTTCTGCCTTGACCTGGCAAAATCGAAATCAATCGGCATCGAGGAAATAGACACTAATTCATTATTAACCAGGAGAGTTGCTGTCTATTTTATGAACATTTGTGGAAATTACTTCGATGAGTTTTTGTTTCTATTCATATTATTCACTCAGAACTCATATACATTGTTTGCGCAATCGTTACACATAGGAAATGTGATTGGCAACATGGCAAGGGACTCATTCGGCTATCATACGTCTAGTATACACGCCATTACGTGCCCAAATATCTTACGGTGAACTTTGGTCTCCGTACCTATCATTTTGCTGAATGTAATTTTTTTTATTGCTCCTTCATGTAACAATTCAATATATACAATCTGTCTGTATGCATGGTTGGATAATCATTGTTGAGAAGGAGTTATTTATAGACATTCCAAAAACTTTTCACTTCAAGTTATGGGTAGATTCTTTGGCAAGTGCAACGCAGTTTGTCACTACGGGATCGATGTTTTTGTTCATCAATATTCATGAAAATTTCCACTTAGTCTGAATATGAATATTCAACGTTTTTTCATAAAATTGTCAGTTTTCAAAATTATATCGATGAACGCCATTTCAGGGTCAATATGCCTTTTCATCTTCAATTCCATTTGTAGCCTATTTTTCTCAATATCCTTCAATTCATCATCCTCCATTAAAATCCCCAGTTATATCTCCTCCTAGTATTTTTGAAGTAACTATTTCTCTCATTACATAATCTGACCAATCACAAGTCAGAGACAACGTGTGCTTATCGCGAAACCATTAGCTGTCTCTCAATTCTGATTGGTTTATCAGCGTTGATGTTTTCAACGATGTGTCCATGGATAGCGAAGCAATATCTCTATGTAACCATGCATGAATAGTGAAGCAGAGTCTGTCAGTTTGACATAAAATAATTATAGCTGTATTTATCAGAATAAATCACTCATTATAAAAGCTATTTATGCTTCGTGAGCGTGAAAAAGTCTAGCAGTATACCACTCTGTCCTGAATATCTTCTCATAATTCATTCTTAAGTCATTTATTGTTGACTCAATTGTGTTTCCGTAAAGCAACACCACTCGTCCTGACGGACTCGTGGTGTTGCTCGGCAACACAATTTCGTGAACAATGAAGCGACAGAATCATCTCGAATATTCAGAACATCGTGATATTACTTATGATTATCAACCCTATATACAATTCCATTGGTGACGTTTCAACGAATTCACTTTTAGATACACCTTCAACAGTATGTGTAGTGATGCTGTTACTTTTTCCCGCTAAGCAAAGTTGAAAGCTATGTTGATGCAATGTTGAAGCAATATTGCAGGAAGTGAAGTTTGGTAATGTAGAGTTGCAGCAATATCACATGTTGCTGGCATTGCTGGAACGTTACATTCACAAATTCACGTTTGCAATAATACAGAGTCGCCCGTTTCCGTAATTGCTACAACCTAGCTTATTGCATCAAGATAGCTTCCAAATTCGCATAGTGGGTTCTTTGGTCTACTCATAATACGGCCCGTGACGTCCATTCTTATTCTACACAGTACGCTTAGATATTCGTATGTGTTTCTGAAATTCTGAAGAGAGTGCCAGCCAGATGTAAGCGAGCTGTATAAAAAATTATGATATATACTACTAGGCTTGTTGAAGAATGGAGATGAAGCTACGTTGATGGGAAGCATGTACTCATGATCAACTTAGTAGTGATATTGGATTGATACAATGAAACGTGTATTGTGAATTGTTGAACAATCAATGACAAAATCACTTTCCTGCATGGATTTACAGCCAGTTGTGAAAAAATAACGTAATGTTCAAACGTTAGATAAACGTTCAATCAAAGTTCGTATAGCCACTGAACAAGTTTATCGATGATTGAAACTCTGAAACAATCGTGAATGATCCATCCGAAGTACCTGACAATCAAGTAATGATGTTTTCCAGGTGCATCAAACGGAGTCAATACATGTTAAAACAATATTTCGATAACACCGTATATTATAAGTCGGAATATCGTTTTGCTATTGTCAAATTCAAGTATTTCCCTAACGTGATAACCTGTTATTTCGAGTAACTACCTACTCAGTGTTCCGTTAAGTTAGTGAGAATGAAGTTTCATGATTTAGAATTATCAACGTTTCATCAATTTTCATTTGTGGTTGTACTTTGACACAAGTGGAAATATGAAGATAATATAATATAGTTGTTATAGCAATAGTTTTTTCACAAGTGATTTAAGCTCACGAGCTGACCTAACATGGTATATGGTAACTGTCGAAGAATATATACTTCTATTCTTGTCAGAAATACTCAATATTAATTCTGAATCTGAGTCTGGTTTTTCATAGATTTTTATTCTCGTCACCAATGGTAAAATCAACAACTTAACTATACAGCACACATGGATATCAAAAAATAACCGATATACCAAGTATCAAAAAATAATTAACATACTCCCCACCGTGCAAAAATCTACTCAAGAATTTTCACCCTGTACATCGAGTTTACATAGTCTATTAACGGGGCGGCGGTAAGTTCCTTTGGAAGTCTTGACTTCTACCACCCTGGTTACACCATCTTTTCCTGGAAAGGTAGTTACAATCTTCCCTAAGGTCCATGAATTTCTTGGTTGGTTTTGGTCTACTATCACAACAATATCATTCAATTTGATTGGTTCTGTGGTTTTTGTCCATTTTCCACGTCTGGTTAATGTTGGTAAGTATTCCTTGATCCATCTGGTCCAGAAAATATCTGCTAATCGTTGAGATCTTCTCCATTGTTTCCTCAGATCTTCGTCACCTTGAGAAAGCGAAGGTTGACTTGGTGAACCGATTAATAGATGATTCGGTGTCAAGCACTCCGGATCATTTGGGTCCAGGGAAACATGAGTAAGCGGACGACTGTTAACTACGTTTTCAACTTCTGCAAAAACAGTCAACAATACTTCATCTTTGGGAGCTTCTTCCTTCAACATATTATTTAAAACTCGTTTGACGATCCAACTAATCTTTCCCAACATCCACCCATGTTTGGACTGCTGGGAGGTATGAAGTGCCATTCGATTTGTTGTTCAGCTAGTTTTCCTATCAACTGGTCTGCCTCAAAGTTATTGAAATAATTTTTCAATTCTTCGCTAGCGCCTTTAAAATTGGTACCATTATCTGAATATATACATTTTATTGGTCCTCTTCTCGCTGTCATTCTCTGAATAGCCATTATAGTACCATCTGTTGAAAGTGTATGGGCTATCTCTAAGTGTATGGCTCTTATAGACATACAAGTGAAGAGGACTCCCCACCGTTTTTCACGACGCCTTCCGACAGACACATGCAATGGTCCAAAGTAGTCGATGCCTGTGAATGTGAAGGGCTTAACATTCTGAGTGAGTCTTGCAGGTGGTAATTGGCCCATTTCTGGATAATCGGGTTTAGCTTTGCGAATCCTACAGAGTTGGCAATTCTTGAATGTCGTTTTCACGGCAGATCTTCCTTTAATAATCCAGAACCGTTGTCTCAAATCATTCAAAACCATCTCAACTCCTTGATGGTGCCTTTTTTCGTGATAGTATTGGATTATTAATTTAGTATACCTACTTTTTGGGTCCAAAATAATAGGTTTCTTCACATTTTCATCTACATAGTCGCAATTATTAAGTCTGCCGTTCATACGTAGGAGCCCCCGTTCGTCTATGAAAGGTGAAAATTGTGAAATCCTGGAATCTGATTCTAGCCTCTCATGCCGTTTGGGCAGTTTTATTTCATACTCAAAACTCTGATTTTGAGATGCCCGAAGACAACTTTCTTCCGCAGTATTGAGTTCTTCAACTGTGAGTTCTTTGGCTATTGCTTCTTTTTCTTTCAGTCTTTTGCAGAATCGGTGAACCCAGGCAGTTACTCGAACTAAGCGTCTCCATTTTGAAGATCTAGTCACGTCAGGTAAGCTCTGGTTTCCATCTACCGACAAGGTCAAAAATACATGATTGATTTTTTCTTCAGAATCTTCTTTCGAAAATGAATTATTGAAATCTTGTTTCGGCCAGCAATTTTCAGGTTGTCGCAGGAAAGGTGGTCCTATAAACCATCGTGAGTTCACATGAAGATCTGAGTGGCAACTGAATCGAGTTACTCCATCAGCAACGTTTTCGTTTGTAGGAACATGTATCCAGTTTAGTACAATTCTAGAATCAGTCCACAAATATGAAGCTCGAATATTCAGGTGTATTCCATTCTTGAATGTGTACAATAACCTGCTACCCATTACTGCAGCTTGGAGTTCTAGTCTTGGAATGGATATCGATCTAAGTGGTGCGACTCTAGCCCTCGCAGAAACTAAGACAACATGAGTACCTTCACTGGAAATTATCCGCAGGTAGGCTGCAGCAGCAAATGCCTCTTCACTGGCATCGCAGAATACGTGAATTTCAATTCCAAGAGCCTCTGGTAGAATATGGGAATAACATCTTGGTATTCGTACGTTTTGAATCTCTTTGAGTTCTTGCAGCCAAATAATCCAATTTCGGAAAATACTCTCAGGAATGGCATCGTCCCAAGTGATACCACATCGCCAAATTTGCTGAAGTAAAATTCGTCCCCTAATTGTTAAATTCGTGAGGAAACCAAGGGGGTCGAATACAGACATCACCAGCTTCAGAGCTTCTCGTTTTGTTGGTACTTTCATTCCACTGACTATTTCTGCGTTCACTTTGTGAAATGAAATATTGAATGTGAATTCATCTGCAATAACATCCCACCATATTCCAAGGACTCGATTAGCTGTAGATTTGTTGAGATCTTTAGTTAGTGTTTTAGATTCGGCATATTTTCCTGTAACTCTCGAAGAATTAGATACCCATCCTACTATTTCAAAACCGCCTTCACGGTGGAGGTTGATCATCTCATCAATTTTCTGGATAGCCGTTTCTTCATCTGTAGTGGAGTCTAGGTTTTCATCAACATAAAACTGATTTTCGACATCAAAAGCTAGATGTGAATAAGTTTTTGATTTTCTTGCGTTGAGGTTTTTCACGAATTGTGCCGAGCATGGAGAGCAAGTAGCACCAAATATCATCACTTGCATTTCATATTCATCTACGTCCCTGGTTGAATCTCCCTTTCTCCAAAGAAATCGTTGAGCACAACGATCCTCAGGTCTTATCTGGACTTGATGAAACATTTCTGCGATGTCCCCGCAAAAGCCCCATTTCCATCGTCTAAACCTCATCAATACTCCAGGAAGTGAACTCAGGTAATCTGGACCTTGCAGGAGATTATCATTGAGACTGGTATTACCAGATTTGGCTGCGGCATCGAAAACCAACCTCAGCTTATTCGGTTTATTGGGGTTGACTACACCAAAATGTGGTAGATACCATACTCTTGGATTTTTGTTGGAGACTTCAGAAGCTTCTAGACGACGAATGTAACCTTTCCGGAGATAATCTTCAATCTTCTCACAGTATTGGTCGAAATATGATTTGTCTTTCGCCATTTTTCTTTCCACGCAAAGAAGTCGGTTGAATGCGTTTCTTCTGCTCTCAGGCATAATAATAGTGTCTTTTCTCCATAGTAGGCCAGTTTGGTATCGATTCTCATTCTCAATTTTCGAAGTCGTGCTCTCTAGGATTTCCAAGGCTCTCTTCTCTTCTTTATTCATTCTGGAGTTCGTCACAGCTACACCAAAAGCCTCAGTCGAAAAGGAGTTCATAATGAGACGGTTCATATCTTCCTCATTTTCTTGGCAGCATACATGGAACGTAAAATTATTGTCAGTTTCAAGCGTTCGTCCAACATTTCCATGTATGACCCATCCCAAATGTGTTTTTGTAACTACTGGACTCGTAGTCGAGCCCTGGAAGACTTTTCTGGCTACTGTTAGATGTATGTTGTCTTGTCCAATCAGTAGAGTTGGTTTGGCATTCCTTATATCTCTTAATGGCAGTCCCTGAAGATAAACTTCATTGAAATCAGACATTACAACCGTTTGACAAGGTAGTGCCAGATTTTTCACAGTTCGAATATTCTTCATCATGTAGATTTTCGCATCGTCGTGTATTCCAGCAATCTTCAGGTCTATACATTGGGAATCTTCATTATTTTGAACAATCTCGTTGGCCCATTGCATGCAGAATGGCCGAATTTCGCCAACATTACCCAACTTCTTTGCCATATTTTCTTCAATCAATGAAACAGTTGAACCTTCATCGAAGAGAGCAAATGTTTCGAAACAACCGTTCTGTCCATACAATTTTATTGGTGCTATCCTCAATAGAACTTTCGAGTTATCTTTGGTTGTGAGGACGGTTTCATTGATATTCTCATCAGGGGTATTCTTGGTGTGGTCTTCTTGCTTGATATCAACAGCATTCCGATTTTCAGGTGCATCTGTGGTGGCTTTATGCAGTAAGAAGTGGTGACGTCTTCTACATCCATCGACTCCACAAAATCTCCTGGATTTGCAGTTTATTTTTCTGTGACGTGTGCCCAAGCAAGAAAAACATACCTTGGCTTCAACTATCTTTTTCCAACGATCATCTACCGAGTCTTCTTTCATTTTGGGACAGTTCACTATACTGTGACTACTCAATTCATCACAATAGAAACAGTGTGAATCATCTTTCTGGAAATCCTTGATATTGGTATGGAAAACCTTTTCATGAGTTCGAATGAAAGGGTTTCTACTACTTCGATTCGGAAAACTTGCCTGCTGATACCTTGGAGTAACTACACAACAAGCTGCTGATGCAATTGAACCTGCCCAGTCAGCGAAATCTTTCAAAGTAGCTTTTGTTTCTCCTTTTTGTTCTTTCAGTACCACAATTTGGCCCCATTGGATCTTCAGGTTATTGGGAACCTTCTCCAGCAATTTCTTCAACAAATACGGATTGTCCAAGTAGTTACCTGCGCCTAGTTGTTCCAACGTGGCAACTAGATTATTAACATTGCAGGAAAACTTGATGAACATGTCATAATCACCATCTTTGACAACAGGAAGAGCTTGGATTTGATCAATTAGAGCATCAATGATATATTCAGCTCTACCAAAGCGCATTTCTAATGTCTGGATGATAAGATTAACATTTTTTGGTTGAAGCATCATACCTCGTACACTGTTTAGAGCTTCTCCTTTCAGACTCTTCTGTAGTTTCAGCATTTTCTCGTCATCCGAATATTGACAAACTGCGATACGTCTGTTGAATTGTGTGATAAACAATGGCCAATCTTCAGGTTTCCCATCAAAAATAGGTAGATCTCTATCTAGGACTTGCCTATTCAATAGACTTCTTGTATTATCAGGACAAGAAACACTATTAATTGCCTTCTCAATCACTTGGCAAAGCCTATTCAAGCTGTTTTCGTCTTTCTTCTCATCCGCTGATTGCTCTTCTATAGGTTCAGGGCTAGGATTCCTATTCATGATAGAACTTTTGACTACCCACTTTTCAATATCTTGTTGCCTTCTGAATATTTCACTGTCTTCTTCTTGAGAACTTCTTTCAGTTTCATCCTCAATGTCTTCTAGTTGAGCTTCTGCCAATTCTTTTTCTAATTCTAATATTTTCAGCTGGGATTCTATCTCTAACCTTTTCTTCAATAAATCTGCTCTTGCCTTTTCTGTATCTATCGCTAATTTTTTCCTCTCCATTCATTTTTAGATATCCTTGAGGAAATCTGCGATTTTTTCTTTGTCTGTCTAGACATCACAGTTCCCTCCTTCTTGGAATATGCTGACACACTCAACCTGGAAGTCTGTTCGTTCATTGAATCTGTTTCCCTTATATCTGTTGAATGCTCAGTACTTTCATTCCTACTAAAACTGGGAGGAAGATGATCTACTGTTAGAGATGGCGTCATTGAGGCTGAAGGAGCAATGTTGATGTGATCACCAACAGCATCACTTGGGTTTCTCGTAGGCAGGACTGTCTGAGGCCATACAAAGTTTGGATCTAACATTGTATTTTTACCCAAATTCTTTCTGACAGACCTTCTTAATTTTTCTGACATTTTTTGTTCGGAATGTCAGTTACCGTTCAAAAATTTTCGTTTCTGGAATCTCTTCAAAATTGAACTTACTGTGTTACCATGTTAGTTCTTATCCGGCTCAATATTAATTCTGAATCTGAGTCTGGTTTTTCATAGATTTTTATTCTCGTCACCAATGGTAAAATCAACAACTTAACTATACAGCACACATGGATATCAAAAAATAACCGATATACCAAGTATCAAAAAATAATTAACAGTAACTATGACCAAATTCGAATGTTTCAGCGATCGATACAAAGTATTTGTCGATCTCTTCAACCTGTCAACGTTTTTGATACCAAGATCATACATTCCACCGTTGGATGAATCCATGAAGAGTCATTTATGTTACTGGGGTCCTTTGAGAGGTAGAACATACAGAAATGGAAGTACAAATGGAGCTGCCTCTAATGGAGATGTGAGAAAAATTCCTTCTTCCAAACATTGAAAACTGAGATGAAAATGACTACATTATTTTCAGAACCAAATATAACAGAATAATTCATCAGGTCAACAATGTATATAAATGTTATTAACTCCTTTGTTCATGTGTTGTTCTTGTTAGAGTTCGATTGAATATATTTGTTGGACATTATTTCGAATTGAAAACTTCCCGAGAAATATCTTGGAAAATTGATAACCCATATATCGAAGTGGATATGAGATGAATTTATATTGACATAGTATGTATAGTTTCAAGAAACAAATTTATATGTAAATTGATATAAGGGTAAAAGTAAGTATGAATAAATTTATTCGAAGATTTACATATTTCTTTCAATTTCAGAAAGTTCGATTCCAAAACTCATGATCTCATTAGTTCTACATTGCTGTGGAAAAAATAATATATTCAAATATTACTTGAGGATACTGTCTTTAGCTGTATCACACCAAAAATAGAAGTATCAGTCCCTAGAGGCAAAAATTGGGAAGAGTAGCTTTGAGACTGTTTATGAAAAAATTATCAAATGTGAAAGAATCATCGAATGTCACATCACATGAAAACAAATTGTTTGTTGGGTGATGGTGGCTTCAGAGTACTTTCCTGAATTCGATAGGCCAAGACCTGATATAAACTGTCAATTATTTTCAATTTGCCAGCTACAAAGAGAATATGAATATTTTTATATCTACAATTATGGAGTCATTCATACAATGCTTTCTCGATTTTCAACATTTAATGACAGACATCATTGTGATGAATCGAGTAATAGAGTAATAATGACAGTAGGATCGCGTAATAATCGTCTTGTCAAATGGGTGTCATAGTTTTAACCACATTAATTCTACAAATACACGGAAAAATGAGAATTCACTGTTTTTCATTTTCAACAGTGACTATACCATCATGAGTAACCATAACCATAAAATAGGACTTGAAACTTGACAGTTGCAGATTGGCTCACACTCATGTGCGGACTATTCGAATAGATTAGTACAGACCAATCAGAACCATGGAACTTCATTGTTGATAACTAGCGTCTAGAGACAGGGTACTACAATTAATCATCGCAGTGGGGGAATATGCTACAGCGTAAGCAAGTTAATGAATAATCTGCAATAGTATATATACAGATGTTACAAAATTTTAAGGTCTTTATATTGATGAAAGACTATTGTGGAATAAACATATAGATCATTTGAGAAACAAACTTAATCCTATAACAGGCATTTTATTCAAAATACGAAATTTCATTTCGACTAGATACTTGAAGAGTGATTATTTCTCTCTTATTTACTCAAAATTTCAATACCTAATATCAATATGGGGAAGTACCAATATTTCACGTTTGAGTCCACTAATGAAATTACAAAATAAAACATTGAAGTGTATTCTCAATTTAAATTTTCTCGAACCAACCATGAATTTATACAAACCTAGAGATTTATTAGATCTGACATCACTATATAAACTTAAAATATGTTGTTTTATTCAATTTGTCCTATATAAATTGAAAATTTCGAATTTAAATTTCAATGAAATCAATTCATTACATAATCATGGAACAAGACAATCAAATTTACTAATAGCAAATACGTTCAAGTCAAATATCGGCAAACAATCCATTTTTCACACAGGAATTGTTCTATACAAGTCATTACCAAGTCAATTGAGGAATATACAGGAAGCAGCTAGATTCAAAATAAACTTGAAAAAATATCTGCTCCAGAGACTTTGATAATTCCATTTTTTATTCGAATACCTACAATACAAGGTTGATATTGCATGATTATTTGCATTTTTTTCGTTGTTACTTGTTATATCTCATTATGATTTCATAATTGTATGTATAACATTATGTATATTGTTTATGTATCCCTATTATAAACAACTATGTTTCTTGGGGTAATTAAGACAATCAATCAATCAATCTATATGTGATTGCACGACTCTTTTCCTGTTAATAAAAGTTAGATCCAACATTGTTTAACATATTTTCACAATCAAAGTTATTGAAATAAGTTATAAGCTGTTCGTTGATTGAAATTTCTGTCAATAAGTTTTCGATGAAATCAATGAGTATTCCAAATCAGATTAAGTGATTTCGTAATATAATAACCTTCATTATTTCCAAAGATATATTTTTGAACTCTCAGAGTTGCTTTGATATTCGAATAGTTGTAGATAAAGTATAGTACTCTGCTCGCACATAATGGCTATTACCCACTCAGATGATTACAGCACTTGCCTTCGGCTCGTACTGCAAATTTTATCTTCGTGGGTGATAGCCATCATTATGCGCTCGTTGAATAATATACTATTTTTCACTGGTTCGAATCTGCAGATGATTCATTGACAGATTGGTTAAACTTCAGATATGGTTCATTATGTAAATTGTTTCTCGATTTCTACTCAAACTTGATGAAGTAGGAAGTGATAGTATCAAATCAAGGTACGTATTTGAGTGTGTATTACTACAGAAAGATGCATGAAATGATATATCTGATTCAGAAGCATGTATCAGTAAGTATATTATGTATTCAGAAAATATATTTGGCTCTCTTCCTCTATGATTCCTGAATAGAATGTCCTATGTCCTTTGATGGTCTCAGTTTTTACTATTGGTTGTTATAGGAATCGTTTTGAAGGTAATTCGTCCCTCAATCAATATACTTCATGATTTTTGTTTTGTTTTCATGATGTGAATTGAATCATAATCCTTCTTCATCGGCTATAATCACACACATATATTCAAATCTGCTATCATTGATTGTCCAGTGTTGATGCAATGTTTGTACCATGTTGTACCTTCCCTACAATACTGATGTATTAAATGATAAATTGTCGATTATTTCTGGCGAACCAAAATATATTATACGGATATTTCATGCATAACAAGCATTATAGATTCAACAACATAATGCCCTATTTGCATTTACGAGTTATACATTTTACTGTGAAGTATCCACTACCAGCACGTAATTCCAAATAATCGTTTTGGTTTTGTGAACAGATAATTCTCTATTTAGCTAAATCACTGGATAATGGACATATTGTGGATGTTGCCCCATTGCTTCTGTGTAGCAGTTTCACATTCCATGAAATTTTCCAGCCATAATGGTTAGATCTCAAGTATTATGGGAATGCATTGTTGACAAAACGAAAAAACACGCGGTTCATGAAATAAATTTATCGATAGATTTATTCTGGAACATGAACTTTGATTGAATTATATATTTTTGTCACATCAAACATTTATCCAATATAATATTTCAATCCCAAAAATAAAATCGTTCAAGAATGCCTCTCAACTATTCAATAGCCCAGTTACACCAGGATGCTCAACTTTACAATTCCATCCATCTCAGAATAAGTGAACCTTCAATCATCAAGATGAACGTTACAAATCATGCCGTATATTGGCTCGATTTCGAACATCTCAGCGTGAGCCTATCAGTGACCAGAGATGAGGATAAGACCAAATTTTCTTTACAAATGATCATTTCGATCATAGACTCAACAACAATAATTCATCAAACATATCTACAATAACTACAGTCGTCAAGTCTCTCTGTCAAGTCAATTGATGTCTATATATTCCATATCATTAGCTGAGTGTTCGTATTTTCATATTCACCTGAAAAAAACGACTAAGAAAACTACAGGTACTAGACATCTTTTTAAAAAAAAAACGAACACTTCTTATGGAGCTTTCCCTGTTGAAGCTTATAGAAGCATCAAAATGCTATGGTACGCCATTTTGATGACATGTATCACTTTCTTCTCAGATTGCTCAATTATTTTCTACACCTGGAGAATACACCTTTCTCAATCTACAAGAATATTTCCAGTCCCGTTGCGACGTATCTCAACCCAGGCAACCAAATGACGTTCCAGTGACGTCTTTTTCACGTCACTTGAATGACCAAGGTGACGTCAGTAGTTGACGTCGCATTGACGTGATAATGACGTGAATAAGTCACAGCCCAATGACGTCATATTACTCACGTCGTATTGACGTCATACACTCACCAAACTGTGACGTCCGACTGACGTCATAATGAGGTCAAAATGACGATTGAATTTGGCGATGATACGTAAAAAAGAATCCTTTAACATGGTGTGATAAACACCACTAGCCTCTGATGACATTATTGAATATTGATTATGCATTGTTGAGTCTGCTTGGTGGGTCCCTCCTGTGTCATGTTCATTCAATCGCCTATTCAGCAGCGCCATCCATCACTACGCATCTCCATCAGAATGCAATCAGTTACTCGTATTTGTATCAAAAATTATGTAGTTTGTGTCGGCGAGCTGTAAGCAATAAAGAAAGAATAGTTTGATAGCAATGAAAAGGATGTTGGCGAATTTGGCTTCACTTTGTTGAATAATGTATATTGATGCATTCTTTGTCACCCAACAGAAATCTGAATAGCAAATTATTGAAAAATTTTCTGAATGACGAAGCTCACCAAATTGGTACGTCACACCGACGTGATTTTTAGACGTCATAGATACGTCACTGCAACGTCATAATAGTAACGGTTTCAATATAGGTATACCTAAACAATCAATTTTATATATACATAGCTTGTTGGTTTCCGAGATATACAGTGTGTCAAAGTTTTTTAGAAAAAAGTTTCTCTACTACTTTTCGTGTATAATGATAATTAGAATAAAACTTGCATGTTGATTTGCTTTCACGAGTTATACTTCTGTTTCACATGATAATATATAAGTATCCATGGTTTAGAGAAGGGCTGGGAAAAATGGACGTCGACAGGTGGTCCCTGCAACGTCATGAAACTGACGTCTTCTTTTACCCATCTAAGTGACGTTCACTCGACGTCGAAACGATGACGTGAATATCACGTCATAGAAAGTACGTGATAGTGACGTCATAAATTGGTGTGTGTCATCTCTGACGAGAAATCACCAATTAGGGACGTCACAGTGACGTTGCCTGGGAAGTTCTCTCCGACAAAGTTGATGTCCACATTCATCTCGCTACTCGTGTGCCCGTGGTTACAAGAATTCGTATACTTCCCCAGGCACTTGAATAAATTCAGGTAATATTTGCGAAAGCTACAGTTCATGAACCAATACGTAATCGAATTGGAACAGCTCGAAGTGTAAGCCAAAAGCTCGAAGAAGCTGACGCCAGTGTATCCCATGCTGTTATAGATAATGGAGGTATAGAAGAGGGCAATGGCTATATGGTGTTCATGATGTAGAAAGGGGTGCAGCAAATGGAGAACTCGAGCACCATTGCATCAACAGCATTATGATAAAGCGTCACTTGTCTGAAAGATAATCTGATGAAGTGTTATTTGACATGATCAGTTCAGTTTCCAATACTTCCTCTTTAGTTACAATACGGATGATTTTCAATTCAAATCATAAACCATTTTGAGGTCACTATCTTCAACAACGAAATGGTGTAATAATAAACCATGGTGTGTCTACAAGAATACAACGAAGTTATCCATTTTCTACTGTGTAGCAGTTTCAACTCATAAAATTTTTCAACAATAACAGTTATATCTGTTGAATATCATGATGATACATTGTTGAAAACTATCATGAACAAACAAAAAAACACTCGACTCATAATATAAATTTATTGTTCGATTTCCTCTGAAACATTAACTTTGATTGTATTATATTTTTGTCACATCAAACATCTATATATCCATTTTGATATTTCAATCTCAAGAATGAAATTGCTCGAGAATGCCTTTCAATCAACAAAAAAATTCCAATAGCCTAATGACTGGTAAGATAATCGCCTCTTTAAAAAAATATCTGATCCTTGTACCACCACTGCAGAGAATAGTTTCAATTTACGATGTTTATTGGCACATTCTCAAACAGATCAGCGTAAGCCTACAAGAGACCAGAGATAAATAAGTTGAAAGTTCAAACCAAATTTACTCCTGAAATGATGACTTGATCATAGACATACTTACTAACACTAATTTTCCAAACATCAACAATATTCACAGTCATGTCTCTCTGACAATTCAATTGGTGACTAGATTTTTCATATTACTACCTGAGTGTTCGTATTTTTCCAGGAACCTGGAGAAAACGACTTTAAAAGCTACAGGCACAAGCCAGATTTTGAGAAAGAGAGGAACATTTTTTGTGAAGCTTTTGCTATCAAAGCTTATATTCAAGCATCAAAATGCTATAGAACCTCATTTTGATGACGTGTCTTGTGTTCTTCTCAGATTGTTATCATTTTCTGTACCTTGAGAATACAAATTCCTCAATCTTCAACAATATTTACAGTCCCGTTGCGACCTATCTCAAGTTCTCTCAGACAACCTATTACTCCACTTGGTGTCCATGTTCATCTCACTACCCGTGTGCCCGTGGTTACTAGAATTCGTATACTTCCTCAAGCACCTGAACAAATTGAGAAAGGATTTACGAAAGCTACAGTTCATGAAGCAATACGTAATCGGATTGCAGCAGCTGGAAGTGTAAGCCAACAGCTGGAAGAAGCTGACACCAGTGTATCCTATGCTGTTATAGATGATGGAGGCATCGAAGAGGGCTATGGTGTTGATGACGTAGAGCGGAGTCCAGCAAATGAAGAACTCTAGCACTACTGCAAACAGCATTTTGATTACGCGCCGTTTGTTCAGTAGGCTGCGTTCAGCGTTGGTTCTTCTCAGGCTGGTCGGGTGTTTCCTTGAACCAGATAATGGGCTGCTGGATTCTTGGGACCAGTTCTGCTGTAGATGCTGGCGGCTGGAATACTTGCGGATGAAGTTGCGGCAGGAGGAACGCGTCGAATTGGTTCCTTGAAGGTTGACGTACAAGTTTACTGGATTGGGAGCTGGAAAATATGGATAAAAGTTTGTAGCATGGAAACTCTAGTTAGAAACTCTAGTGAAATGAGGACTTCTTCATTTTTATTTTTTTCAGTTATTGCTTTACATTCTTTTCTTCATTGATACATTTTATAAAAATACTATATAAAGTATATTTAATTTTCTAATAGGAATGACATGATTGACCAGACAGTAATTCCTGGTATCAGATCATTCATGAAGTATTATCGACTGTTGTATAATTGAAATTACAAAAAGTCAACAAAAATTTTATATATCATGAAAGTATCTCAAAATATAGTGAACATAAAGGAAAAAAAAAGAAACAGTGAAGAAAAAAAAATTCATAGTCTTTCACCTTTGATCATTCCTTTGCATATGAATGTATTTCTTCACTTTATTTTTGAATTGTATAATATATGGGCTGTTTTTGATATCATCTGGTGATTTATCGAATTTCGAAATCGCCTCATGTGTAAACCTTTTCTGTCCAAGTTTAGATTTTGCAGGTTCAAAATGAAACAAGTTGTATTGTCTAGTGTGATGAACATGAATCTGGGAATTCCTAATTAATATAGAATTTGAATCTGGCTTTTTGTTGATAATATAATAGAAAATTTTGGAAGCATTGATTAAAAAGTATTCTGCCAAAGAAAATGTGTTTGTTTTCTTATAACAGTTGATTTGTTGGAGTATCATATGGAAGACGATACAATACTTTCGATCGCTTTCAATGCCTTTTTATATAGAACAGAAATTTTGTTGAAACTATTCTTGGAATAAGATCCCCAAATATTTATGAGATAAATTCACCTTTAGATAATGATAAAGTATGAATTGACTCTCATATTCCAGATAAAATTTGAATTATAATAATTCAGAGCATCAGTCAACATTCAAACGATTAACAGATATGTCATGAATATCCTTATTGGCTTTACAAAGATTCATACGAAGAGAATAATTGATACAAGCAAACTCACCTCAGTACAAAGTTACCAGTCAGGGCGTTAGACGGCTCTGACTTGTTCATTACAAAAAAAAACATAAAAAATAGCACATTTCAATCTATTTTGTCGTGAATCTACGTGAAGATGATGCAATATTTTTATGAAATACCTGTTGATCGCTTTAATCTTAACTGAAAGTTTGTGAAAACCATAAAAGTAATCTAACTTTATCAAGAGTTCTTTTTTCTACCTATCCATATACTGAAAAAATTAAGTTCTACGCCCATGGAATAATATTCACAATGATAACCCTACTAGCACACAACATCCTAGGGACGTCCCTATTTGGTACAATTCAAGTCCGAACCAAAAATGAGTGTCCTTGGGACGTCCCATCCCGTTCATATCATGCAATGTCCGAGCAAGGGCGTCCACCGAATGTCCTAGTTGGTACATCATTTCAAATGTCCTAGAAATAGCACCCCTTAGACGTCCCACGTGGAACTAAGTGTAGAATGTCCATGCAAGGACGTCCATGATATGCCCCTGATGGGATATGATTTTGAACGTTCCTTTAGGGACATCCATTGGATGTATTGGATCAGGTATTTGATAGTTGTCCCAGGGACAGGCGTCAAGGACGTCCCTGGTTGGTCCTCAAGTGGGACATTTGTGCGTCCCACAGACGTCCGATGGACGCGTCTACGGTATCAAATTCGAACGTCCTATGGACGTCCTGAATGTCCCGACAGGACGTCCTAAGGATATCCATGGGACATAATTGTGTTATTAGGGTATGGAATATATGTTCTATTACCCATGAATTCTATGCCAACGTACCAAATTCGAGTGAAAATTTTTGAGCTGTTTGATGAAGCAAAAAAGATTTCAGTACTGTATAACTTAGGAGCCGTCTCAGTCCAAATATCCGCACGCATGAAAGTACAATTTTCCCATCATTTTTCTCAGGATGTTCATTGACACAGGTGCCATTCGATGAACTACAATATTTTTACTTTCCTCAGCGACAAATAATGGAAACACCCCTGTATCTTACGTAATCATTGTGTGAGATATACCAAAAATGCACTCGATGACCAAGTGAGGTCATCTTCAGTGATTAACACTGCTCGCCAATAGCCATGGAACCACCCCAATTTCCAGAAAATGATATTAGGGGTCAAAATAGGTTGAGAATCACTTCGGATTCGGAATCAGGACGCCCAATTCACTATTTATTTATCAAATAGGAAACAGAGAGTACGTGTTAATGATTATTTCTCATCATATACAATGAATCATACAGGAGTACCACAAGGTAGTGTACTTGGCCCCCTCTTATTCATTTTATATCTGAATGATATTCAATTATTTACAGATTGTGAGTTCATAAACTTATTTGCAGATGACACATTATTGGCATGTACTGGAGTAAATTTAGAAGAAACTGTCCTCAAAATGAATACAGTATTAGCAATGGTCGAAAAATACCTGAAGATCAATAAAATGAAACTAAACGTTGGAAAAACTAAAGCAATGATAATTACTACTAAATTCAAATATAATCAAATAAACACAAACAACATAAATATAAAAATGGAAAATGAACGTATAGAAATAGTAACATCAGTGAAGTATTTGGTGTTTCAACTTGATAATTGCTTAACTTTTGACGACCACTTTAAGTATATTGAAAAAAAGATTGCAAAAAAATTATATTTTTTCTCGAGAATCGCCTGTAACTTATCAACAGATACAAAAATTTTGGTATTTAAATCAATAATCCAACCCCATTTTGACTATTGTGCATCTATTTTATTCTCTTTTAATTTGAACAAAGTGCAACAAATGCAAAAACTACAAAATCGGGGAATGAGAATAATTTTAAAATGTAACAGGTATACACCAATTTCTACCATGCTATCTGCTCTACAATGGCTCTCAGTATCCCAAAGATTACTCTATTGTTCTATGGTGTTCATCTATAAAATATTAAATAAAATGACCCCACCATACTTGTTATCATTGATAACTTTCAATAAAGACATTCATCACCATTCAACCAGACACAACAGTCACATTCATATAAATAGAACAAATACAAGAAGTAGTATGTGCAATTTATTCTTCAAAGGTTTTGTCCTATTCAATAAATTGCCTGATTCAATTAAATCTTCTCCATCATTGAATGTTTTTAAGAATGAACTTTTGAAACATATCCAGGAACGACATTGAATATTTCTTTTGTCCAGTTTAAACACTATATGCATATATATATTGATATTTGTATTATTAGTATAAATTTAGTTTATTGTACTAGATGTAAGTTAGCTAACCTGTATATTAGGGAATCCTATTTCAAATTCTAAATAAATTTATCTATTTATTCTCTGTGAACAATTTTCAGTTCTGAAAAATTCATTTTCGTCTCAGTTCTCATGGAAACACCCCCGTATCTTACGTAATCGTTGGGTTACGATTCTGAAATTAGCTGGAGCGAGAGATATATCAAAAATGTACTCTATAACCAAGTGGGGTCATCTTCAATGATACACTGCTCGCCAGCGGCCACAGAACCACCGACATTTCAGGAGGAAAAATTTATTAAATCGGAAAATTCGAACATCTACATCAATCATCAATAATCACGTAAGATACTGGGGTGCTTCCATGAATTTATTATTTAAGAACTGGAAATTGTTCTGAAGGAATAACAGTACTTGACTTGAATTATACGTTCTTTCTCTGTTCTCGAATCCGCAGTGATTTCCAACATATCTTGTCCGCTAATATGATTTTCCGGACATGTAGGTGGTTCCATCACTGCTAGCGAGCAGTGTATATCACTGATGGTGATTTCAATTGGTCATTGACTGTACCTTTGAAATATTTCTTGCTCCTGGAAATTCAACAATCCTAATTCGATAATTACGTAAGATACGGGGGTTTTTCCATCAAAAGTGAGACAAAAATGAAATTTCCAGAACTGATTTTCTTCAGGAAAAGTATGAGAAGTTGGTGAATTGACCGTCCTGATTCCGAATCCGAAGTGATTTGCATCCTATTTTGCTTCCTAATATCATTTTCCGGAAATTTTTGTAGTTCCATGGCGGTTGGCAAGCAGTGTATATCACTGAAGATGACCATACTTGGTCATAAAGTGCATTCCTGGTATATCTCCCGCTTCAGCATATCTCAGGATACTAATCTAATGATAACGAAAGATACGGGGAGAGACAAAAATAATATTCTCAGAACTGGAAATTTGTCAATAAAAATTTCAATAACTAGAGAATTGGGCGTCCTGACTCCTATTCCGAAGTGATTATGAACCTATTTCGACTCCTGATATCACTGAAGATGAAAATACTTGGCCGCATAGAGTACATGTTTGGTATATCTCTCGCTCCTGCAAATTTCAGGATCCCTACCCAACGAATACGTAAGATGTTTCCATTATGGCTCTCCTACTCTGAGGAATATGTAGTAGTTTTTCGTAAGGACATTTCAGGAACACCCTGTATAACGATATGAGAGAGATCGTGGATTCAAGACAGATTCGAGAGCTTCAGCAAGTCATATTCACAATGATGTAAAGTCTCGATTGATACAAGATATACTACAGAATATTATACTCAATTTGCCTTCTACTCATTACATTAATCTTGTATCGCTTATCCCTTGGCATCATATTACGTCCTAATAGAGACGAAAAACTGGAAATGGATTTGATAGAGCGAATACGCAAAAAGATAGATTGCCTCATTAGGAATATAGGATTTTTTGCGGAGGTTTGGCGGAAAGGATGAAAAAGAAATGTTCGCTCTCGTCCGTATGACTTGACAATTCTCGACAGAAAGTAATCCTCTCAATCCGATACATCTTATATTTAATTAGTATTCTGCCAGTGTCTGTCACAGACCTGTTTTTGCCATACTCGATACTGATGGGCTTTTCAGTTCTATTTCAGCACAGAGTGATCCCATGATGAGGTTTGTTGTTACGCCTATTGGGTTTTCAAATAAGAAATGATCTATTGGAAGAAGCAGATCCATATTAAGAAGTAAGCCAAAATATTGAGATTTGTGGACTCTTCGGACAATAATCAAAATTAAATTTCAAACTCTGACTTTATTCTTATGATGTCGTATTCAAAAAAAAGCGTACAAGTATATTACAGAGAGAAATTAAAGTCATCCTATTCTGCATGAAACGGGCTATCGGAATGATTGTTCACCAAATGTTGACAGTAAAGTTGTCATAGGTTCTCAAAAACACAAAGCATTGGCTGAGCCAGTTTAACACAACTAGAACTAGGATCCCGAAATCCTCTCTTTTCAATACTTGTACGCTTTTTTATTGAATGCGACTGTACATTGTACTACATTTTAAATAACAACAACAAAAATAATAACTTCATTTCAAACAAGAATATCGTTGCCACAAATTGCATTGAAATTATGTGTCATTGAGTAAGCAAAAACTGTTATTAACAAATAACTTAACAGCACAAAACACCAAGTAAACAGTACAAACTCATCAACTAACGTCAGAATTGTACTCTAACATCAGCCATCTTGACAATTGATAGTATATTATGTAAAAAGTGTTATGAACGTCCTTTTAGTAACGAGTAGTTTAAGCACGAGCGGAGCAGAGCGGAGCGAGTGTTTAATAAACGAGTGTCTAGAAGAGTTTATAAACGCGTTACATACTATGATTTTTCTACGAACTCCGAAAATTACATCAACATACCTGCAATTCCTGCTAACCTACAAAATAATTCGAAAGGAATGGGAATTGAGAACATAATACATGCAACTGCATGGAACCAGCGAGACACGTATGAGTGATATTGGTTGTAGATGTGTCCAGTCCATTGCTTACTAACCTTTGTTTCACGTTTATTGTCATGCTTAGCGCAGAATAAATAAATTGTTCTCAAAGATGGATGCTTCATTTTTACACTTCTTGGAGATATGCAAGTACCATAACATTCTCTTCGATTTCACTTTCGTCTACTTTTTGCATATATTTTTAATGAAGAATTCTGATACAAACGAATATTGTTTGAATAATTCTGATACAAAATTCGAAAATAACAGTTGACAGTTAATACAATTGACAGGCCTGACATGTCTCAAATTACTGAAGCTGTGTTTAATAAACTGCGTTGCCATGGTAATGTGTTTAAGAAATCGTGTTGCCATGGTAACGTGTTTAATATTTGAATAAATCACAGATCGAGAATCCGTGATTAATCGATCATTTAGCGTGGTACATATCCGTACGCTAAATGCCATTTTAGTTATGTGAGTAGAAAAAACGATTTGTCGATTTGGGATATCAAACCAAAGTGTACGTACATATTTTATCATTATTATCAAGAATGCATCACAAGAGTCGGGAAACATTCATGATCTAGCTAAAAAAATAGTCAGACGTGGATAAAGAAAAGTCTCTAGTTTGTTATTTTCTGTTATGTTTAACTTTTAAAATGTAGATTTGTGACAACGTTATTTTTGTTTGAAACAAAGTTATGATTCTTTCGGAATGGGCATTGTTCTTCATTTTCATAATTATTGGTGTTTCTAATGTAGTGCGGTACTGCGGTAAACAAATGTTTTGATAATTCACTTACACATACAGGGTATTTGAAGCATGTAATATTAATAATTTTTCCCAAATACGGACTTGTCCTCTAGTTTTTCAATAACGTTGCGATTAAAAAAATTTGAAGAATAAGAAATAGATGATGATTTTATGAATTAAAAATGAAAAAATGCCATTTGAGGACGACAATTTTTTTTTAAATTTCGTGTCACGTCATTATTGAAACCTCAAGCAAATAGATGAAAAAGTTGTATGAGGAAAAACCAAATTATTTCAATCAAACTTATTTTTTCTGCTCTTTTCAAATTTGTAAATGACATTTCAAAATATTGATATATAGGGTAATGTTTTGACTCGAAACCTTCTCATTAATTTTTTCGAGGCCAGCCCTGGAATAGAACTTTTCTAATCATATCAATCATCAAAACTGTGGACAAATAACATACAATCCAAATATCGAAAAATTGTGTTGGGTGGTTCATAAATTATGATTAATTGAAAAAATGGGAGAAATCAATAAATCACAATGTATCTCGGTTATAAAGAATGATAGATTAATGAAATGTAGATTATTCAGAAGAAATTATGCAACCTTATTGTATGCGCATTTCCCAATGAATCATCCATGAACCTTTTTCACTTTTTCACTACCTTTGTTTCAATAACTAGCAATTAACATCTTTCGATGTGATTTCATTCTATAATTCTGAAGATTTTTTACAATTTGTCTGTAATCAATGACTTTTTGTTGAACTCACCATCGCTGCTGGGCTTCTCGATCCTCATTCCTTTGCAAAGTGTCCTAGTTATCAAAGAATAAGTAACACCTAGCACTATGAGAGGTATGACAAGTAGGATGACGTCCAAGAATATGTTGTAGGTTCTCTCGTAGTCTATATGGATCCAGTCTTCCCTGCATTTTTTATTACCTGCAAGAATGAGTACGTATGTGAATGCTTATTACAGAAATATAATGATAATATCATAAATGTGAAGAAACAATTCCACATTATGAATATAATTGATATGATTATTAGAATATAAATAATTTCAAAATCTCTGGTAGTAGTCCATGCACAAATTGGAGGTGATGAGGTAATCAAGAGAGAAACTCAAAGTCTCACTTCAGTTGGATTCAATAAAAACCAGGATAGAAGGAGAAAAAACTTATATTAAGGACATATTTCAATGGGGTTGGCAAACACATATAATGTCTGCCATATGACAACTGCAGCTCATCAGTGTTCCGAGAGAAACATCACGATGCAACATATCAAATACACAGTTTCACGATTCATGCGATATATTCTCTTGTTCAGTTGGTTACATAACAGGAAACATATCATATACATAATAATATATGATGCTCAAAATGCCATGTACCAAAATTGTTCAGTTGAATCATGCATGTATGGTGAATGCAACAAAATCGCATGTTTTACTTATTTCTCGAATCTAATCAAGATCATTTCTAATTCACCAAAACATTTATAACAATGCAACGTTTTGTTCTGTATGAGTTGGTACTTGATAATTGATCACTATGTTATAGAATTCGCCTGACACCTAACGGTATGAAGGCATTGGATTAAGTAAGTGTGGATTTATGCAGCGTCATTTAACATGTATCATGTAACAGTTATCATTTTACAATTAACAATTATAAGTTGAATTTCATATTTTCCAATGACTGTGTTTATGCAGACATTTGACAATTATCATTTATCATGTAACATGTAGAATGTTGGCCAACTTTTAACTTCTTACATTAAATGAACCAGATTTTCGTATTGTGCGCAACCTTGTACGAAATTGAATGTCATTGTGAGTGTTGTTGGTGATGTGAAATAATATATCGGACAAAAAGTAAAATCAGATATTATGGATATTGATGATGCCATTCTTGTGAATCTTGTCCGACAGTTTTACAAGATTGTCAAATATTCCTTTTTCTTTTCTATCTTCATTTCCTCTTTGACTTCAACAGGAAAAAACTGGCCGTCAACAGCATCATCAGGACAAAAAGCACTTCTGCCTTTCCATTTCAGGAAACAAATGTTTATATGTTTGTAACATTTGAGAATGTATTATTTTTTTTTACATCTTTTTTATGTAAAAAAAAATAATACATTCATTAAGTTGGAAGAACTGACTTGTGCGCATGCGTATAATTTCTTCTCAAATAATGTTAATTTGGTATGCAAAGATGGTACCATTTTCGCTATTTGTTAGATGATAAATGTTAATTGATAAATTTTACATGATACATGTTAAATGACGTTGCATGAATCCACACTAAGTTGTAGAATTATGGAAGAGGATATTTTGAAGTTTGAAGACAATCGCAGGTTAGTTTTTTATAGAAGTTACGGTATCCTCTGTAATGCAAATGTGTATATTGTTTTCATAGTTGATTGTTTATAGTGATATTGAAATATCTAAAAAATATGTTCACCAGTTGAGTAGAAGACGAAATTAATAGAGAATGAACCGCCGAGGGTGGTAAATTACAAAATGATTTAACCAAATAATATCTGTCTCAACATTTCCTTTCTCTACATGACCACACTGCCTATGTAAAATCTGTTCATTTCAGTACATTCTACGTTTCTAAAGTGAATTCGCTGACTTCTACTCCTACCGATTTTTTAAAAAATTGCAGGCATCTTTATCATTCTTCTGATATAATCAAATTTCTGTCAGTCCGATTCTGTGATTTGATTTTCTAAAAAATGCGAACTTTGTGGTTGTTTAGTAATTTGAGTAAACGCGAAGTAGAATGGAAGATAAAAGGACTTGCAGTTCTTTCTCGTAGACGTTGTTATTGGCTTATTCGGAACTATAGCACTACAAGAGCGATCAACAGTGTATACCGGGTGTAACAGGATCATTGTACACGAAACAATTTTGATGAACTTTAATTGGTGATAAATCAAGGAATTTCACATTTTTGTCACGATTCAAATTTTTTTAGCATCACACCTGACAATATGAGTACATCAGAATAGCCATATGGCACACTGAAATGGAAAATCAAAAATGAAATTAAACCAATATTGAACTTTGAAATGTCACTTCAATGGTATCATTGGATTCAGTAAATAATGCAGAATTCAAAAATGCAATGATATACAAGGTGTTTCATTTGAGAATCGAAAGTTACTACCACTTCCGGTGAAACCGGAAATGGAATAGGAAACCTATTTATGTCAATAAGTTACGTATATCAAGTTGATGTATCATTCCGAATTTCAATCACTTATCTCTGAAACTGAAGGAGAAAAATGGGGTGTACCATGGTCCTGTTACAGCCGGTATACATAACCGGGAAAAAAGTACTCACTTTTTTCCCGTGGGAAAGAAGTTATCAATTGAAAAGTGACATTTTATAATCTGTCAACAGAGATGAAATGTCAAACTTCATTCTCGTACCAGAAACAATATTGCTCAAACAAGAACGTTTGTCTGACGAGTAACTGAAAGATTGGGCTAGAGAACTGTAAAAACCGAATAGAAATCTGCTATGGAATCCATGAATAATTCAATTTGGAAATTGGCCCATATTTTGGATCGCGACGTTCATTTTTTTGTGATCAGTCAGTTTGATATCATTCTATTCGAACTCGAACGCTTGGCATAACTACATCAAAATAAAACGATTCGAAAAATTGACTCTTCAATATTGCTCACCTCGCTCAGTTGATATCCCTGATGCGAGCATACGGGCCAAAAAATAATCTAGTTTTTCGCGCACTACGAGGTGAAATATAAATCGATTGACAAACAAAACATATCATATACAATTTTCCTCGTACGAGACACCACTTTTACGTGACGAGCATCAAAAAGGCGAATCTATTCTTCGCCCTCCATCCTCAATATGCATATGAATTTAATTTTCTCTCGCAAGGATAGAAACTCATGGAAATGACTTGGTCTGACGTCAACGACCTATGATGGTATAGGTGATAATTTATGCTCCATAGTTGAGGTGCTTGTCAAATCAGGAATCCCAATAACAGCAATAAACTGGTACATAATGAAAGATTCATTTCCACAAGCGGTTTATTGCTCCTAGCATTTTCTTTCCATTTTGCTTCTCATGGTAGGCATGGCATTCATTGATATTTTGACGTTCGTTGAATATTGCTTGTATCATTTAATTTAGTGAATGTCATTGCTGCTTTCTTCGTGAAGTCTTATAGAAATAATGGGAATGAATACGAATTTATCCAATTTATGCCTTAAAAAATGCAGACAATGCTTAGATTAATATATTGCCGTAGAAATCCAGACTTGTGTATCTCCGGTATTTATACGAGAAAGACGGTTAAGAGCTCTCTCTCTCAGTGTGAATTCTGGAATATATAAATTTTGCTTGAAGAATGGACAGAGGTTCCCTTGTTTAGTACACCGATGGTTCGAAAATGGAAGAAGGGGTAGGCGCGGGTGTATATGGACCCGGATGTAGGCTATTCGAAGCCTTAGGTCACTCCCCCACTATCTTCCAAGCGGAAATACATGCCATCAACCTTTGCGCCCAAAGGTGCCTGAGCAAAGGTCTGAGGGGTGCCAACATATATATCTGCTCAGACAGCCAAGTCGCACTAAAAGCCCTAAAATCATTCGTTTTCACATCAAAGATTACATGAAACTGCTTTGAAACACTCATGCAACTGGGAAAGGGCAACAAAGTCACACTTATGTGGGTTCCAGGGCATGAAGGAATCAAAGGAAATGAGGCAGCTGATCGCCTTGCAAAAAAAGGTGCAGTATCTACACTTTTTGGTCCTGAGCCCTTTTGTGAGATAAGCAAATGTCACCTAAAGGGAGAACTTGGGAAATGGGAAGAAATTGAGAAGTTCTCCTACTGGATAGCAACTCCAGGTCAACGAAAGCGAAAAGGTTCATCAACCATTCGCAGAACCGAGCCAAACAGCTACTCAGCCTCAGCAAACCAGAGCTAAAGCTTATCACAGGCTTTCTCACAGTACACGGCCCTCTGAGGTACCACCTCAAAAAGATGGGTCTGGCGGAGACTGACACTTGCCGCTTTTGTAACAATGCGATCGAAACCGCGGAACACATACTTTGCTCATGTGAAGTATTAGTCCGCCAAAGGCTGAACCACCTAGAACAGGTCTATCACACTCCTGCTGAAGTGGAAAAGTCAACCTTCAGGAAAATTGTAGGCTTCATAAGAAGTCTAGGGTTAGAGGACCAAAACTAGATAGGGGTAATCACAATAGATTTTCTAGATCGCAGTGATCGAGAGGTCTCTCAGCCTATGCGACCCATCTACAATCTACAATCTACAATCTTGCTTGAAGAAATTCACAAGAGCTAAAAAAAATTCAAGTGCTCACAATTACAATAGAAGACATGAGGGCTTACTGATAATTACAAATACAAATATTCTCCATTATTCAATGCAACTATTCTCTACAATAAACTGCCAATTTCAATAAAAAAAATATTCCTGAAAGAAAATTCAATAACACAGTTAGAGACCTGCTACTGCAAAGATGATATAGTGTGAAATAATTCATGGAAGATGTTCTGATGTAGAGCTCGAATTCATATTTCAGTATACCTATAAGTATACAGGGTGTTTCATTGGGAAAGGTAAATAATTCAACTGTGGATAGGAGTCACTGGGGTGATTTGAAAAAACCCATGGTTAATGGGTCTTCGACTTCTTATAACCGAGATAGGTACAGGATGTTTCATCAATTTTGTCCATATCTTCATTGTCTCATAACTTTCCAACCAACCTGTATATATTTTTGAAAATTGGTACACTTGCTCAATCTACCCTGTGGAATTGATTGAGGCAACAACAAAAGATTTCGATGGTATGTATAAATTAACATAATCTACACTACTGAAATATTTGAGACGATCCGGCCTTGCGCTTCTACTAGAAAGTAGCAGCAACTTAGATTTTTCAAATGGGACACCCTGTATTTCATCACATTCTTGGATTTTTGCTGAACAGCAGAATTCATCGATTCAAAACATTCAAGGTCTAGCGGGACTGATAACTGAGATATAGGATGTGGAAAATCGAGATGTTTCAACTTTAGAAATGTTTTGTGTTGAAACTATTTATTATTGCATTGTCAAAACGGCTTCAATGTCCCTATCTCAACTTCCCATTCGATATTCAATTGAAACAGATACAGGGTGGTGCAGAAATCTGAATTATGAACCATCCTGTATTTGTTTCGATTAAATGTCAATAGATACAAAGTTAAGATAGGGACATAAAAGCCGTTTTGATCATTAATAAATATTTTCGCAAAATAATTCTAAAGTTGAAACATCTCGATTTTTCTCACTCTAAATATCTCAGTTATTAGTCCCACTAGACCCCGAATTTTGTGAATCGATTAAATCAGATTTTCAGGAAGCATTTAGGGTGTCCCATTTGAAAAATCAAAGTTACTGCTACTTTCGAGTAGAAGCGGCTAGGCCGTATCGTTTCAAATATCCCAGTAGTGTAGATTATGTTAATTTATACATACCATCGAAATTTCAGATTTATCCGTTGCCTGGTTTGCCGAAAACGTCAAATTAACGCTCATCGTGAAAAGCCTTGTATAGTTTTGATGACGGACCTGCAACTTAGTCTGGAACAAAGAACGATATGAAATACTCCTTCTAAATGTAATACTCACGTATACTGAATAGGAAGTAATGAAATTAATAAATCTCGTCTGATTACAATTTTGTACCCCAAAATGAGCAAAAATAATATTTTGAGCACATAATATGAATAGGTAAAGTCGTCTGTACACGAATAAAAAGCACATCGTTGAATAGACATTTTGATGTTCTTTTCAGATATGGCAAAAAAATGAGAAATTCGAATGTATAGGGTGTTGTTTTCTGGCAGAAAGAATTTGTGAATTTTAAGTGAAGCCGTACCTGGATTTCATCTTTTGTTGTTGCCTCAATCAATTCCACAGAGTAGATTGAGCAAGTGTACCAATTTTTGAAAATATATACAGGTTGGTTGAAAAGTTATGAGACAATGAATATATGGACAAAATTGATGAAACATCCTGTATCTCGGTTATAAGAAGTCGAAGACCCATCAACCATGGGTTTTTTGAAATCACCTCAGTGACCCCTATCCACAGTTGAATTATTTACCTTTCCCAATGAAACACCCTGTATACTCATAAGTATATTGAATGTGGCATATTTTCATCTTTCATGTGGTTTTTGCTGTGATATATGACGTTATATATTTTTGATTTATGTATTGATTTATGTTATGTACAAAATGTTCCATAATGGTGATAAACATATATTTATCTATCTATCTATCTACCTATACAAGCTACTGGATCTTCATTATTCTTCAAATTGAGCTAAGGATGAAATCACATGGAAATTAGTAGGTCTGACGTCTGTTCCACCTCAATAATTATCTCTACTCTTTTGAATCAATCTCCAAACGTAACTTGTATGGTTTTGTACAGAAATATGAAACTAATGGCTAACAAATATTGATTGTGAGGAATAGAAGTGATGAATATAGTTTTGTTGCAGTTTCAATCATCAAAACTTGAAATAGGATGAGATTCATTTGGATGAATGTAAATGTAATGTTCACAAACATGAATGGAAAATGATCATCAATATGAATTTTAGAAAATAGAAGAAAAATCAGAGCATCTTTTTCTATATAGATTATCAACACCACACGAATTCTCACAAACATAGTTACTCCGGGGATTCAATTCTAACTTGAAGAGAGTAATTAGTTCCATCGAAGTTTCAAATAATGTAGTCTAATGCCAAAAAATTGCAATAATTGAGAGACCGAAACATATAATATATATTATGTAGATTAAGTATATACGTGGAGCCATATTCTTCGTGTTTGAAATATCAGCTGGATAAATCGAAATAAGGATGCTTAACAAGACGAAATAGCCTTGCATCAGCTGAAGAGAAGTAAATACTGGAAATCTGCTAGAAGCCGACGAGTTTCCTACTTTAGTTTATTCTATTGATGTGAAATTCCAGAAAATTCTTGAATCAATACTGAATTTGGTTCAACAAAACAATTTGTCTAATGGAAATACAGTTTATCTTGAATCAACGAAATATTTTATCGAATCAACAGAATATTTCATCGAATTAACCAAATAAGTAATCAAAATCTGACTATACCTTTCTTGGTTGGTTGAAGCTGGCTCAAAATCGCAATGGGAGTCATGCAGACAAAACTGCCGATCCATATGGCTAATATCAGCCTGTACGCATGGCTGATTGTCTGCCATCGTAGCGACCTCAACGGATGGCAGATGGCGTAATATCTTTCCACGGATATTGCTACAAGGGTCCATACCCCCACGGATACGGAACACGCTGAAAATGAAAGAAATTATACAGTGTGTCTCATTTTAAACGGCCCCCCTATATATCTCAATTATTTTTCGTGCGACTCGTACCAAAATTGGACGAGTATGAATAACCATCAATATGATCAGTGTTTCAGAGCGTTTCAGAAAGCGTCTAGAGGTCACACAATTACAATGAAGTGATTTTTTTGTCAAAATAAATCCTATATATAGAAAAAAATCCAATATATTGGAATAAAAATTCAATAAATACTGTCTGTAGGTTAATCGAGGAGGTGGTACATTCATTATTCCTAATTTTTTGGGATTTGTTCTCCTCGTTTCTATAAAATAAAAATATGAATATTATTTCAATATACGTGTAGTAAGGACAAATCAGATGATTTGCCCCAAGATGTCACTGCGTTTAAAGAATTTTCCTATCAGAGAGCCTAAAAGAAAAATTCACTAGCTGGTCAGTGACAATTTGTATTGAAAAAAGTTTGGAGAAGAGAAATGATGGTATATAGGAAAAATATAAAATTTTCACTAATCTTTGGAAGTTTAGGAAAAGTTTTATACAGGTGAAACCAAGAGACCTCTTTCAGTAAGGACGAAGGAACATAAGTACAATAAGAAAAGACACATCGATAAATCGAAACTAGCTGAACATATCTTTACTGAAGACGGACAACATGATATGGCAGAGTGGAATAATATTAAGATCATTGAAAAACAAGATAACAACCAGAAGAGAAAAATCAAAGAATCTGCTTGCACTCTTTTGAACGAAGACAATAGCATTGCTTCTTGTTCAGTTGATATAGACAGAACATGGTATTCACTACTAAAATCTGAACATGAAAATGGTAAATTCAAGATTAATTAATTACTCATTTGATTGCCAACGTCACCAATTGTCTATGAAAACTGAAAAGCTTCAAGACAGATACGACTTAGCTATTGAAATAATCATATCTTATGTTGAAAACGGGAGCAGAATCGATCCCGAAACATCCAAAGATAAGTGAAAATTTGATATTTTTTCTATACCGGGTGTCAACGAATCTATTAGACGAGTCATAACTTCTAGACCATTAGGTGTATCAAAATGAGATTTGATATAGGTAAATGGTATGTGAAGAGGAGAGTTTTCACATATTCTCCACTTTCCGGTCACTTCTGGTTTCACCGGAAATGGCTCCGGTTCCAAATTTTTAAATGGAACACCCTGTATATTGCAACATTTTTGGATTTCTGAGACAATGTTAGATCAGAATGTGACATTTTCGAAAGTCTGAAGAAAAAAACAATATATTGAAAAAAAACAAATATGTTGGAAAAAATCCAATATATTGAAAAGGAATACAATAGAGAGATATCTCTGACCTATTGATTTGACAACTTTTATTTTTCTGTTTTCTGCAATTCTTTTATATCTCGTATTATGTTCATGTGAGGTAGCAGTTAGATCATTCTTATTTTTTGTTGTAGGCATAATATTCTGTATAGGTATCATTTTGTAATATTGAGTTTGGGAACTTCACTGAAGAGACACTCAGTTGAGTATGTTCTGCATTTATTGAATGATATTTTGAGGCAATATCTTTGATTGATTTCTAGATTTTTCAAATGACATGTATATTGTAATAATTCTCATATTTCTACTTTGTAGAAACGAGGAGAGAAAATTCCGAATAATCTAGCATAATGAACGAAACACAGTTCAACCCGACAACCCTTCCCCTTAGACCATCCCAAATGACGATTCTGCCACACACCATTGGCGTCAGTCGTTAATGTCACCAGAAACAATTGATGGCATTTCCAGAAATACTACTGGAAAAGTGTGGATATCGAAAAAAAAAAAAACGAAATTGGTTAGCGTGAACGACACGCATAAATCTAGATTGATTGATTATTATTCAACTTGTGATATGGGTTGGTCAGGTTTTTGCAAGGTCAAATCGGAAATATCTGACCTACGAATCAGCTCGCATATTCAATATTTTCACGAACAGAAATTCTTTCAATCTTCATCCTATCCGAATTCATGTTAGCAAATTCGATAGTGTCCCAGCAAGAATAAATACATGTGCCATTATATACTTTTCAGCAATGTCACCCCACGGAACTATTATTCGTATAATATTGGTATACCTATTTTCCAATGATATATCCATTCATTGTTAGTCCTGTGATGACTGACAGCCGTATATTCAGTAAATTTTCGATGGAAATTGGGTGGATTATTCCCACACAAATAATTTATGGTTGAGTATAGAACATATTATTTTACTAATAATAGTAACTACACAGTAAAAAACCGCTTCGAGTGAAATCCGTAGAGTATGATTTTAGAGTTAAAATACTCTGCCAAACTCACTCTAATACTGCAATCAACTCTATTACTACACTTCTCGCAGATTATCTCCTTTGAAACTAATTCTAGATTGAATTTTCACTATTCTCGTATTGAATTCACTCTATATTCCTGAAATTTCAATAAAATATCAATTCAGATAACTCAATTCACAAACAATTGGAATTGAATTCATACTAGTGTTTACTGACACTAGTGAACTTGGATATTCCTCTCTTGTCGATTAAATTGACACTCTATCATTGTTCAATTCAATCTATATATGGAGGGTTCAGAATACAAGTGAACCAAGTCCACTTCAGCTACTTTTGAGCTACAGATGTTTAAAGTTAAAGCTTCATAACAAAATTACCTCTCAACATTTTTGGAAGCATATTTTCAATTTGAGAAGTTCAAGGAGTAACTTAGAGATTTACATAGGTTTTATTGGCCAAATTTCATATTATAACCCCAAAAAATCCAAAATAGTGGACTTGGTTCGAATGTATTCTGAAGATTTTGAGGAAGATAATGAACCAACTCCAAGTGCTGATAAAATACTTTATTTTTTCATCTGTTTAGAGATCAAATTGAAAATATTGAAACAAAATACCACTCCTTAGTTGAAAAAAACAGTTAATTGACATAAAAAAACTCATCATCGGTGTTATTTCCTTCAGTTGCTTCGTTGCCCTGGGTTTGACGAGTTGTCTGATCGCCTGGAAGGTTTCTGAAGTATCCATGATGAATAGGGGGTATGTAAGGGAGTAGGGACAACATGTCCTCCTTCTTTTTGAAAGTCATTTGTCTTCTGGTAAGGTAAAGCTGACCCTGCTGTACAGTCAATAAGGTTTGCACTTGCACGGGTCTTCCTGGCCTACAACTGGTCTTTTTCGAGATGTTCAAGGTTCGGAACCCTGAAATTTCACTGAAAGATTCATTTATTTTTATTTGGAAAGGTGCTCCTTTCTCAAACCTCAACCACCGTATCTTGAGCCAATTGATTTTTCTACCCTCAGTATCCTTTTTCCTGTTTGTAATTGCTTCTTCGAGGGGTTTTGTGCTCAAAAATTCTTCTCCTTGTATTTTTATAACTTCAAACTGAGGCTTTTTTATTTTTGCAGTTTTAATGATGTTATACCAGTCATCAGGTACATTGATGGTCCCATGTTTCTTGCTTGCTCTCTCTATTATACCGAATTCAGTATCGTTAGGTAGGAATGTATTTACCTGTGTCACGTTCGTCTAGCGACCACTCTTCACCTGAACCAGATGAAATATCCATTGCAGAATACAACTAGCCAACAAAAATAATTTGTAATAAACTGCCAAAAGCTCTGAATGAAGGGTGTGAAGCACGTTAACACAGAACTGTAAACAGTAAACAAAGATCACTTGGACTTGGTTCAGTTCTATTCTGAAAGAAAATAACAATCTGTCAGTAAACAACAGAACTTGCTGCTGCCTAGTGGATATTATCAGAGCTAGGACTTGGTTCATTATTACACTGAAATTTTACATATTTGGTGCATGTTATAGCGTTGCTAACTCAATAATGACTAAAAGTGGACTTGGTTCACTTGTATTCTGAACCCTCCTACGATGAAATATCAATCTGTACATTTTCAGATTGTTCAATCTACTATATAGATAGTGAAATAAGTAATACAGATTATAGTGTCGATGATATAATGATCATGATATTAGCTTCAAGTAATTTTTTTACTATACCCGCGTAGTGAGGAATTCTTTTCAACATTTAGTTATGAACGTATTTCCGTATACCTATCTCGGTTATTTTCCGTTTTTTTCCGTTTCGAATTATTATTTCGAACGATTTATGAAACAGATATAGGTTAACTAATTAGTCTAGTGGGACTCGAGTCATTTTTCAAATATCAAACGATTAAAATATCATGAAGTCACACTACTTCTCATCCGTCAATTCTCGCCACTGCATGAAGGTGGCGCTGCGGAGACTTCGCCGCTGAACGTCTGTCGGGGGCCTATAAATACTGTGACATGTGAAAGAATGGTTAATCGTTAATCTAACTTGGATGAAATCTCAACAGGAAGTAGTGACTAGTTTACTTAACTAGTGTTCTATATCAATCTAAAATGATGAATAAATTATATAACTCCTTAATAGCACCTGAACAAATACTACTGTCAATTTGAACAATGCAGGAGCAATTTGACATCCACGTAGAGTAAATAATTCAATCAATTTCCGGTGGATCCGACACTGATTATAGTGTGGAATCTACTCTCTACTATTATATTACAACTCTAAACTTTTGTTACTATGTATAATATTCGGTTATTGAATTTCACTCTAAAGTGATGCTATTGACACTAGCTTGGGTCTTGAGTGGAATATTCACTCTCGAAATTGTTTCTTTCAACTCTATTTTTGTGTTAATTCAATATATTTAGAGGAATAAAAAGAGTAAGTTTCAATGTGCTTGCATTGAAAATTTACACTAATTGAATTGAAAAAATCACACTATAATATACTGAACTATAGAGTTAAAGTGTCACTCTAAAGCTTAGTGGTCCACCTGGGAACAGGTATAGTGTTGAATTTCACTCTATTTTTTTTACTGTGTAATAGCACAAAACAGCTGAACTTCTCATGATCTGGTCAATCTGACAGAAGTTCTTGTAATCCGTTTCGATTGCTTGATATTGAAATTCCTGGAATTTCAAGAAGATGAGAAAAACTCGAAAACCTCCTTCTTTGGGTATCTGATCCGAAATGAAATTTTTTTGTGAATATCAGGTCAGTTTCAAATCACAACTGTTTATTAGCTAGGTAGTCGGTAGAGGTAGATTCAATATATTATCACGATTAGTACTTCATCGACCCCCAACTCTGGATATTCTTGAAGGAGAATTTCAGTTTTCTCTACTCAATTCAATATTTCGAATTGATGAAAATCAAGCAGCGGGTACGTTTCAGATACTGTTTTGAACTTTAATAGTCATTTTGAGTACACTTATAAAAAGATTTCTAAAAAACTTTTTTTTTTCTTGGAAATCTCAACATTTGTCAACGCTGACCAAATTCACTGGGTATAATTCAATCATTCAGCCACATTTTGATTATTGCTCATCCATTGTATACCTGTTCAATTTAAATAAATTGAATATGCTCCAGAAGCTCCAAAACCGTGGAATGTGATAATACTAAAAACAAATCGCTTCACCCCTATAAGATCAATGTTAATGACTTTCAGTTGATTTTCAGTGGAAAACAGACTTTACTATTTCACTATGATTCTCATTCATAAAATAGTAAATCATTTTGCACCAGAATACTTTCAGAAGTACCTAACATTCAATAAGAATATTCATAATTATAACACTCGTGGCAACAAAGCTAATCAGAAGGAATTCGTCCTAAATAAGTAACTAAGTAAGGTCTTTATTGTGTATTCCATATCTCTATTCGGTATTTTATCTATTTCATGTTTATATTGCCGTTTATTGTTATTCTAATGTTTTCAATCTTATTATTTTAATTTCATCGTAGGTATTTCATAATCGTCATTTTAACATTTCTGTTTTGCAATTGTTCAACTCAGATTTCCTCTCTGTTATATTGAAATATGCCTTCTCATTTATGTATGTATATAGTGTTCCTGATTAAATAAAGATCTATCTATCTAATAATGTACCTACTTATATAACATGGTCCCCATTCATCTGGTAACTCCACATCTTATGAAGACGATTGACGACAACACATGAGCAAATATGTAGGATAAACAAAATTGTAGAGTGAAAACTACATCACTTGTCCACTGTCGTAACATTTTTGTTAAAGAACTGCAGCTGATTGGTTAACGGTCCATTGTGATTTTGCTGATATAATGTCGTTTGAATCGTCGTTCAACCAGTACTGTTCTATTGATCTCTGATATACCTACCATAAAATAATGTGATCTTGATTCACATAAATTATTATACAGATTGGAATGTTTTACCACTACATTACCAGTGCAACATACGTGCAACATACGTATCATATGATTGAATCAGTAATTTTTTATCACAGACAAATAATTCTAGCAAAATGACAGCTATCTTGTATTTGCTGGGTATGATTTTCAAGTCTTTGACCCCAGAAAAGCAATACCTCATGAATGAGCTGGCAAATATCTTGGGAGGTAGATATCTGCTGATGTGATTAGTGAGTTGACATACTTCTTCATCAAGTCAATCTACTTAGATTTTCAAAAGCTGATTATTTTGAATTGAGTTTGCATATCACTGACCTCTTTCCAAATTCAGATGATTTCTCAGTGAACCAGTGAAATGTATGGACAACATAAACAGCGATATGTTATTGAGACATTATTATGATATAAAAATTGAAGCAAAATGAAGAATCTAGAATCGTATATAAAAATTAGGACTTATATCAGGTGAAGATGTTGAACTGGAACTATAGGTTTCTACCTATATGAAAAATATTGGTTACACTGGATAAGCATGTATTTTATTTACAATAATTTATAAAATAGTGAATAACTATAATGTTTCGAGACGCTATTAACACTCAGACACATCTGAACCTAAATTACAGATTTTTGTGAGATAAATCACTGGTAATTACACCGTTTAATTGTTCAGCTGCTGCAAACATGGATCGTTAAAATCAACAATGGAGACAATACTGTATAATGAACGGATCAGCTTTCTTGGCTCGTTAGGCCATGACATTGAACTTATTCTGGAATTGAAATCTAGAATAGAATTGAATATAATATTCGGATGATTACATCGAGAGATCTTTAGTTATACGAATGCCTCTTCAAAAAAATTCTATTTGTTGTTGGATGAATATGTAAATATTTTTCGGATATTTTTCTGTTGTGAAATAGTATTTTATGTAACAAGTGTTATAAATGTCCTTTTAGTAACGAGTTAATTGAGCACGAGCGGAGCAGAGCGGAGCGAGTGTTCAATAAACGAGTGTCTGGAAGAGTTTATAAACGCGTTACATACTATGATTTTTCTACGAACTCCGAAAATTACATTAACATACCTGCAATTCCTGCTAGCCTACAAAATAATTCGAAAAGAATGGGAATTGAGAACATAATACATGCAACTGCATGCAACCAGCGAGACACGTATAAGTGATATTGGTTGTAGATGTGTCCAGTCCATTGCTTACTAAACTTTGTTTCACGTTTATTGTCATGCTTAGCGCAGAATAAATAAATTGTTCTCAAAGATGGATGCTTCATTTTTACACTTCTTGGAGATATGCAAGTAGCAGAACATTCTCTTCGATTTCACTTTCGTCTATTTTTCGCATATATTTTCAATGATTAATTCTGATACAAACGAATATTGTTTGAATAATTCTGATACAAAATTTGAGAATAACAGTTGTCAGTTAATACAATTGACAGGCCAGACATGTCTCAAATTATTGAATGTTTAATGAGCTGCGTTGCCATGGTAATGTGTTTAAGAAATCGTGTTGCCATGGTAACGTGTTTAATATTTCGAATAAATCACAGATCGTCAATTCGTGATTAATCGATCATTTGGTGTGGTACATATCCGTACGCTCAATGCCATTTTAGTTATGTGAGTAGAAAAAGACACTTATTGAGTGTTATATCACGCTGAGAAGCGGTGCTTTCAAGTCTGCATATTCTGAGTGTTGAATAACTCGACTCTGATATACTAACATTAGTATTCAGTATATGGAATGATCCATTGTAGTGAGAGTTATGAGACAACACGAAACATGTCGGAGCTGATACTATTTGAAGGCTGTCAAGAGACGAGCGTCGAAGGAACGCTAGTGTCGCCATCCATCAAGATATTTACTCAATATTCTCCTGTGCAAAAAATTCATTCTACGATATTCAATTATATATTTTAATCTGGTTCGATATAAGTACTCTATATAGCTTCGTAATCTCAAAATCATCATATATAATTATTGATGAATCAACTTAAAATTTATTTAATGCATTATTTTCATGAAATCATCCGTTCTTATTGTCACCCATCAATCTGAATACCAATTTGAATCCATTCTTCAATGAATTTAGGTTTTTCAGGGAGTAATTTCAACATCAGGAAATTTTTTTTTCACATGGGAGAATGCAAGACGATGAGTAAATTATATTAGCCCCAAATCTTATGATTTATACACGGTTTTGATTTATTAGTGATTGTTCAGGGTATAACTAGGGCAAAATGAAAAAACAGAAAACCCAAAGTCGGTCGACCACAACAAATTTATTACATAAGACGTGTAACTAGTTTCGGCACTCGGCCATCATCAGTCATATAATATAAAGCACCTGTGAGGAACAACGATGAAAAAATATACAAAAGCTACTGATCAGAGGAATCTTACCATGTACAGCAATAGTTAGGTTAAACACATTGAAATGGTGGTTGTCAGCCGGTAAAAAGCAGTCCTTATTGTACAATACTAATTTATAGTGGCTGAACAACCAGAAATTGCTATTATCAATCTGGTTGAACATTAGAAGAAATCAATGGGATTAAATTGAAAAATATGTTCACTCGAAAATTCATTGAGATCATCGTATACCCAGACAGCACTGGATATTCCTAGAATATTCTCTAAATATGCTAAAAGAGAAGAATATATTCCGAATATCCTTCGAATGTTCTTAGAATATATACGTGCCTGTGGAACATTCAAGGAATATTCAAATGTGAATATTTTAGTAATATTCCAAAATGAATATACGAGGAATATTCCAGAAGGAATATTCTAAAGTGAATATTAATAGAATATTCCAGTTGGATAGTGCAGGGAATATTCAGGTATGAATATTCCAGGAATATTCCCAACTGAATATCCTGTTCCTGTATATACATGGAATATTCCAATAATATTTCCATGTGTTTCAATGAAATTGTGAAGTATGGAAATTCACCAATCACTATTTTATAGATGTGAGTCATTGATTTTGAAATCTGTGGTAGAAGTCCATCGTATTTCAAAGTAAAGTGGTTAGGGTAAAGTACGGATAGATGCCGCGGGGGGATAGATGCCGCAGACCACGTGACGCGAAAACTATGTACACCTGACAACAACTCTCGGCGGGATGGAAGAGCTATTCGGCCATTATTGTTTTGCATGCGGTGGTTGCTTCGATTGAGCAAGTGTTTTACTTGAATTGTGGGAATGAAGTTGCTAAGATGTACTTTTATTGCTTAATATTTATTTGTATGTTGTAAATAGTATTTGGGAAGTGAGTTTAAAATAACAAAATGGGATAATTTGACTTTTATAGCGTTATATAGGGCATATTTAAGATTTTGTTTTGTATTTTCGGCTACACAGTCATAAGGCGCAGGCGTAGGCTGGTGAGGCATCTATCCGTATCAAAAAGGAGAGATGCCGCACTTTTTGATACGGATAGATGCCACAAAAGTTTCAATAATAAAATAGCATAATTTTATATTTTACCGATCATAGAACATCGAATAACTTCACATCCGACAGCGAAGATGAGATTCCCTTATCCGATTTGAAGGAAAACCAAAATCCTGAATCAGTCAAGCAAGATACTGACAAACAATTTTTTTGCGTGGAATGTTTTGAGGATCACAGGATAACCTCCAAGACAGTAGATTGGATATTCTGCATAAGATGCAACCCATGCAAACGTGCAGAACTACAACAATAAATTGCGGCATCTCTACCTTATGGGAATTAACATTGGGCATCTCTCCGCATGGCTGTAGGCATCTCTCCGTACCTGGGAGGGAGAGTTGCCAGAAAACACTTTTTTCTTCAATTTTTTTTTAGTAGTAGAGTTTTTTTATGTTGTTCTAGGACCAATATTTCAATGAAAAATAGATGAAAGAATGATCGTATGTTTTTTGAAATACATATTTTTTGTTACTCGAGTTTTTATATTTTTTTTACAAAAAGTGTGGCATCTATCCGTATTTCACCCTATATTACCAGGGATCAAGAACACAAAGTCGTCTCCACAATTTTGATAGGTAGTGATCAAAGTACTCAAAGAACATCGTACGTGTTAAGAGCCCATATGGAACTGGAAGTGTTTATGATCCGCTTCTGAAAGTCCCGGGTTCGAGCCCATCTTGGGTCAGCTTTTTGTAATTATGAATATGTACTAAGGAATATTCCAGGAATACTCATTTATTTATATTCCTGTATTATTCCTAGAATATTCCGAATATTATCTGAATATTCCTAGAATATTATAGGTATATTCTGAATATATAGAGAATATTCCTTGTGTAATATTCCGGGAATATATAAAATTCCCCCTACCAGCACATTCGGGGAATATTCCATAGATGATATGTATATTCCTGGCAGGTTCATGAATATTCGCAATATCCAAAAAGACTATTCTATGAATATTCATGGAATATCTGGTGCTGTCTGGGTATAAGCTGGCGGCCATTGAAATTGACATCAGCCATACATATACATTCTGAATCAACCAGGCAACTATTTAGGTTTAACTGAAAGAGGAAATAATGCACATTTACAAATAGTCCTAATTGTAAATTGTAAATAGAATTAATGAATGATAGGTGTCCAAGGTTTGTGAAGAGGAAAACGAATTAAAAGGAAGAAGAAATTGTGCACAGTGTCATTGAACTAAAAAGAGAAGAAGGAACTATTATTTTGAAGTCTGCAACAGGGCCGGTCTAAGTGACAAGATTAAATTTTAAGAAAATTTCAATGTACGAAAAATGTGGTTTCTTTCAGAAACGGTTTGGTCGGTAAGACAAGTGATAACTGGATTATTATTACATTTCTGAATATCCTAAATTTCCAGTAGGTTGAGCCGTGGACCTTTGTTACAAACGTGAATGATCTCCATGTTGGAGCTGACATTGAAAGAATGATTCGAATCAATAATGTGGTGGTTGGCAAACGAAGAAGTTGTTGTGTTCAACTGGTCTAAATTAAGAAATTTGCGGATTAATCTATTGTCTTCTGAGGCACGGGTTTCAAAGCTCCTACCTATTTAGCCAATGTAAGAAGAGCTGCAATCATTACAATTCAGTTCGTAGGCACCTGATTTTTTCCCAAGGGGGATTTTGTCTTTCAAATTAACAAGTGAATGTTTGAGATTGTCCGAAGTTTTATAGGCAATGTTGATGTTGAGAGTTTTGAAAAATTTTGCAATCTGTACAGAATAATGACCGTGATAATGGACCGATTTAAAAATGGGTGGATTTACCAATTGACTATGGGTGTGTAATGATGTCCATTCTATTACATCTAAGAATATGTATACACGGTTTCATGATAATCTCTTGAGTAGTTTTTTTTATGCAGACTCACATTCACATTTATAATATTAGTAGAGATTATTATGCAGAAATAACAACTGAATACTCGATGAACATGAAAGAATCACTGAATGGTGTATAAACTTCAAGGGAGTGTATAATCTCTGGTTCCACCTATTAACCTATACTGTTTCCAGTTTCACCCCTCTATTGTGTCCAGTATATCGCCCTTGATGTCACTATGTAATCGCATCCTGGACGGAAAACAAACAATAGTACAAGCAATAAAGATTAAATCTTTCCGAGCATTTGCTATTTACCCTGTTTCTAGCTGCAAGTGTGGCTATAGGAATAGTTGGAAAGTTGGAAATAGTAAAAGGCAGCCATAATAAGGCCTTCCAAGACCAATAATTATCCTCATCTTCTGCATATTCACGGCTCCCAATGCAGATATAAGCCTGTGTACGAATAGAATAACAGACACATCTAATTCGATATAGGTCTTAAAAGGGTCTTAATGAGGCTACTAAGAAGAATTCATTCGTATTACGTGGTCATTTCAAGAACAATGCGAGGTTGCTGTTCATTATGGAAAATCCCGATGAGATGAAGTCGTATGATACCTTCGCAGCAAATGGTATATCTCACGTTCCGTTAGGACTGATGAGAATGTTTCATACAGCTCAACAGGGCAGATTTGGATGAAAAAAGTTGATTAACACGTTCGCTGCCTGGTGTATCATCAATGATACACCAGGTAGTGCTTTCCACAGATTGGGGGTACCCTAAATGATACACGGACTATCATTCTGAACAGCGGTGTATTCTCTATAATGCACGGGCAATGAGAAATGCATCAGCTTATGATCTCTGCGGCCTGGCAGCATAAAGAGCAACTGAAAGTTTTGGCCTGGAGGGTTTTAGTGGGTATAAAATAAATACTCATGGCAGTAAAATAATTCGATTTATTCATGTGAATACAAAAAAATAATAATATGAAAGCAGAAATTAGTTTGAAGGCAATAAAAAATTCATTTGAAAATATCAATCAAATACAACGGATGATACAGTCTCTGCAAAAAAATGGATTCCCCTCACACTGATCGCAGACATTTTTCACTTATGCAAACATCTTTTTTTTTTTTCATCTACCACTCTACCATGCTTACCAAATTTTTTATAGCATTCGTTGCACCGACCCCTTTTATTTTGACGATTTTGAACCAAATGATGCGAAATACTGGTGTATCATAAATGATACACTCGGCGTAGAGCAAAAAACTCATTATTGTTTGTCGAGTGTATCACATAAGATACACCATGAAAAAAATCAAAACCGAAAATAAGTCAAAAACCATGAAGTATTGAATGAAACCAAATATAGGGAATGTTTGCAAAAGGTACCTCATTGGTGAAAATAACCTTTTTGAAATTTCAGCTCGGCAGTAAAATGTTAAATATCTGCATTGTTCGTTGGTTTTATCCTACCATCTGTCACTCACTGCCAGTAAATCATTTTCTACATGATGAGTGGTCATTGAGTGTGAAATTATTTGTGGACTAATCAGCGCAATCACATTAAAATAATTGATATATCATTCATATAAGTGATAATTAATAATATAATTGCATTTGGGAAAATTATCCTATTACGAATGATATTATGTCATTCACAAACATCTATTTTATGCATGATTGAGAAAATGGGAGCCACTCATAGTAAGGAAGATCTAATACTATACAGGGTGTCCGGAAATTAAGCGCAAAAAATCAAGGGGGTGATTCTGCATGGAGAAACATGAAATCTATTTTATATATACTTGAGTCCGGAAATGCATAGTTTTCAAGATACAGTGTGTTAAACTTTTTAGAAAAAATCGTTTTTTATGAATATCTCGAATATTCTTTCACCAATTCTCTTGAAATTTGGTTTTGATATTCTTTGTCATGAGGGGCTGATTTAGCCATTTTCAAATTAGAATTGTGAAATCCAGTGGCGTCCCGGGGACACCCTACCGAATATTTTTGTCAATAAAATGTGCGCCACTGATTTTTTCAAATTCTCTATCTCCATATCCTAATGATTAACTGAAAATACAACATTTTAGTCTCTTGAAATGTTTTGCAATTTTGCTGCGTTTCCGTAAAAAAAAAGAATATCAATTCATTGTATGAATTTGTACAAAACATTGCTTCACAAACAGGGTTGAAATTAAATGAGTTATCCATGTCCATAGACGTAGAATAAGAATTGAGATTCATTTTCTTCAGATATTTTATAATACATGTTTGACACACTTTGTATTATCAAAAAATACGCCTTCCTGGACCGAGAATACATAGTTCTCAATATACAGAGTGTAGAGTGTGTCAAACATGTATCAAGGAATATTTGAAGAGAATGAATCTTCATACTCATTCTCTTTCTATGGACATTGATGCCTCATTTATTTTCACCACAGTTTTTGAAGGAATTTTTTGGCACAAAGTTATGCAATAAATTGGTAATTATTTTTTTCCATGGAAATGAAGCAAATTATCAAAATAATTCAAGAGACCAAAATGTTGTATTTTTATCGTGTAGGAATGATATGACCCTAACTCATTTCACCAGAATGAAAACGAACATTTGAATTTTTTGTGGCGGAACATTTGAGATTTTGCTGAAGGAACATTTAAAATTTTGGTGACGGAACATCGTTCACCATTTTATTCGAAAAAAAATAGCATCCATCCTAAAGATCCGGGTCAGGATAATGGAACGAAACTATCAAAATATGCTATCGTCATCGGTCCTTGTGAGTGTACGGAGATACATTGGATTCGACTTTTGGCAAGTGGGTAAAAGTCACTTTCAAAAATTCCGTCACAAACATACAAACATACATGATAATTGCTAATGCAAGCTTATTCAGAATTTCCTTGACTAGTATCTCTATGTGAGTGAGTACCTAAACTCTTTGTGTGATTAGAAGAAATTTTATCTTTGGAAGAAATCCATGGTAATTCAGGAGGGGTATATTCCATAGATGAAGAAACCCAATGTCCTCTACACAACATTTATTTGACAATCAGAGATCCATCTCTTATCGTCATGTTTCGAGCTCATATAAGCCCATCATCAGCCGAATACAAGAAATTAGTTATGGAAATGAAAAAGTCGAGAAATTGATGATTAAGACAATAAAATGGCACACACAGATGATTACGTATTATAAATTGTTTGTTTTGTTTTCAAATATAACATTACGAAATGGGCCGTGTTATCAATTTTATAAGGTCCCACGTACCCTCAAATTGCCAAATATAAGGTGATAATCACACATTTAAAAAATCAATCAATGTTTGATGGGGTATCACAGTCAACCTATGATCTAGGTAACCTAGGTAACCTAGGATGTGACAGTGGATGATTCAGAAGTCTGACCATTGACAACTACAGTTTGTTTCCTATTGAATAAATATAAAGAAAACCATCTGATTTCATATAATTCGTTGATTAGAATATTGTGATTAATTTTGTCAATTGCCTTACTGAAATCGGTGTACACAGAGTCAACCTCTGATCTGATTCAATGGCTCTGTGTGAGAAAAATCCGTGTTGTTTTTTTTTCCACACTATTGGTCCATCCTGTATAAATCGTAACTCACCATTCTATATTGTACGTGCTCAAAATTCGCGCTGATACCGTGACAGGTGGCTCGGAAACTTTTAATGGAAATTCGATAGTTCGATGGCTTGTTGCCATGAAATGGATCTTTCGTTCACCAATGTGCTGGAAATCGCGTTAACAGTTGAATCGAGCATACTTACAACGAGAATTAATGGTTATGAATTCTGAAGGTACGGTCAAAAATGTAATTCTTTTCGATTTTATTGATGAAATCATGTGCAATGACCTGTTTCCGTGAAATATGAAACACCATAGAAACTACACTCTGTAGACCTCCAACTAGATAGGATAACCTTGAACAAATTGATGAAATAAACCTATGACGTACGCACTTCAATCCTATCCTGTTTAACAATGGGGAAGTTTCCTATATTGATGTTCTCATCTCACTGTGAAGTTTGTTAGAAATTAATACAAACGTAGTTTTTCTTTTTCTCGTGAGATCAAATTTCACTTCAGAAAAAAATAAATAAAAGATGAACTTGGTTCCTCCACCATTCCTATGACGTACTTTCTGAAAATCCACATTTACACAGAGTTAAAATATGATTCTCTGTGCCAGTACGACGTTGCCAACATCATCAATTTGTCTAGATTTCTGGAAATTGTTCTATGTATGCATAATAACTATATCATAACAGCAATGGGATATAATTGGTTATCCAATCCTACTTTGTGAAGTATTATGAATAATTCCCATAAATTTCTCATTGGCTGAATGAAGTTGATTAGTTATGAAGATAAATTTTGATATTTTGCGATAGTATCTATAATTTCTCACTATCGTTGTATTACAATATGTAATTAATAACTTGTCAGTTATTTTTTGCTAATGAATTCGTTCCTCAATAAAACGGATCTATTTTCTAGGAAAGTTGTAGGTTATATCTTGCAACAGCGCCTTATACTTCGAGTCAGTCCACACCACTCGAAATACTGACAGGCACAACAAGAGGAAGGAGACATGGGTGTCGGCTTCATTCGGTTCGGACCGATGGCAGGAAGTTAAGAAGGATAGTATCATTGTATGTAGCCGATAGTGATTCATTGATTCAAATATATTTTTTCATTTAGGATCGAGCTCTATTCAATATATTTCAATGCATAAAAAACAAAACCATAACCTGTCAGAATGAAGCCAACTATCTTCTGCATTCCTGCTCCGAGTGCATTTGTGGTTATGTATGTTTTTGTTTACAGTTCAACTTCTTCTTTTATTTTTTCCATTTGTTAGCTATTCGCTAGCTATATTCTTCACCATCCGCTATATTCAGACTATATTCAGAATGTACGTCATAGTTTGCCGCCCTGCAAATTAGAAATTTGATAATGAAAACGACTTGAACTTTATCGGTCGTCATTCTGTACAGCGTGGACATAAAACTGGAGAGTTCCGAACTTACTTTATGAAAATTCATTTGAAGAAAACTTCCCCATTCCTTGATTTTCGCCTACTTCGATGAACATAACATGGCTTGGGTGAATCTCGCTAAGGTTTTAGGAGTCACGCCATCTAACATTCAATATATGAATCCCACGTCATCATCTGAAATTCAATTGTTTATATCAAGATCCAGACTGACGAAACCAGCGCACCAGAGGTTTTTCTCATCAATTTGAAGAATATTATCAGTTCTGCGCCCAAACAATAGATGTCCATTTGACATAATGTTCCGTGATCTGTGATAGTGCGCAGACACATGCATTTTGGTTTCAAATGGCGATCATATTCTGTTTGCTGAATGACAATATTTGACATGTCTTCTTTGCTAAGATCTTGTCTTGTTTCGAAGTGCTTCTTTTTCGATTTATGGCCAATTATATCATTGTTTGATTAAGATGAGAAAAATCAATCAACGACAGTTGACTCTCGATTCGAACAATTGCGAAGTTTATATTCTAGACAAGTGTGCAGTGCCAGGATGTGAGATTTGTATTTCATTTCCTGACATTGTTTTCCAAATTTCAAGAAGGACTCTCCCAAGTTCCTGTAGTGAATGAAGTGTTTGATAAATTCGTGACCCAGATAGCACAAGTAAATCTCATGGATATACTATGGATATCCATCATGGATATTGTGGATGTCCATAAGATATCCGAAAAAGGCTCTGGTATATCCTATGGATGTCCATAGGATGTGACAGTGTGACCTTTTTGGATATGGATAAGAGATAGTATACCCTAAATATAGAAAAAATCACAAAAATTGGGAATCACTCACGTCTCACTGCGTTCGAATAATGTAGTTGTCAGTTCTTATGCATCCTCAATTTTGGACGTATTCGTAGGAATCACTTCCAAATTCACTTCAAATTAATTAAATATGAGAACAGATTGACATTATTTGACTATTCCAAGGTTGGTAACATCGATGATCAATAAATAATCATCAGTTCTACCAATCTTGGACTATTTGAGACGTTACGCCACCTCGCGCTGATTTTGAAAACCAAATTGATAATAATAACAGATAGTGCATCACAATGTGTGCTATCTTTTGGGAAACCCACGCACAAGTGTTACTTTTGTGGATCTTCTTTAATTTATTTATCATTTCATTCATTGTATATACTTGGATTTTATGAATATCCTATGGACGTATTCAGGACGTTTGTTTCGGATATCTCAAGTACATCCGCAATCGGATATCTTATTGATATCCTGTGTTAACTGGGGATAATTGTTGAGTTATATTTCATTGTGTTTACAACCGATTGGCCAAAAGTGTTGTACAAGAGCAAGATGTTATAAAAATTACTGGGCATAACAATCCCAACTCATATGGCATGATATCCATCAGAATGAGTAAAAATAATCGGTGAAAAAAAAATTTCCATTGCTGTTACGCCGTTTTCGGGCAATTAATTCATATACTTATTTCAGTATCAATTCCATCACAGACCTGTTGAATGAAGCAGTAAATGTCATCTCAACGATTCATATCGTGCCATTACGAAGGAATTGTAGCAATCAAAACACTTTATTCGTTCTGTATATCAGCTCAGCTATAGCCATAAAATTTACATAAGTGTTACGGCGAGAAAAACTAAAACGTCACGCTTTTTCCCGGGCAAAAATCCAGTTGGCCCCCGTCTTTATTACGGAGTTTTCGCTTTGTGAGAGTAGTTCTTGAGAGAAACTGAGATGCGTATTGTTCTGCAGAGGCGGCCACATCAAGAGTCGCAAAAGGAATTCATCAAGCAACCTCGAAAATTATTACAGCATGTTCTGGTTCCCACGAGAAACGATATCCTGTGATTGAATACAAAAAACTCAAAGTCATTTCCACACAATGTTCATAAAATGAACAACAATGGTAGATTTCGGGAGGAAAACAACTACTTTCCTGGCTAATGCCACGCAGGACATTGGATTACATCCTCCAGAAATCTATGCATCGACTCGTATTAACGAATACTGATACATTTTGTCGATGAAAGACGCCACGGGGTGAATATAATGTCGACTTGATTTTTGTTTGGCTAGGCTTCGCTGAGTCGGCGGTCCTAGGACTGCTGGCTGGAGACTACACTGCACTGATAGAGTGTCAAAGAGCTCGAAACCTGTCTGTGGTTGTCTAACGGTGCCTGGCTAAATCGATATCAATAGGCATTCAGGCAAGAATCACTTGTATCAGTATTCGTTTATACGAGTCGATCCATAGATTTCGGGAGGATGTAATTCAATGTCCTGCGTGGTATTAGCCAGGGAAGTAGTTGTTTTCCTCCCAAAATCTACCATTTTTATTTATTTGGATATAATATCTATATAATATATTTTTACAATATGTTTTGCATTTTTATAGCTATATATTAGAATTAGGACACCTAGGTGAAAACACACCTGTATGTGTCTTGAATGGAAATGTTCGAAATGTACATGAATATTTTAGTGAAATAGATTGAGGTGAACTGTTCATATTATGTTTATATGACATGTTTTAGAGTATACAGAGAAACTGAAAATATATACATTATCCTAAGAAAATATTATTATACAATTTCGAATAGTTTTGGAAAATATGTATTTTGCAGATCTTTTTGAATGTATATTTTTGTAACAATTTTATATCTAACGGTAGAGTATTGTAACATTTGGGTCCTAAATAGTTCACACAATTTTTGAAAAACTAAATAAATCAACATCTAATATTAGAAATTTCCTCATTATATAGTAAATGAGTTGGATACAACCTGTCTCTTTTATAAATAATCTTCAATATTTTATTTTGTATAACATTTAAGGGCCTTAGTGCTGTGTCATACATGCCGCCCCATACTAAGATTCCATAACATAGAATAGATTCTACTAAACTGTAATATAATGTTATAAGCAGGCTTATACTGAGAAACTGCTTAAGGAGGAAGATTTTATAGATCAAGAATCTGAGTTTTTTTGATATATACATTACATGATAGTCCCATTTTAAGTTTTGGTCAATAATGATGCCCAAGTATTTGGTAGTTTCAGTCTCTCGTATTGCAGAGGTTAGATTATCATTATCACACATGATTTCTTTGAAGTGAGGACGATCTGCGGATGTTTTAGAGAAGGCAATATAGTTTGTTTTATTTACATTAAGTGACAATTTGTTAGTATCTAACCAGTTTTTGACGTGTTTAATTCCTGCTATCGCGCGTCTCCTCACACCTTCCCAGTCTTTATCACTGAAAGTTAGTACAGTATCATCAGCATATGATATAACTTTGCCTTGAATATTAATGTCAGTTAGGCTTTCAATGTATAGGTTGAAGGGTATGGGCCCTAAAACTGTGCCTTGTGGAACCCCAATTTGCACAATTTCAGGTTTACTAATGGTATCCCTGATCTTTACTGTTTGCTTTCTTAGGGTGAGATAACTCTCAAAGATCTTCAACACGGTACCTCTCACTCCATTTTGTTCAAGAACGTTTGGGAGGTTTTGATGTTGTTCATTTTATGAACATTGTGTGGAAATGACTTTAAGCTTTTTGCATTTATTTACCATTTCATTCCACTTTGAGCATTGTGGCTATTTCGTAGTTGATATCCTGTAATGTTCAGAAAACATCGTGGGAACCAAGGAAACTAAGGTAGGAATTGGTGTTCTTCTTAAATTTCTGGAGGTTATATACCTCGAGGAACACCTCCCTTGGCAATGTGTTCCAGAGTCTCCGTGTTAGTTGGAAGAACGAGTCTCTGAAGAAAGATGTTCTGCAGGTCTCCAAAGTGACCACGAAGGGGTGCAAAGCCTCAACTCGACGGGTTAATCTCGCGGGGACTGCCAAGGAAGGAACAATTGTTGATATTTCAGAAGGGCATCATCCATGGAAATATCTATTAGAAAGAGCCAGATCGCCAACTTTTCTACGGTGTTCCAGTGAAGTGAGTGAGTTTGTGAGCGAGGCATCACCCACGAGACGAATTGCCCTTTTTCGGAACATAATCCAACAGTTTCAGGGTATGTTTGGGTGCTGCACTCCAACTATGGGCACAGTATTCCAGGACAGGTTGGATCTGTGCCTTATAGATCATAAGCAGCTGACTGGAAGTGAAATAGCTCCTGGCTCGAAACTGAAAACCAAGATTTTGGGATGCACTTTCAGCAATTGATCTCATGTGATTTTTCCAAGAAAGGTGTTTGCTAATGCTAATACCAAGCATCGGAATGGATGTTCTCAAAGGTATGGTTGACAAGCTTATGTTGAGCACAGTGAAATCGGCTTTTCTAGAGAAAAGGCATGCTTGTGTTTTGTTTGCATTGAAATCTACCAAGTTATTGAATCCCCATTCGAGAATTGTTGCCAAGTCCAATATGGAACTATACTCAGAGGTACCGACATCTCAAACTCCAAATTTCACACCATTTGAAGAGTGGATAGGAAAGAAACCAATACTAGATCATGCTAGAATATCTGGCACTGAAGCTTACGTTCATATTCCTAGAGAAAAGAGAACGAAGTAAGAAGCCAAAAGTATGAAATTAATAATGGTTGGCTATGATGGAGACTCATGTAATTATAGACTATTCGATCCTGTAACGAAGAAGATAACGATCTCCAGAAACGTTATTTTCAATGAAAATATCAAAGGATATGTGGAGAATAGAGGAAATTCAGCCCCTGTATATTTCGAGATAGATGATATTACAGAAGCCCCGAACGAGATGATAGAACCAGAAAGAAATTTTGAAGGATGTCATTACTAAATTCCAGCTGAACGTCAGAGACGAAATATTCAAACACCAGTGAGATTTGAAGATTATGAGCTCAATATAACAGAACTATGTACTCCACAAACTTCCGAAGAAGCCATGAATAGCGAAGAATCTCATCATTGGCAAGAAGCAGTAAACGACGAACTTGATGCCCTGGCGAGAAACAATACCTTGAAATCAACAACTCTTTCACCTGCAAAAAAAAAAAACGTTCAAAATGGGTATTCAAGATCAAGTTGAAAAAGGATGGTAGCACAAATCGTTATAATGCGGGACTATGTGCGAAAGGTTTTGCGCAGTGGAAGCGTGCTGGGCCCATAACCTGTTGAGAGGCACTACGGTGGATCTATTATTCTTCTACTTGTAGAACGAAGTTCAGTGAATGATCAAGATGTGACTTATCGTTGACAAATTATTTTGATCAATAATAATTGTTTCTCCAATAACAACCAAAATATTTGCACTCTAGATTCATGACATGAAGATAATGATAATATACAGAGTACATGATCAAACATGAAATTATAATAAACTCAACAGTTTGCTGGTGAGCAGAACGGTTTCGAGCTGTTGGCTCTCATCATTGCAGGGCTGTCCCAGATATCATTCTTGACCGCTATCTGGTGGGAACCTGACCCAACGTGAACGCATCTCAGCATTCATACCCCACGGGCCCACGAGGCGTTCAACGTCCGCGAAAGTAACAATCCAAAACGAAACTGTGTGGCTGGTTGCTTGACCGGCGTATTTTCAACTAGGAAAAAGCCAAATTCTCAAAGTGGAAGTGAGTATTTGGAAGACCTTATGAAGAGAACAACTCTAGATCAATGAAAATCGGAAAAATATTCAACTGTTTCATGATCGAGGCCAAAATAAGGAGAAAATAAAATTGAGGCGAGATAATGTTCTGAGGAGGCGCTACTGTTCTACAAGGGTGGTAATGGATGGCATCATGGGGTGATTTGTATATCTCCCGTTCGTCCCGCCTTTTGAGGAGTCGGGTGAAAGATCCAAGTTTTCCTTTCTCCTTGCCCCTCACCCTACCTCCTACAGTTTCCTCTGTCAGGTTTCGTAATTGCCGACGAGGAAAAAATAAGTCGTCAAGATAGAAAATGGTATGGAAGGATGAATTGTTGCCAAATATTCTGTATGGCAGGACAAATTGCATGTTATAGACTGGATGGTTTTTTTTTTTCGCCGAGGTGGTTGAAATCTTTTATAGACATCATATGGGTCCAATCCCCCATATGATAGTGTGGGAGTCCCCTTCATGGTATACCCACTAAACACTCCACCCCGTTGTAGGCTCCGACGACACTTAGGCCTAGTGGCCCATTGTATCTCACCTACATGCCGTTATCAATTTTACCACATAAGACTCATGGTGCCTATTAAGGGACACTTCAATATGAAAGACCCTTTTCGTTCAGGTTCCTGAAGATTGCTCTTCCGCTCCCTGTTCTCGTCTACGAAGAAGGCCAAAAGTTTTCCTTCTCCTACGAGTGACGGGGAAAGGGGTTGGTCCAGCCCTGTGGTGCCCCCTGCACAGGGCTATGACTGGATGGTAGTGACAGATTCTTTTAATGTTTCGAAAGATGATTTTCTTGGGTTTCCAACATGTCCTTCATAGAAAATTATCGATTTGTGCGCACATGCAGAGGTGTCACCAATCAAATTTGAATTCGCATTGAAAATTAATGATTTTGAGCGATAAGTGAATGCATGAGAATTGGTTCTTGTTGAAATTTGAGAAAAATTATACCGCGGAAAAAAATTGCATACTCTGCTCATTGTGTAGGAATACCCGAAACTATTAACTGAACAAGCACTGTTTTTTGTAATCACAATAAATTATTGTTAGTATCATCAAATGTGCGATACATCGTTGAAGTCAGAATTGATTGCACTTCAAAAATCAACAGAAAAAGTTAGAGGGTTTGATTTGAATAATTGAAGTTGAGGGTGGATTTGCAGGGGTAGTTTGACACAATAAGTTTCAAAGTCATATGGGTTCGACAAAAGTGTGATTTTTCAGAATTTTCTCCAAGCAGCATACTGGGATATTGGCAATATAAAAATATCTGGGTCAATATCGATATATGTTTTTCCCGAGGTTTTTCCATAATCATTGCAACCAATTTCTGACTCTTCAAGTATGTCCATTCGACCTTTTGGATTGCCTAATAAATTGCCTAGTTTTGACCCAGACTAATATATACACTTTTGAAACCTAATATTCAATTTAACTAATATTATTCAATTCTGACAACCTTATCAAGTCCTTTTGTATACTTCAGATTGAACGGGATTGAGATTCTTCTCGAATTTTTTCTATCCATGTGAAAATTGGTATAATTCCGAAGTGCTGAATTGAATTGATGCCTACGAATTGGTTTATCTACTGTTTTGATATCATAACCATTGACACCAGCTATTTTAAAAACTACTCTTCATTAAATGTTCAATCTTCCTTTGTTTATATAGGGAAGGACACTTATCTAAGTACGATCAAATTTAAAATTGACATTTTGTGTTTGAAACAGTGATTGGAGTCATTAGTTATGTGTGTTAGTTTTTTTCTATAAACATCAAATCCTCACTTGTTTTCGCTAATTCAGATTAGAAGAACATTTGAAAACAGTGGTTGACCGATATTTCCACATTCAAAAGTGAATTTAGGAGAGGGAAAACAATTGTTGCTAAAATTCAAAATGGAATGAAGTGCGAAAAATACATTTTGAATCAATAGGAAGCGAGAATTTCAAGATGAGTGAAATAGTTAACGAAATATGTAACCAACGAGGACAATTCAACCTCAATTAGACATCTCATTCCTAATGGAATACATCTGTAACGACAAAGTGTCGTTTTTGATTGCCCAGGCTATTTCAGTGGAATAGGGTTGTGGTTCTTTGGACTGCCTTGCCAGTTTCTGATTTGTTTTATTGTGTCAAGCAAGGGGTTTTGAAATTACTTAGTGACTGGACGCCAGAATTTTTTGTTTATTGAATAGGATAAAAATTCAAAGTTCCTATGAATAAAAAAAAAAAGATAAATTTCCTTTCTACAATGGAACAATAAAACTATTACTCAATATATATACAATTTACTAAATTATATGAGCAATATACATAGTTTGATGAATGATTAATTCATACAAGATTGTATGAGTGTTCTCATATGTGATGAATGAATGTTGTCAAGTATAAATGATAAGCCAAGATAACAATTATAACTTGAAATCAAATTCTAGCATGTTTTCTGCTATAACAAAAGAAACAACTCTATAGTGTCGCTGCGGAATCTGTTGGTGTTATGTTTGGAGAATACCTTGGTTGCTGGAGTTTTCCTAAAACTAGGAACCTGGATCTATCGTGACTCCTTAGGTATTTTATGTAGTCAGCATGACATACACCAACCAGACTTCAAATGTTCGACCTCAACTCAGGAACGTGGATGTTTCAGGATCGTCGTAGTTGTCATTAATAGCATGAAAAACAATCAAGAATATTAGATTTCTGATAAACTTTTGTTGTTATAGAATTACAACTTGGCTTTATCCTTTGACAGACCTATATGATGATATGCTGATGTAAAAAAAAACAATGTTGAAGAAAGAAATGTTGAAGATAATAGAGGCTGATTATTTTCAAGATACTGAAAATCACTCTTTAGCATGCAAGCCAAAATTAAATGAGTGACCCAATAAATGTTTGGATTAACAATTTTTAATCAGCTCTAATTTTAAATTGAACCTATATGAATTGATTAACTAAAATTGATGGTCTTATATCTAGGTGATGTAACAATTCTTAATCAACACGTGTTGAGTGAGGTAGTCATTCATTCCTGAATTTCATGAAAGGATAATCAAAAATTAGTATAGAGAAAATTAGAATCTGAAATTGATTCTGAAATCAACAGGTATAAAGTCGATATCAAATATTTAAATTTCCAATATTTGGAGTAAAGTAAATATATTTCAAGAGAAGAGATTCATCTGGTTGCTACAAGAAGTTACTCAATGAATTTCCAGATAAAAGATTATTCAATGAATTTCTAAGATAACAGATCAACCTATGATCTCAAATAATAGATCTGACAGTGGCTTCAAGTAAAAGATATCACCCAGTGTATGTAATATGATTCCTAGATGTGATTTTTGACTACTAACTGGTCAAATGAGTCTTCACAAAATCTTCCAAAATGTATAAAAGATATAATTCACTAAAAAGCTTGAATATTTTTAATGGCACAGTAGCAAAAGATACAATAAGATAATGAAAATGAATATGTCCTTAATGTGGACACATGATCAATACTATGATTGATCACAAAAGATAAGTTGAGATAAGTTAAGATAAGATATATATTTATCTCAGATAGACAATTTTGAGATAGATATTTCTATACAGGAAAATATAGCAAATTTTGATCTTTCTTTTATTGGAAACCTGGTGATCTTGAAAACAGGTTCAGGTGAGTTGAAATGCACACATTCAAATTTATTCAAATAGAAAATAACATGTGTTTTCGGTACTCACCTGAACTGATTCCATCGATGATTTCCAGGTCACCAATTGATTAGACTGGTTTCCAGTAAAATTCTTACTAAACGTGTAAGTATATCAACTCTGACTTCCTTGCTGTACAATTAATTTGTAAATTCCTTGGATTTGTACAGGGTTTGAAGACCAAGTGCTGTGAAAACGAAAACGCAGTCAATTCTTAAAGATCAACATTTGTAGTTATCAAAAAACGATGAACACATCAATCTGCTACGCCACTGGACATTCGAGCAATGCTTCCTCCTGGGAAATTAACATTAATCGAAAATTCAAAATGATTACAACGATAATCGAAGATTGAACCTTTGAAAAAATTTGTGAACATTCACTCAAGCCGCCATGCTGCTAAATTTCGCAGTCAAAAATTTGCGTGCACAATAACAATTAAAGCAATCAAATTGGAATCATACTACGTACCTGTCTAATATCTTCAATTAAACACAAAACCACTCTGATATTTTTGCGGAGAAAGGTCAGAAATTCAACATAAAGATAGTTGGGATTTATCACAAAATGGAGAATCAACCTGTTGATTTCGCTGCCAAATTCAGAAAAGGCAGAGCTCATGCAAATCATGAACGTCTTGTCGTTTTCAATTCGATTCTGTCGACCTCTAACTTTTTTATCCTGAACGGAACTTATGATGATACAGATCACTAATTGATCAATGTGCGGTTGATCTGTTCCTGCGGTTCTGTGAGTTGAAGTTCTAATAATAATTATACATAGAGGGACGACAATGATCATTAATGGATATTAATTATAAATGTAACGATTGTATCGTTACACATCTAAACAAAATTGTATAACTTTCGCAATCTTGCAGAAACCTATTGTAAATTACATTTTCAAATTGGTAGCTACTGTTGAAGTATGAAATAAAGGTTATTCACTATGAGTGGATTTCAATCTCGCACTCTCTTTTGATTTTCATCGATATGGAAGAGCTCATACTTTGAACTTAGACTCAGATTTGCAAAAAATCTGGATTTTCATTATAAATAAAAAATGATTGAACTTCATTAAATCCTTCACGAGCATAAAAAAATGACATAGGATACTTCAGACAACAATTTATATACAGATACCTGAAAATATAACAGAACCACATAGTACACAGAATATTCAGTCTGTAACCTTTCCTAGTACCTACCACAAAGTATATGAAGATAATATGGAATGCATTTCATCGATTGAAATATTCGTCGATACAATAAAAACAATCTTTATTCATAAATTCTTTGAGTTCAATTTTGAAATGATTTTCTCGTCTGTGTACATTTTTCATTTCGTCAGATAAGTGATTATAGAATTTTGCTCCCTTATAAGATGGACAATTTTCATACAGACGAGTTGAATGTTTCTGAAGTCTTTTCAATTCACCGTGCCTGGCAGGATACGTATGAAACTATGAAAGTCACAGTTTCGATCATAATTTTGCATTTATTTCCTGAATAATATAATAAATTTGTGAATATAAATGCAGGGTACACACAAGATTTTATTCTCAATAAAGTGTTGCCTACAAGTTTCTTTGTAGTCTATTCCAAATATTACCCGTATGACCCTTTTCTGTGAGACGAATATTTTGCTGAGTTTTGATGAACATTCATGAATGGTGATATTATAAGAAATATGAGAATATACAACAACACAGTGAACATTTTGAAGTTGAGCCTTATTGAAATTGGAGCTCAATTGTCTAATAGCATAGTACCCACTGTTCACTTTCTCAATGACATGATTTATACCCGACTCCCAGAAATGAGTGGACCTAATATTGATCCTTGAGGAACCCCAAGATCAATGTCATACTGCTTCGACTGACAATTCTCGACTTTAACGTGTATCTTTCTGTTAGTCAGGTAAGATCTAAGCCAATAAAGGAAGATACGCCTGAAGCCAAGTGAATACAGTTTTTTGCAACTTCAAAATGTGAAGCATGATGTTGTTCTACATTCTATTATAAATACAAAATGATGATTTATGAAAATGAGCTCTATAAAAACAAAAAGATAAATAACCTTCATTAACCAACGAAATTAATGGTTTTGGCACATATAGCGAATCAAGGATCGATATTGTTTTGACAGCATAATATTATCTGATGGAATCCAATATTTCCTAATTTCGCCGGCACGTTCTCCACTGACAGTTTGGATAATTGCCGACCACAAAAAATGAGTTCTGGTGGTAGAAAAAGTGAATTATTGCGAAATATTCGATATATAAAGGGATGAAAAGAAGTGGAAAATGACACGGCAAAATAATCCATTTGTCAATTCGTCTGTGCTATAGAAGGGTGTGGGCGATTGAAAGGGAAAGTGAAACCACGCAATTTCGAGGAACAGCCAAGTTTTCAGGAGGTTCATAAGCTTTTCTAGGTATCAGAGTGGAATTCCGAGAATGTCTATCAAAGGGCAGTAGGTAACTGACTCAATTCATTCGAAGTTTACCTGAGAAATTCCTCTTGATTATTATTAAGAAACAAAGAGAATGAATATGTCGAGAAATATGCACAACACTTCCACTGCACGGAAAAAAAGTTGTTCAAATCTAAAAACTTCTGAAAATTCAACAAAACCTGAGTGTCATAGATCCACGACAAAATATTTTGTTTGTTTCCAACTCAAAATTCATTTGATGTAATCAATTATTGATACAAATCACGACAACATTTGGTTGAATGAACAAAGACTATTTTGTTCCAATAATACAATATCTCCACTCTGATGAACTCATTCTATCGATTGAAATGTTCATGTAATGTAAGTGAAAAATTTTTCCCTTTTTCAGAAAGTGAATATGATGAAATAACAATATACAGGGTGTTTCTTAAGTACGCGAAAATTCAGGAGATTGTTGCTGACGTTTAAATAGGAAGAAAAGTTCGTATAAACATATGTCCGAAAGTTATCCGTTCCTGAGATACAGAGTGTCAAAGTTGAATTCTTATTGGAAGAGTTCGAAAAAGCAAGTACAAATAAGTTAGAATCATAGTTTGCCTACATTGCAATGTTAAATGAAGAAGAATATTGAATGAAAGAAGAAAAATGCACTGGCCTATCATTTCTGATATTCACTAGAGGCGACTTACGAGCCAGATGGAAATAATTCGAATTCATCGATTATTTCGAATCCCAATAACTCGAAAACAGTTGCTCGCAGCGACCTCTACCAGAAATATATCTTTTTACAAAAAAGTGTTCTAGATACCTATTTTTGTACTATGAAACGTTATACAACGCACAAAAAAGTTAGAACTTTTCAAAAGACTCAAAAGATATATATAGGTGGCGCAACCCCTACGAAAGAGACAAACTAACATGAAATTTGATATTGTCATTGAAAAATACCCCTAGATACCAAACATCATTCCGATATCACAATTATTTCGAAATTCATTAACAAAAAACAAAAATAAGAATTCAACTTTGACACTCTGTATCTCAGAAACGAATAACTTTCGGACATATATTTATACGGACTTTTCTTCTTATTTTGACGTCAGTAACACGCTCCTGGATACACGTACTCAAGAAACACCCTGTATATCCTGAATATACCAAAATACTGATTCCATCCAATGACAAATTTCTTTCGAATACCAAGATTATATTCAGAATTGACAAACAATTTTGTTGAATAATATTCAATTTTGCAAGTACTGAATTATTTCAAAACTGAGAGAAATTTAGAGATTGATTTTCACAGTTGAATCAAGACTATTATCTTGCAAGCGTCATTAGAAGTTCTAAGACAGCTCATGATACAATTATTATATAAACGGAGGTTTTAGGTACCTATTTGTACACCCCAACGAAGGCGAGCGTTGGAAGATGGAAAGGAACGCCATCCAGTGCCTAAAATACAACTAGATAATCAATCAACAAAATATTTGTTCGATATAATGTATCTGTTGGTTCAGTTCAACAAAATAATCTGTTCGAAATAACAACACATTTCTTGATAATGATGTTGAAACAACAAAATATGATGTTGTTTTTCGTTGAATCTTTGTCAAAATTAATCCAATTTTGTCAAATAGGCATGATGCATATGATTGGACAATGAGATGATAGTTGAATCAACAAAAATGTTTTGATGTCAACTATAAATATTATTGTTGAATGAACTGAACCTCTGTTCAAGTACACAACAAATTTGACAACAAATAATTGACCAAAATAATTTTGTTGGTGCAACAATTTTTTTTTCGTGTGGCAAAAAAACCGGCCACCAAAAAGTTTGCCAAATTGTTCGCCCTGTATCTGTTTTGATTCTCTTCCGATTTTGGAGAAATTTCGTTATTCTATATACGGATGCTGAAAAGAATTGTGTCCGGAAATGGTAATTTACGTAACAAGTCCAAAAAATATTATCTTTTTGGACGAGTAGACAAACTTCTAGGCCGAGTTCTGGAAGTCTGAGAGTCAAAAAAAACATTTTTCGGACGTGTCGCGTACACTATTTTTTTTTGTAACCATGTAGAATAACAAATCAATGAGACACATTTCCAAATTATATATCTTTGTAGAATATACAATTTCTTCTTCATCAATTCTCATTTGTATCAAATCAAATACTGACATTTGAATAGAATACCTATACCTACTAACTGTTACATTGAAAATTTCGTATGGACATTTTCAAACTAACTATCGCAGGTGCTTTCGATAGTTTATTGCGATAATTGCAACAGAGATGTATAGAAATTTAACTGGTGTGGGCTCACTCTTCAATTGTTTCGTCAGGTATTTGCGATAGAGGCGCCATAATCGGAAAATCGTTCAAAACCTTGGTTCTGTGAGGGATGAATCTATTTCCATCATTGTTCTGTGGTCGAATAAATACTGTGCTCAACATTTTCATTCAAATTTCAATTTGAAATAGGAGCAAGAAATCCTTTTTGTAGCCGATTTTAATAAGCTTCACTTCTTTCATGACATGATTCTATTTGAAGCATGAAATCTGATGAATTTCCTCTTTGAAGAACCAGAACAAAGAATGTATAAACTATTGAAATAGACCAATATCGAAAATCATAATAGGCAGATATGGAACTGGTACTCACCTTAGAATTTAATCACACCAGTTCACGCTAATATTTCAAATCACTGAAATAATACTGTTGATGTAGAACAGAGATTTTCTTTTTTCTATGGTGGATTAGGTATTATACACAAAATTTAGAAATCTCAGAAATAACCATTTTTTCAGCTCAAGAATATTATTGACATATTGACGTTTCGATCCTTTGATCACGAATCAGTTCACTGCTCTGATCCAAATCATATACGTATCCAAATATTTATCGGTCGGTAATATGTTTCCTGTAAATATGGATTGTAACCAGGATGAGCTTAGCGAGATTTACCCACGTGAAGTATGTTTATCAAAGGCTTATCAGAGTAGGCGCCATCGAGAAACTTGCAAACGACCTTCAATAGGGAGCAAGCGCACCAGTTAAATTTCTATACATCTCTATTGCAACCATAGATTTGCAACCAAACTTTCAAAAATCAAAATGTCAACTAATTTTTTCCGGACTTGTTACGTACAAAACTATTCTTGGTGTATAACCTTGAGACGAATAAATAATACAAACTGCTGAACTTCATGGTTTTCATATGTTATGTCTGGATCCGAAAGGGAAAATTTCCATAAAGGCCCACAAAATTGAGTAATTGATATATTAATTCACCACATCAGATTTTCTGTAATGGCTGTGCCCTAGCAAACGCAACGCACTACATCATATTTGAATAAGGACCAAGGGCCCTTAATCGAGCTAATTCATTCGGTGTACCGTCCCTTCGATGGGATTTTATTGCCTTTATCCTTCATAAATGTGAGAAAAGTTGGGCTTGAAACAGGCTTGCTTTTCAGACGCTTTACGCCGAATGGTCATTATTTTTAATAAAGGTGAATACGATAAAAATCTGCTTTATTTTGTTTCTCTTGTATTACTGGACGATTTCGTAATGGGAATATTTTCCTCTGAATTCGTTCAGAATAATGGTATGGTTTCCACTTGGAAGTACTTCATGTTTTCACACACAATTATTTGATTAATTGATCACCAATACTTAAAAAGTTTTGAAAACTATAATTTTTAACCAAACTACACTCACCGACAAAAAAACCGGCCACAAAAAAATTTTGCCAAATTTTTCGCCCTGAAACTTTTTTAATTCTTGTCCGATTTCGGTGAAATTTCGACCAAATCGTATATACATGTTTTGGAATGTTAGCCTGGATATGGTACTATGTAAAGCTGATGGCTTGATCATTATACAGGGAAAAACAAAAGGGACTCTTTCACCCTCAATTCCTTAACGCCCTGTGGCTTCATTATGTTTTGGATTGAAGTGTGAATCCTTCTTAACACAATGGTTCCGACTTCTCGTCGATAACCACCACTTTTTAAGAGAAGATACAAGTGTTTCACGAAAGTATATGGATTTTTTTTCATTTTTATTAACAATAATTCAGAACCATTATCGGAGTGAGAAAACGTATGTTGTTTTGAAGATATATTCTCATCAAAATGATCATTATTTCATCAAAACAACAGGATGTTTATAGTCGTATCAACATCGACATTATTTTGGATCGACATCTTTTGTTGATGGAATTGATATTATCGAGGATATTATACTGTTGATTCAATCAAACTACATTCTCGATTTGAACAAGCTGCCTCCATGAAATAATCATGTAGCTGTTCGATTTAACAAAAATTTGCTCAGTCCAACAAGACAAATCCAAGCATGAATAATTTTTTGATGCAACGAATCCTTTTTTTACGTGAAGGACCTAATTTCGAAGGAATCTAGCGCCCTCAGAAAGTATTTTCGGACATATTATGCTGATAGGAATTTATTTTCGCATTTTTATTAGCAGAACGATATTCTGAGACCCCCTCTGTACCTAGGTTGGGTAGAGTAGTAGCTAATGTAATGGTGATTACATTAGATAAATGTATCGATAAATCGGAAAGGAGGAATAATTGAATTCGAGTTAATTTTATCCGAACTCGTTCTGTAACAGATGAGCCCATTTAGAGGTTACGTCCCGCGAATAAATGTTGTAAAATTGGGTTGGTATCGCAGGTCAATGAAAGAAGCAATTATTGCAGAGATAGAGTATAATGGAGTTGTACATTGAAAGAATAGTTATTTGTTTAACTAGGCAGCAAAGTAGTAGATTGACTGCCGAGGCTGAATTCATAGCCGAGCGTATGCATGGAGGCTAGGAATCCAGCTAAGGCAGTCAATCTACTTTGCTGCCGAGTTGAACATATAATTTTTTCTCCGATTGTTCATAATAACTAATATCTCTTTATTTTTCCTGTAGTGTTCAATTAAAATACAATTTGATAGAAATTGCAGTTGTTGGAATAGTTGGTTGCTTTGGAAATGTCCATAATAATTATAGTTTGACAATTCATGAAATTTCTGACAGTTGTGCGAAAAAATATCTGTATATTTAAATTATTAAATAATGGACAATGATAGCGACCTGGAAGTACTTACACCTCCAGAAATAAGGGAGGTGGCAAAAAATATAGAGTTGAATTTGTTGCCGTAGAAGTCTCGGATGAAATATGGAGGAAATTATAAACGATTTATGGATTATTAATTTTGCTGATACATATCAATCAGCAAAGTACCCACTTTTCTGCCTAGGCAGGAAAAGTAATACTTTGCTGATTGATATGTGTCAGCAAAATTAATATTTGCTGCCAATCGGAGAAAAAACGCTTTTTCGTTCATAATCAGATCTGGTATTTTCAATTTCGTAGAAACCAAATCAAAACAAAAGTTTCAACGGGATATCGGTTTTATACCTACAAGGAAAATCCATCATTTGTAAAACAAGCGAATGAATTCACATTTCATTAAGTTGAATAATTCATTTGACAAAAGTCAATAATAGTGGCATAAAAATATTCAATCACAGTAACAATCAAATAACAGTTTTCCGAACTTTCCATGTAATTTGATAGGAATAACACATTTTCATTGCTACTTTTTCTGGTCTACAAGGTGTTGTTATCAGATTTTCAAACCGAGGTTTCGTTTTCGAAATGCCATCGTCAACTGAGATATTTCCGAATGAAAAATCATTAAGGAATAGAGGAATACAATATTGGACAAAGTTGTCTTTCTATTCAGAATCAGATGGTAGTCTATTTTTGTCAAATGTCAAATGAAATCCCCTATAGCAGAAAAACTGTAAATTTTTCAGGATTGTCACCCGATGATTTTCTGATTAGAATCATATGGTGGAGGGTAATAAAGTAAAAATGCGGTTTCCATAATTATCCGTGATGAAACATTTCCTATCACCTTTGACAGTTAGATGAAATGATTTTTTTTCGGTATTCAAAATAGGGGTTGGGGGTAATAATTTCCCCCATCATATTTTTTTCATAAAGAATATATTTTTAGAAGTAATTAAATGGAATGAAAAGTTTTGGAATATATATCGTGCATTTTCTCAGCAATGATTAATGGTCAATTCAATCAAAATGTGAATTCAAACCGCCCTGGCAGAATACTGTTGGGGGTTGGCTCAACGAAAATATTTTATAGAATCACATGAACTAGATCACAGAATACTCTAGTATTCTGTGACTACATCATATCAAAATTTGAGCAATATCGACCGAGACCCAATTTACCTTAAAAATTTTGATTGTTCTTTTTGGTACAAATCGCACGACTAATAGTTGAGATATAGAGGGGAGGCCGTTTGAAATGAAACACGCTGTAGAATCGTTAATGTTGAATAATTTTCCATGAAACTTGGTACAGATCTATTTCAGAGGACGCCGATTCCAGCGGCGTACGCGGATTTTCTCTAAAAAAATCGCTAATATGGATTCTGGATTTTTCAGCCTCTTATAATGTGATCTAGTAGGCTTTGATTTTCAATAAAAGTGGACTCAGCTCAGCTCCAAAATACACCTTTTCTCCCTCCACATTTCGAAAAATCATTCGTGTAATATACGATTCATAAATTAAAAATTTATGAGGGTGGCTTCTTTCAAATTGGTCACTCTGTATAAAGAAAAAGTCCCATTTTGATCCGAACAATACGCCCTTGAGATATGCACATCGAATTTTAAATCACCCTGTATATATTGTTTTCTCCTGTGAAATCGTTGAGTGGTGATCCGATTCCATCATTTACAGGGCGTGGAATAGAAATTCTGAATTGAGACTCTATCACGAATCTGCGATTAGAGGTCTATGAAAATCACAAGTTTCCATCGTTCAAGTTTGAACCCCCTGATTGGGTATGAAAGTGTTGAAAAGGAAAGTAGTTGTTTTCTATTGAATAAACTGAAAAAGAGTAGATATTCTCATCACATAGAGAATGCGAATTCTCAATGTATTGCTTCATATAAATATATTTCCATTTTTGTATGACCATAATTTATCTGAGAATATTCCGTTTCAGATTCCATCATTGTTTCACCATTGTCTCATCATTGAATATTATTTCATTGATTTTATCTAAATCTAGATATCCATATCATGGCGTACCACCATTGTCTCATCATTGAATAGTATTTCATTGATTTTATCAAAATTTATATGATATCCATATTATGGCGTACTGAATAGAATACATAATAATGGGAGTATCATTCATAGGGGAAAATTCTGAGTCGATTTTTATGGGGTTTGTTTACGATATCACTTATTAAAAAGCTATCATTATGTAATATAAACGCGAAACTCCAATTAATATCGATCTCCTGGATATTAACTCGCTATCGTGAAATATATCGTGTTAAATTTTGTTATTAATTCATTAATTGGCATCTCTAGGGGTGAACAAAAATATCCGAGGTAAACGACAATAATTTATTCACTCGATATAACGTCCAACGGGGGTTTGACTAATCATCCGTTGGATCTAGTCCCTATAGGCGATACTTTTCAGACTCAAATAGATTCAATATCAGCATAAGATCTGGGAATTCGCCATGAAATGAACTGAAATTTCCCAAATGGTTGAGGATGGGGGTGGAATTTTCGGAATTTTGCGATCATCAGGGTTAAGAGTAGAGTTTCAACCAAATCGTCCACTCGCGCGAAATATGTCACTTTCCACACTAGTTATGTAATATACCTACTATTATCAGTAACTCAGGTCTATCACTTAAATTTCAGGAACATCAAAAACATTCATGATCTACAAAGCGCAGATACGGCCTGTTCTAGAATACTGTTTCCACATATGGGGTTCAGCACCAAAACATACGCTGATGCTCTTAGACTCCATCCAGAGGAGAGCCATTCGCCTGGTGGGTGACGCCACACTCACTCACTCTTTGACATCATTGGAACGCCGTAGAAAGGTCGGCGACCTTTCAGTTTTACATCGATACCTTCACGGGAAATGTTCTTCGGAAATCTCTGCTATCATCCCTTCACTAGCAATACCAATCAGACGAACTAGACAAGCCCAGTCAGCACATCCTTTCGTTGTCAACCTCGAAAGATGTCGAACAGCAATTTATCAAGACTCCTTCATCCATCCATAGAACGGCTAGGCTCTGGAATTCATTGCCTGTGGAAGTATTCCCAACAACATATAATCTCCAAAAGTTCAAAAAAAAATCCAATACCTACCTCCTGTCCCTATCCTCCCTAGGAACGCACGATGTTCTTTGAACATTATAGGGATTCCCTTTCGTGCGCTCCAAGCGATAAAAAAAAATTCCAACCATAACATCTGATATTACATGCGTGTACATAGCTTAAAAAAAACTCGAAAACATTTGTTTTCGATGAGTTTAGTTGAATATGACCCACTATATTTTTATAATAGAATTTGATTCTACTTTCTAGTATAGTTATTTTTATATCTGGTGCGCGAAATGCTACTTTGGTTATCGAGAACTGATTTTTATAACCAGGCGCAGCCGAGCCATAATTTTGTATTGTAGTATACTGTCTATATGAATATTTGTCTTTGTGTGTTAAATTTTGTTTTCAAACTGTAACGAATCTGTGTCCTTTGGAATTTTATTCTGTAAAATGTAGTATTACTTACTGCTCATTCTACATATTATTACTATTCTAAATTTCTACATACATCATCATTTGTCACGAACATCTCAAAATTTGTAACGTGATCAAGTAAATTCATTCTATTCTATTTCATTCTATTTTATAAAAATAGTCAAGATGAACAAAGTATTTCGCGCACCAGTTGCGAAGAAAATTTTTTCTACAAACGTCAAAAAATATAGTTCTGAACTCTGAAGTCTGAAGTAATAAGCACTGAGAGTATTTTCTATCAGTATAAAGTTGGAAAAATATGCATAACCACAGCAAAATATCTAGCATACTTTTATGTAAAGCATGGTCAACTCCAAAAACAGCCACAATGCTCAAAGTGGAATGATATGTTATATAAATACAAGAAGCTCAAAGTTATTTCCACACAAGGTTCATAATATGAACAATAATCGTAGATTTCGGAAGAAGAACACCTACCTTTATGAACATTATGTGGAAATGACTTTGAGCTTTTTGTATTAATGTAAAAAAAATAGTGTTGAACTGGCTTGAAAGGCCTTGCTTATTGTTAAATATTCAGAAATAAATAATCCCTTGAATGTTGGCTCGAGTGAGGACCATAAAGTTTAAATATAAATATCTCATATAGTTTACATACAATGCCCGAAGTATGTTATTCGGGCACTGCTTCGCACATGGTGTTGTGGTAACGTAAGAAACTGAAGAAAAGTGACACTTTGCAAATTGTTATCAATTCGCAAACCTTGTCATTTTTTGACGTGTGTAGAAAAATCAAGGTTTCTTACTAAAATTTCAGGAACAATGAAAACATCAATTCGTTTTCAACCATACACTAAGAAAAACTGGTTAATTAAAACGTCTAGTTGGTATTTTTTTAGTATATACCGATAATTAAAAATATTTGGAATTTTATTAACTATGACAACGTATCCTTATTTCCTACAAATGACTTTTCTATTTTTCGCCAATTATTTGTCATCAATAAAAATACTATTTGTGACAGAATTATCACAGTGTTGTCTATTCAGTCAATTAAAATTTCATATTTGGGTTAAAAAACCTCATTCTGGGGTTACTAACAACAGCTGACTATATTTGCCACAACTGATGACACATTTATCGTAAAAGGTTTATTATTATTCATAGCAGAAATTGTTTAGCCATAACTAATAATTTTAGTTGTACTGCGTCGTTTCGGGACCGCCTCGCGTCTCTTCGGGACCCACCGGCAAAAATTGCATCTTGCATCTGTTTGTCTTTCTGTTTCATCATTTGAACTTGTATTTTAATAGTGGGTAGATCGCACGGTCGTCGAGCTTATACATAGTAAATAAAATAATTGTCTAGTGTAGCCGGGATCGTCGTGTTCATGCTGGTTCACTTTGTTTTCAAATCACTGTTTTGTGTTTATTTGCACTTCGCGCTGAGCCATTGGGCATTTGGTTGGCAAAATGATAATTCGCAGTTCACCATATCTGTGCGTCACTAGTTATCAGGTTTAGGTACCTATTCACAATTCAGTTCAGTCTACGACGGGCGACGGTGAGAAACGTCCAACCGACGTCACGTGTACACGGTGTATATTTATAATTCCCTCTCTTTTTGCTGAGCTGTGGCCTGTGGCACTTACAGTGTGTGGTGTATTCCTGTTCACGATTCCATTGGAAATTGGAAGGAAAATGGCATACAAACTGTTATTATTAGAATGGGGCCTTGATTTTAATTGATATAAAACTATTAAGTTGCCAGAATAACTAAATTATATTTCTAACGTTACTAAATCACTTTTAATAGTAAGTAGATTCCATTTCAGTCACAATTAAATATTTAATTTGCAACAACACACTCACTATTAACGTCAGAAGAAATGAGTAATTGCCCCAACTGGGATAATTTGTTGTGATAACAAACATATATCGAAACAGTACTAACAATCTAATTGTCATAACTATGTATCTTGATTGTGGCAAATAAAACTCGGTATTATTCTTTAAAAAGGCTTATTAGTTACCACAACAACGTCGTAGATGACTCAACTAAACTTTTCATTTGAGGCAAATAGGCGTTTCCAGAAAAACAAAATTATTTATGGCAACAACTAATGCTTGCTGGCCCCTATCGTACTAAAAAAGTTTTCTGTAGTTACTAATTTTTTAGTAACGGCTACAAATTTTTTTCCCTCAGTGTAACATCTGATTTTACATGTCTACATAGTTCCTAATAAACTGAGTGACTTTTGCCAATAGGTTTGAGGCGCATTAGTTCCCATTAAGTTTAAATTAGCCTTCTAATTGGTTCAAAACGAATTCATAATAATTCCCAATAGAATACGGTCTATTCCATGAAGAAACTGCTATTTATGGAAGAGGTCTATACGGTATGCATGATAAACCACCTTCAGATCCAGCTTTATCGAACATGAACTGATATGTAGTATCGCTGGAAGGTATCGAGCTAAAGAAATCTTATGGAGCTGGTTGTCCCTGCTGCGACAAGCCTCGTTCCTAAAGGAAGGCTAAGAGGATTCCGATAACGAATGAAAAACTATTCGACGCCGACATTGCATACGGAATCTCTAGACAATCGAGAGCCGGGTCAATAAAGAGTTTCAACTCTCTTAAAAATTATTGCTAACAAATTTGGACTCACCAGTTGGCGTTACTATAGAACGTGAGGTCTATGTGAAAGTAAAAAAATTCCAAAATATACCTAGATAGCCTTGAAAGCTAATCCCTATTTCCTCGAATATTTTCTGAAAAAATTACGAGACCTATGAAAACAAATAGAAGAGATCAAGTTAGATATTTTGAACTTGATCAGTCTTGCGTTTTCAACTCAAAATGTAAAACTCACACGTCATTAGAGAAAATGTCCCCTAATTCATGGATCGAAACACGTATATGTTGTTATCCTCTTGATGATGGTTCAAAAGTTATTAATTTTTTCATTTCTCTAAAGAAATAATTAAATGAACGAAATGAATAATAAAATAAAAAATGTCATTGATGAATTCGAAGTATGGTGTAGATGTAACCATTTGAAAAACAACTTGGATAAAACAACGTTCATTCAATTTTCAAACAAATACTATCGTCCACTTCCTATTGATCCGCGATTAGAATTATCAGACTGTACAAAATTCCTTGGAACACAACTGGATTGTAAATTATCTTTCAACAAACATATTGAATACCTATGCACAACACTGAAAAAAACTTATTACGCTTTCCTAACATTGAAGTCGAATTTCACGAATCATAATCTACTGGACATTTACTATGCATTGGTATATTCCAAAATAAGTATAAATATTTCCATTTGGGGACTAGCATCAGATGTAAATCGGATCTTCATTATGCAACAGCCGAAATCTATAGTTGTCAAATTTCTATCCAAACTGAAAAGAGACTCAATACTTGCAGCTACAAAGAATATAAGACGTGCCAAAAATGATACAAATTCCCCCGGAATAGTCATTGAAAATATTTCAAACAAGCTATTCATCAACGAACATCTCACGAATAAATTGAAGTTATTGCTGAAAAATACAAAGCAAGCTGCCAAGTCAAACAATTATAAATTCGTGTGGGTGAGAAATGGCAACATACTTGTAAGGAAAAATGATACCTCGAGGGTGATGAACATCACTAACGAAGAAGACATAGCCAAATTGAAGTAATTCTCAATGAGATTACAGGCACTTATTCAAATTAACATTATTTCTCAATTTCATTCGCATCTACTGACATAACTGTTTATTATCAGAACGTTCGAGGTTTAAAATCAAAGCTATCAACCACATTTTCGAACACTCAAGCTTGTGACTATGATATTCTTTGTCTTTCGGAAACATGGCTCAACAGTTCAGTGTATAACAGTGAGGTAATCTACGAGGATTATAATGTGTATCGCAGAGATCGTGAAACTTCCAGGAGCACCAAGTTAGAAGGAGGGGGAGTTCTGATTGCCATCAAAAAATCATTCAACAGTTTTGTTCAAGAGGAGTGGTCATCCGACTCGGAAGATCTATGGGTAACTGTAGCTCTGGATACAGGTGACAATATTCCAATAAAATTCCATTTGTGTTGTGTCTATATTCCACCATGTGATACAACAGCATTGAACTTATTCTGTTCTAAACTAGCTGATATTGTAACTAATCATCCAAACGACAAATTAGTGTTATGTGGTGATTTTAACCTTCCTAATATTCAATGGATATTTGATGATACGAACAAAATTACCCAACCATCTAATTATCATGATGTAAACAGTTGTTTGCTTGTGGACACTATGTCATTTGGAGATCTTTCTCAATACAACAATCATATCAACGTTTCTGGAAACACCCTTGATCTTATTTTTGATAATTGTAATTTTGTTCATAATTTAGAAATATGTCAATCTCCAATTACTCGCGAAGATAATTTTCATAATACTCTGGAATTCAGCATAATCGTTCCTACAAATAAACGACAAAACAAGATTGAGAATACATTTCATTCATATAACTTCAATCGGGCAAACTACGCTGCGATTAATAATTTCTTATCTGAAGCAGATTGGATACATGTTTTCAAGAATAAGAATACCGAGGATTGTTTGACATGTTTCTACACTATATTGAACAAAGCTATTGAAAACTATGTTCCGAAAAATCCAAAATTGTACAAAAAATTTCCACATTGGTTTTCGTTGAGTACTATAAAGGTGGTAAAAGAAAAGAACAAATATCATACCTTATGGAAGAATTATCGAAATGATATGGATTACCTCACATTCAAAATTTTACGGGGGCGCTCAAAATACTTAATTTCATTAGATTATAAAAGGTACCTAGAGTCGTGTGAAAATAACATCGTTGCAGAGCCGAAACAATTTTGGCAGTTTGTGAAGAATAGGAAAAATACTTCTAGTCGAATTAACACTATATGCCACAATGGAAACATAGTTCATGATGGTCAAAACATTTGTAATATATTTTCAGAACACTTTTCATCAACCTTCAATCAACCATTGACCAACGTAAGTAAAAGACCAGCCGTAAATTATAACACACCCAATATTGATAATTATCACATTACAGTAGACAAAATTTACGAAAAACTTAAAAGTATTCCTAAAAAAGGGCCTGGACCAGACAATTTGTCCAGCGAGTTCATTAAAAGTTGTGCCGAAAGCCTAACCACGCCGCTGTTCATAATTTTCAACAAATCCTTGAAAGAAGGATATTTTCCAAGCATATGGAAACGGGCATTCATTGTCCCAATCCATAAGTCGAGAAACAGGCAATTAGTTCAGAACTATAGGCCAGTATCAAAACTCTGCATCCTTGCCAAATTATTTGAATCAATAATATTCGAATTTCTCAGCTATGACATCATTCGTATTCTCAACATCGAACAACACGGATTCATTAAAAAAAGATCAGTAGAAACAAATTTATTTGACTATACTGAGTACGTACTCGAGAACCTGAACAATAGGAATCAAGTGGACGCAGTTTTCACCGACTTTAGCAAGGCTTTCGACAAGATAGACCATGGTTTGCTTGTGCTCAAGCTAGCTGAGGTTGGCATTAGTGGAACACTTTTGAGCTGGTTTGAATCATACGTTAGCAATCGCTCTCAGGCAACAACCATAGGAAACTATGTATCACAAACAATTTCCATAACTTCCGGGGTACCTCAAGGTTCGCATCTAGGACCCCTCCTCTTCAATTTATACATAAATGATATCTCTAAATGTTTCAAGTTCTCGAGATTCATAATGTATGCTGATGATTTAAAGATCTTCCACAGTGTAAAAAAACCACTGGACGCTTTCTTGGTCCAACAAGATTTAGACAGACTTTATTCATATTGCACAGAAAATGCTTTATATTTGAATTTTAACAAATGCCATCAGATCACTTTCAGTAGAAATAATGATCCAATCATTTTTAATTACAGACTATCAAATCATATACTCGATATTCTCACTGAGGTGAAAGATTTGGGAATAATTTTCGATACAAAAATGTTGTTCCACAAGCATATTGCATATATTTCTAAAAAGGCAAATAGGACCCTAGGCTTCATCATCAGATCGTGTTATAATTTTAAAGATCCTAAAACTGCTCGTATCCTCTTCATGTCCTATGTCAATAGCACCTTAAGTTATGCCTCTACAATCTGGAATCCCCAGTACATTATCTACATAAAACAAGTAGAGAATATTCAAAACAAATTCATACACTATATTGAGAATAAATACTTCCGTAACACGCCTCATGTCGATAAAACTTTTATAAGCAGAAAGTTGAATTTACTTAGTCTCGAAAATAGAAGAGATATTGCCGACATAAAATTTTCGTTTAAGTTGGTAAATAATATGATAGACTCAATCCCAATTAATAATTCCATTCGATATAACGTACCGCAATACCCCACTCGAAGTCATCAATTATTTCACACAAAAGCGGCCAACACAAATTACTATTTGAATTCCCCCCATCATCGTTGCTTCAAAAGCTATAATTCAATATCAAATCTGATTGATATTGATATATTCTGTAATTCATTTACCACCTTTGTAAATAAACTCAAAACATACTTTTTCTCGAACCTCTGAATCCTCGTTAGCACCTTGCAGATTTATTATATTTCTTTTAAATTTCTTTAAAATTTTGTATACCATCCTAAGTTTAAATTAGGTTCCCCACTAAATTTCTAAGTTGAGTATTATAATAATCATAATGTTTTATGACTACCTGTGAATACTGTTTTTAGGCTCGTCCTGTTTGTATTCCTGAATATATAAAATAAAAAAATAAAAATAAATAAATAAAACGTTTTTTGCGTCTGATTTTTGATGTCAAATATAGAGAATCTTGCAAAGAAACATTTAAAAATAACCGTATTCTTACACTACCATGCATATACCTTTATAAAACGCTAAGTTATGTTCATTCAAATTCCGTATCTTTCATGCAGAATAAAGAAATCCATCATTTTACAAGGAACAGAAATGATTTCCATTTGACCAAATGTAACTATTGCGGGTATAAAAAATCCCCAAATTACTCAGGAACAAAATATTTCAATTTACTTCCTCAAACCATCAAAGAAGAAAAAAACCATGTGAAATTTAAAAAGCTCCTCAAAGAATATATTCTAACAAGTTGCTTTTACTCCCTCAAAGAGTATGAGAACCTCTCTTAATATGATGTATTTGCTGTACTATTCATGAGTACTCTGTTTGTATATTTGTTTTTTGTTTTTGTTTTCGACGTGTCACATATACAATTTGTATCAAAAATGACGAGATAAAACTTGAACTTGAACTTAATTACAATAAAACTATGTCGCATTTGTGATTTTTTCTTTAACGGATTTCATCCACATTGATACAACTTTTGGTGTATCGGAAAAATATAAAATTCCGAATGAACGAATCTGCTTCCGTTTTCAACATTATTATGGAAAATAATTCTTGATAATGATGTATCAGCTTCTCTTCTTGAACACCAATGAACTTGACCATGACCTTCCACGTTTAAAAATCCAAAAATGGAATGCAAATGTTGTAGAGTTAAGATTGAACTAGCCAAAAATGCTGTCAAATGAAAGCTGAATCAAATGAATATTGTCAATTTCAATGGAAGACCCGTTTTGCCATAATGATATCTAAAAATCTGTCTTGTTTTCTAAACAATCAGAGGAATATATTCTTCAAATATCTGAGAGAAATCTGAATACTTTCCTGGTCATTATCACAAAATATTGGATTGAATCGGTTATGCGTATCAAATAATTAAATCTGAATTGAAAAATAATTATCTGGATATTTTCATCATTACCTATATGAGTATATACGTGATCAATAATTGGAATTGAATATTTGATGAAAATATGTTGCATGGAAACATCGCGATGTCCTTGAAATTCCAGAGAATATCATGGCTCTACCGCAGCACCAAACCAAAGTTACTGTAGTCTATTACCAAACACGCTGAAGTCAAACCTCTCTGCCTACTGAATGTGGTCAGAGAGCGCGAGTCCAAGGAGACTCAGCACTAGAGAAGGTTCCTATTTTTCGTTCGTATTCAACCCTAGCCCAACTGGGTTCACCCCGGGGATTTCTCATTCAAGGGAGTATGGCTTCAAGAAATGAGATTCATTGACTAAGACTCTAATAACAGAACAAACACCCCCCTGGCTAACACCAACCCAGTTCCGCACTGCGTCGAGGATTCTTTCATCACTTTTATCAAGTAATTGAGAACGAAATGAATAAATAACTTTGAGGTGAATAGACCATTGAATTTATATGACACCGAAAGGAACACCAAGCACAGTCTCAACAATATAGCATAATCATCACTAGACTTCATCAGAGGTCAGTGGTGTTTATTATATGTTTGAGGATTTTTTTTTACGCTTTATCACCAAATTCAAACGTCATTTTGACGTCATTTCGACGTCACCGTTAGGTGAGTGACTGACGTCAATGAACGTGAGTTATATGACGTCATTGGGCTGTGACTTATTCACGTCATTTATCACGTTGTACGACGTCCACTCCAGACGTTACTTTGGTCATTCAACTGACGTAAAGAGACGTCCCTGATACGTCATCTGGGAACCTATACCAAAATCATCGTCGAAGGATACTGTCATAATGTCTATTTTTATTATTCAAAATCGAAGTACCGAATTTATAAAAAACACCTATGCTCAGTTTGAATGGTATCATGATTGTAGATCATACAAGCATAATGGTTGAAATTCGAAACACATTCACAATGAAAATTGCTGCTGTCTACTGGCCTATATACCACGAATTATAAGAAGTTTCAGAGAATAAAAACTTGCCACTCGGAAAACAATATAAGCAGAAAAGCCTGTCTGATGTGCAATCCTTGCTTCGCGCCAGATAGATTCATTTGTCACGCTGGAAACGAACAGAATCGTTCCAGAGAAAACCCAAGTTAGTTGAAGTTATCGCATTTTACAGTATATTGAATCCACCGAGTTGCATAGTTCGAAGCATGAAATGGATGTGCATCTATTTATCGAAATTCCCTGTTTGTAGTTTGACTTTTGTGTCTAATAACTTCAGAGAAACATCAATTATTAGTTGGGCAAGTGTTGCTTTCACGGACATTCTTGTTACAATAAAGCTTCACGTCAGGATGTTAATGATCCTCCTTCCTGTTAACTACAGTTCGTTGTGGGGTATACAAGAATCCAAGAATCCAGTAAATCATTTCCTCCATAACATATCTACAATATGATAAAATGGTACAGAACCCGCTGAAGGTCTGAAATTTTATTAGGATCAATAGTGACACTTTGTTTGACAAGCGAATTTTGCATTTGCGAGGCGGAGCGTTTAGCGAAGCCGAGCGAAAGCAAAATTTGCAAAATGACGTTGTTTGAGACAAAAAAATATTGCTTGCCGTGATTATTTAAAAACAAGTTATCCATCCCGAGAAAAACGAATGAAATACAGATCAAGCAAGTATTTGAATCTTGAAGGCTTCCGTGATCAAACAAAAATACTTAGATGAGATGTTTATAATTCCAATACTAAACTATAATAAGGTGTATTTATATCTCCAGCATGGTTATATCTCCAGCATGGGTATGAAATTCCAAATCTGCTGAAATCGGAAACAAATCAGGTATGCGTCTCAACCCAAATAACCAACCGTCACAATGTTGTTATTCTTGATGACGTCCAGTACATCCTTTTTAGTTCCTAGGAGCTAAAATTCAACTTCAGCTCCTCGGAACTAAAATTCAACTTCAGCTCCTAGGAACTAAATATGTTGCCTGGAAACATACCTATATTTTTGTGTCAGTAATAGAAACGTCAATTTAAGAGCTGATTTTGGTCACCAAAATGGACGACTTTTGTGTCGGTTGCAGAAAAATATATTTTTTTCATGGCTCACTTTCAATGAAAAATAAATGAAGTGTGCATGTGAAAAACGGTTTTCAAATTGGTGAACCCCAACTCTAGTTTTATTGATTTTTGGGACCCAGAAACATCTTCCTGTCATTATCAATATATCACTCCCCTTCATCCTCGTAATTCTCAACATATTTTGAACGAGGGAGAAATGTTGACAACATAAATATAGACTTGGCAACAATTCTCGAATGGGGATTCAATAACTTGGTAGATTTCAATGCAAACAAAACACAAGCATGCCTTTTCTCTAGAAAATCCGATTTCACTGTGCCCAACATAAGCTTGTCAGGAGTAACCATACCTTTGAAGACATCCATTTCGATGCTTGGTATTACTATCAGCAATAACCTTTCTTGGATAAATCACGTGAGATCAATTGCTTAAAGTGCATTCCAAAAACTTGGTTTTCTGTTTCGGAACAGAAGCTATTTCACTTCCAGTCAGCTGCTTATAATCTATAAGGCACAGATCCGACCCGTGCTGGAATACTGTTCCCCTATTTCGAGTGCAGCACCCAAATATACCCTGAAACTATTGGATTCTGTCGAAAAAAAGGGCAATTCGTCTCGTGGGTGATGCCTCGCTCACAAACTCACTCAATCCTCTGGAACACCGTAGAAAAGTTAGCGAACTGGCTCCATTTTATAGATATTTCCATGGGCGATCCACTTCTGGAATATCAACAATTGTTCCTCCCTTGGCAGTTCTCGCGAGAATAACCCGTCGAGTTGAGGCTTCGCACCCCTTCGTGGTCACTTTGGAGACCTACAGAACATCTCTTTCCGAAGACTCGTTCATCCAACGAACAGCGAGGCTCTGGAACACATTGTCAAGGAAGGTGTTTCCCGAGGCATATAACCTCCAGAAGTTTAAGAAGAACACCAATTCCTACCTTGATTTCCTTGGTTTTCACGATGGTCTCTGAACATTACAGGATATCCTTTTTCGTGGGAACCACAACATAAAAAAAATATTCACTCATTTCTCATAGACCGCCAATTAGTGCTGATTTACAGTAGAAATTGTGTAAAAAAGTTTCCACTACCCTATTTGAAGGCAGCCTAATTTACAGTTGCAACTGAGAGCTTATCGCTTAACTATATTCACTTCCACCATATATTAACCAACTACATGTATTTTTAATTATTATTTTCTGTGAATCAAGGTATATTATTATCATTTTTATTATTATTATTATTTTCGGGTTTCATTTTGTATTTCTATATAATAAAAAGCGCTTCGCAGAAAATATGCTTGCTGAGGCAATACTAAGTCACGAACTATATTCAATCTGGCCGCCTTTATTAGTTCATCCTACCATTTCTACCGCAATTTATTTCAACTGCGTGAGATAACGGAGTGTTTAACTATCATCCTACTATGAAACAAAAGCGGTAGAGCCGGCCAAACGTAGAATTTAAATTGAGTCTGAATTGAGGTACTGGGACCGTGAATATATCATGCCAGTCCCTACACGAATCAGTATCTTATACATGTGTGAACGTTAGTTTTGGTGACAAGAATAAAATTACACAAGATTATGTTGGTCCTGGGAAGAGTAAGTAGGCATAAAAAGGTAGGTAGGTACGCGTGTTGAAACAGTGTGAAGATAAATCATTCACTAGGTCCTTAAATAAATACCTACACACTCCGCATCATCAGAATATGTACTTGATTTATGTTCCCTCACAGCTGGAATTATACAGTAAAAAGTTCTTCCCCTTTTGGGTGAAAATCAGGTAAAAAGGTATCTCTATCATTACTTCTAGGAATGGACAGCGTACATAAATTCATGTACCTACGCTGGAATGAATAAAATAATAAAAGTGTGTTGATAAATACACAACATAAAATAGATAGATAGATAGATAGATAGATTTATTTGTTTCAAAAACATACAGTTTAAGAAAAAAACGTCAAAATCAGGCTAAAGTACATAAATAAATAAATATCGTAGGTATAAAACAAACATAATAATATACAAGATTTCACAGGTACATAAACATAAAAAGTATATGAACGTCTACTCTAAAAACATTATTCATCAGTCAGCGATGATTGGATCACAGAAGAATTCATCTAAGGTGTAATAAGATTTTTTCAGGAGCAAGTTTTTCATTTTATTCTTGAATTGGAATTTATTTTTTGATTCTTGTATAGATTTTGGCAGGCAATTGTATAATTTACATCCATTGTAATATAAACTTTTCTGATACCGAGCAGATGAGTGTTGAGGAGGCAACAGATAATCTTTGTTTCTTGTATTGTAATTATGTTCGACTTTTTCAGTCTCAAAATAACGTTTATGATTAAATACAAAACAGGTTACTTCATAAATGTAAAGGGAAATCATTGTGAAGATACCCAGTTTTTTAAAATATTCCCTGCATGAATCTCTTGCTCTCAGATTTCCCAAGATACGGACTGCCCTTTTTTGTAAGGTGAAGGCCCTATGAGCTTCTGCGGAATTCGCCCAATGCATGATTCCATATTTTAAATTTGAGTGGAAGCATCCGAAATACAATTGTTTAATGATTTCTCTACTACATTGTTGTGATGAAATGAAAAGGGCATAGCATATCCTAGCTAGCTTCGAACACAAACTATCTACATGTCCATACCACTCCAGGTTACTTTCTAAAATAACACCAAGCAATTTAGTATTTAGAGCGCAGTTGATTTTTGTATTATTTAGAGTTACGTGGTTAGGATATTCTGAACCAGAAGATTTGAAAATAACACAGGTCGATTTATCATTATTCAGACAAAGCTTGTTCACATCAACCCACTTGCAAACATTCATGTAAACTAGTTCGGCCTGTTTTTTAGCATTATAAACAGTGTCTGAAATGAACAGAAAGTTTGTATCATCAGCATAAGCTACTACTTGAGTAGAGTGTGATCTCATTGATTCAATTAAATCGTTGATATATATAATAAAGAGTGTTGGACCAAGAATGGATCCTTGAGGCACACCTATATTCACAGATTTCAAACCAGAAATATAGTTATTACATTTAACCTGCTGTTGTCTATCAGTCAGATATGATGCAAACCATTGGAGAGTAATTCCACGAATTCCATATCTCTCCAATTTGTACAGAAGAATATCATGCCGAACACAGTCAAATGCCTTGGAAAAATCTATAAATAACCCCAGTGCCACTTGTTTATCATCGAGAGCTTTATATATATTATTTAAAAATTCACAAAGTGCAGTGTCAGTGTTTCTATTCTTCGTGAAACCATGTTGGCATAGAGACAAGTTACCATTGGATGTTAAAAAGTTAATGATATTTTTGTTGACGACAGCTTCAAAAATTTTGCCTATGCTTGAGCATAGAGTAATAGCCCTATAATTATCTACAGTATTTGAATCACCTTTTTTGTGAAGAGGAATGACATTGGATATCTTCAGCCTAGAAGGAAATACTCCTTGCTGGAGGGATAAATTGATAATGTGAGTGAGAGGTACAACAATATGTTCAGCGATTTCCTTCAACAGTACATTCGATAAACCATCATAACCTGAACAATTTGTATTCTTTAAATTTCTAATAGCTTCCATCACATCTTGACATTGCACAGGTGCAAAAAATATATTTTGGATAGAGGCACTGATGCAGGTATCAATATATGTGTAGTCTACAGTAGATGAAAGGTCACAAGTGACTTGGGAAGCTAGAGATGAGAAAAATTCATTGAAAGCATTTGCACAATCACCACCTACTAAAATCTCATTATCAATGCATAACTCAATTGGGTGATATTTTTTTGTTTTACGTCCAGTTATAGTATTGACGACATCCCAAATTGCTCTATTTTTATTTGTAGACTTAGACACCTTGTTATCAAAAAGCAATTTTTTGTTTTCAGAAAGGGTTTTTTGATATAATTTATTCTTATCATTGAATATATCTCTATATTCAGGATATATCCTACCTAGATCTCCATACAGTGAGACCTCCGCTTTCAGCTGAAGTAATTCTGGTGTCATTAAAAAATTATTTTTTCTACATTTATTATACCTAAGTAATGGGAAAGAATTTTCAAAATGATAATTGATAGTATCCATGAACTTATTGAAGGAAATATCACATTCAGGTTCTCTGTATATTTCATACCAGATTTCTGAGCTGAGGAAATTACAGAATGACGAGACATTACTCTTACTGAAATTTCTCCTGTGGTTGAGATGATTTTCAGGAGTAGGCATCGATACAACAATAGATATTGATTGAGCAAAGTGGTCTGATATGTTTGTTTTAAGTATTATGGAGTTGTCTGAGGTTACTAGCTCGTTTATGAATATATTATCAATTAGAGTGGAGGAAGTTGGAGTTACTCGTGTTGGCTCTTCTGTGTTGGTTGGCAACATACCATAACTGGTCATCAAATCAGTGAAGCTACGCTTTATATTATTGTTTGCCAATAAATCTATATTATAATCGCCACCAATCAATATGGGCTTGTCTATATTCGATAGCAGATCAAACATTTCATTGAGCTTATGCATGAAAAGACCGTTATCAGAATTGGGTGAACGGTATATACATATCAAAATCAGACTAGGATTCTTGACTTCCACTGCACAACACTCGAAAATTTGAAGTTGGGACAGTTTTTCTATGTCTCCAAGCACCTTCGTCTGATATTTAGAATTCGCGAAGATAGCGACACCACCATGTTTGAAAATTGGACGACAGAACTGAGAGCTGAGATTGTAGTTTTCAAAGTTAATGGCACTCATTTGATCTAAGCATCCGTAATCAGTACATTCCATCATGTTCTATGTACCTATTTACCAACACACTTCTATTATTTCATTTTCTTCCTCTTTTCAGATTGGCTACCTATAAAAGGTTGTTTCTTAAGTTTTTCAAACTACTTTCATTTGTCTATCTTTCAATTCGGATAACTACAAATGCGTGTTTTGTTGTATTTCTATAATTATTTCAGGTACCTAATCCTAACGAAAGAATCATAATCTCCGACCCCGAAAACCCACAGATAATGATTCTTAATAGAATCAGATCATGATTACAAAACCCGGCCGCTATATTGTATCCGCCATATTGAATTTCCCAATTTTGATAAAAATATTATAATCTCCGACCCCGAAAACTCTCAGATACCAAGTTTGAATAGAATCGGATCATATAATCACAAAATTTGTCCACCATATTGTATCCGCCATCTCGAATTTACCAGTTCTGACGGTAGAATCATAATCTCCAACACCGAGAACCCCAGATACCAATTTTAAAAAGATTTGGATCACAATCACAAAACTGGTCTGCCATATTGGATCCGTTATCTTGAATTATTGAATTTTGACGAAAGAATCATAAATTCTTACCCCGAAAACCGGCAGTTACAAATTTTAAATAAATATTGATCATAATTACAATACTTGTCTGCCATATTGGATCCGCCATCTTGAATTTACGAATTTTGATGAGAGTTGAGTTTTTGAGCTGTGTATTTGCCAACACACTTCAATTATTTCATTTTCTACTTTTCATTTAAATTTAGCTATTCATGTATAGAAGGGGGTATTTATTTCATGTATGTACATGTCATGAAACAACAGGATTATTTCTTGATACACTTATAATCTAAACATTCTACAAGTATAACTATACATCTCTTCTTAGTTGAACGATTCACCTCAATCCCGACTATACTGATTATTTCGTGTCAAATGCTATGTGTTAATGTATTTGGAAAGCAGGCACGCGATGTTACAATCCATAACAACCTAGAAGATTAATAGGTGTATCAACATTAAAATGCAGGTCGTGTTGAATTATGTTTCAAGTCCTGCATATAATTTATCAAATTCACATGAATACCAGAAACCGCAGGTAGACAATAATTTCTCTTCTCTCCAGTAGGTGACATAAGAATATCGCGATTATTCAAATGGAAAATAATGGCGGATTTATGCAACATTTGCATAGTCCTAGTCTTAAATTCTAAGCATAGTCTTAGTATTAATTTTTGTCTCAAAGATTTGAGGTATTTATCTAGAAACATTTAAATTTGATGTAAGCATAAGAGCCATGTGAGAATTTGTGGTTCTCTTTGTATCAGAGATGAGAAAAATTATCTATCAAACTCATCAACTTCTGAGCTTTCTCATAATATTATTTTCGAAACATGTAAACAATAAATCATCAACAATTCCATCAAAGGACTCAAAGGAGCATGCGCCGAATCCACATAACATAAGCATAAGCATAAAAGTTCAAATTAGTCAACTTTCAAGGCCGTTTCTTAGGCTTGTGCTTATGCCTAAGACTAAAATTGGTGTGTGAACGGCCTCATGCAAGTACCTTGTTTCAACTTCTAGTTATGCTCAGAATTATGACTAAGACTATGAATAGGACTATGCAAATGTTGTATAAATCCACCATAAGCCAGGAACGAAAGCATTGCAACGTCAAAAGTTGCGTTTTATTTTCTTCATTCTGGTAGCGGTGGTGGGAACAAAATGAAGTTTAATACAAATAAAACGAGAAACTTCATGACCCTGCATAAGAGAATTATCGACATATTTTAGATGATGGAGGTTATATTTATATATTGGGTCCCCGAATAATTTCATAATCATAATACTAGAGTAAAAATCTAGATAATGAATCAACGCACATTCGGAGCAGTGATTGTGGTGATTGGAGAAACTTTTCTGGGATCGAGAGAATTCCGAGGAGAATTAATTTTAACAGTAAATGAACATATGAAACCTGTCCCATTTGAAAGAAACATATACTTGTAAACATCACGATAAGAATGTCTCCTAAAGGACCCCGCACTTTTTCTATATAAAAATGGCGTTCCGTCGAATTTCCCCAATTTTTGGTAAATGATAGTACTCGACATACTGATTGAATATGCCAAGTCCCAACTCAATCCTATGACTAGTTTACGAGATACAGGGTGTTGAAGTTGAAGAATACCTAATTTTTCTCGGCCTATATCTCTAAGATAGGACAAATGAATTCCAATTTTTCGGGAGCACGTAATAGTTATGCCCTTAGGCGCAAGAACTATATAGGTATTCGACCAAAACTGATTTTTATTACAGGGTGATTCTCATTTCAAATAATGTGTTTTTTTGAATATCTGAATATCAATGCTACAAATTGATAACAATTACAAAATGAGATTTATAGCCAAGTATGCTCTTCTTACATCAATTGAATTCGTAAAATATAATAATTATACATGGTGTTTCATTAATGCTGTTGATTGCATAATTGGTCTATCCTAAAGTTCATTGGGCCACCTCGTATTATCGGGTTGATTCCAGACATTCAAAATATTTTTGAAGGATGTATCCCAATGAGTTCCATGATATACAGAGTGATTCATCGATTGAAAAAATTGACAACCACGAAAAAATATTCAAAAACCACTATTTTTTTCATCACCCTCTAATTCGAAATTATTACCGTCGATGTAAGATTTTTTTCCACCAATATACTCAGTATGGATATTTCAATCAAATTGGGAATTTTCAGACCCATGCTATGACTAGTTTTTTTTATACATCGAATAATGTGAAAATAATTATGGAAAAGTAATTACATAATAACACGAAAAATTGCTCCGAATCGCAAAACTAGTAGTCACTAGTCAACTATGTCAAAAAATGTGATTTGTTCGTAAACAAAATCTAGTGGTCTTATTATAGGTCCGCTAGCAAAACATCTCGAAAATGTTTTTCAGAAAACCTCAAACAAATCACAATATGCCCCCGAAAAAATCTCATCAACGACACAACTCATCAACGATCCCACTCATATAAACGTGCTAAAACTCATGAGCGTTCCAAGTCGACAGCGGTTTTTCCCAACTCAATCCTATGACTACTTTTCGAAAAAAATATGAAACTAAACTTCCGCAAACGCCTAGTGAGAGGTGCGCGTTAATATATTTTGCAACTCTCCTTTATCCAACCAACTTCCAATCTTTTGATCATACTGTATATTGTTAGAATCGAAGTTAGTATATGCACATCGGAAAGACACTAAAGTTGGAGTTTTGGTTATGTAGATATTCGTTACCGGGTTCAGTATAGACTTGAAAGAAAAATGGAATACAGGAACATCAGTAGGTACCGAGGAATCATCATTTATCCAACACATCAAAAATATAGTAAAATAATAATGAAACAATCTCGAAGCCTCTTTCTTCCACTCAATATCAATTCAGAATTGCAATCATAGATTTTGAAAAAATACATGAACCAACTCGTTTTCCAACAACATCTATTTGTTGGAAGAAATAGTGGCATTAGGTAATATATATCGTAAGATATACATACCGTAATAGATCGATAGACATCCTCAAATAACTATAAAATTATATTTTAGGGTAAGTTCTAGTCCCAATTCAAGTTGACAACTGATATTTTCGGAATCGGCGGGGTCGAATTAGTCTAGAAACTTGGGTTGTCACGAATTAATAAGTATGTTTTACTTCGTAGAAGTCGAATTTGGATTATCGCAACCAGATAGAATATTTTTCAGTAGGCTTAGAAAACAAAATCATGATATCAATAAATGTGTCTGTCATCCAGCAACTTTCGGGTTGTCAGTATCTTAAAATATCATATCAGCGTATATCTTTATTCTGAGTGTTTTTTAAGTCGTTTTCAGTAATTGTTTAGTGAATTTAGTGCGCATTATGGCATTTGCAAATAGGGTAAGATGTTATGTATGCGAAGGGAATTTCATTCCTAGACTCACAATTCGTATAAATCGTGAAGATAATGTTGATTTTCTGCAAATTGCAACATTTAGAAGACAAGCTGCTGGAAATCCTCCAATTGACATTTTTGATGATACCAGAGTTTGTTTCAATTGTCATAACAGTGTAATAATTGATATCAATGAGATGGAAAATAACCCAAACTGTCTTCGCCTAAATGTATTGAGTCCAGTAATGAGCCGTGCCTGCATAATCTGTAATGCTCGTCAACATGTTCAGAGAATAACTCTTGCATGTAGGGTGAACATTTTTGTTGTAACGAATATTTATGTTCCGGACTTTCTGAGAATTTGTGGTCATCATCTTGACCCTCATGGATTTCTCTTGAATAATTTGCATGGAGGTTTGAATTTTATCAACAAACCCTATTTGATATCACTTCAATTTCTACAGTGTATGAGAACAGTTGCCAATGAAAATAGACGTATTAGAAACTGGGATGATATTGATAGTTTTACAGAAGAAGAGTTCAAAGCTCTGACGTCGATTTCAAAAGAAGATTTTCAAGAACTTTATGGATTTTGTGATACAATCGAGCAAGGGGGAAATAGAAGGCATATCAAAAAGAAACATTTACTGACATTTCTAATCAAAATGAAACATGGAGTTTCAGATGAGTTTTTGAAAATCTTGTTTCATTTTTCTTCAAGACAAACAACTAGCTTGATAATATCGAATGTGAGGATATCTCTAATGCAAAGATTTGTAACTAATAATATTGGTTTCGACTCTATTACAAGAGACGATTATATTAATAGACACGTGTCTGTATACACCAATCAGCTATACAACCCTTCTCCCAATATCCCAAAAGCAATTGTGTATATAGACTGTACATATAACAAAATAGAAAAAAGTAGTAATTTCCGGATATTGAGACAATCCTACTGCTTCCATAAAAATGAGCACCTGGTTAAGCCTGAAATTATGGTCGCTCCTGATGGCTACATCTTGGCAATTAATGGTCCATACTTTTCTGATGCTAGAAATAATGATGCCACCATTCTGCAGCATGAGCTACAGAATGATATAAATAGAATGAGGACATGGTTTCAAGAAGGCGATGTAGTGATAGTCGATAGGGGTTATAGGGACTCTATTGGTCTTTTACAGGATCTTGGTCTCCATTACCATATGCCACCATTTCTACCACCAAACCAAAGACAACTCACAACAATCGAAACTAATAGGGCACGCTTAATTACTAGCACCAGATGGATTGTAGAGGCTAGAAATGGGCATTTCAAATCGATTTTCAAATTTTTCCGAGGAGCGATATCAATAACACATGTTGCAAAATTACGCGAATTCTATTTGATTGCTGGCGCCCTAATAAACAAATACCATCCTCCAATAAGGATGCCGGGCACATTGGAATTAGCTACACAAATGTTGCATGATATCGAAGAAGTCAACATTGTTCAGGCCCGAGTTGAGGCTGAAAACCTCCGTACAAGAAATGGTCGATGGTTTCGTTTGAACCATAGACATGTACCGACGTTTCCTCGACTTGACTTAGAATATTTGAAAACACTCACAGGGTCATATCACATTCACTTAGCTGCCTCCTACATACAAGACACGATACAAAGAGATGGAGGGGAACAAAATACACTCGATATTGACGAACTCATTGAGGAACCCAATTTTTTAAGATTTCGAGTATTTTCTCGGTTCAGAAATGCCACTAAACATATGCTGTGGTTAGTATTCAGAGAAATCGATGATAATAATTTACAAGATCCGCCCATTTTAGGGTACTACTGTACTTGTAGGTCCGGTGCTAGAACATTAGGGACGTGTGCACACGTAGCCAGTGTGGTATGGTTCCTTGGATACGCAAGAAACCAAGGAAATATTACCTTTCCATCTGATCGCCTTTTGAATTGTATCGACGATGCTGCAAATCGATTGAATCCTGAAAATATGAACATCGGTCCGGAACTGATTTGAATCTGGCGATTAGTTGATTTCTGTGTTCCTTGTGAAACATAATTATAGTAGTAGTAGTAGTATATGTCCTTCGTTGGTAGGTATGTACATACCAACCAACCATCGATCCCTAATGAGGTCCTTTAGCCCATAGTGTTCTGAACATGTATCTATATTGTATGTAGGCACGCAACAGTGAATCGTGCAGGACTATCCCCAGCCGATGCTCCGAAACTTCACAATATTTAATTCGTATATTGATATTCGAAAAATTCCTTGCGCTGTCTGGGAATCGAACCCACGACCCCGCAGTCCTGACTCGGGTGCTCGTCCACTGCGCCAATCCTGCCTACACACAATCATATTATAGGTATTGGAACTTTCACTTTCTAACGTGGACTAGGCCTACAGGGGATACCACAATAAAAAAAACGCGCCTGAAACTCTACCTCTCAGGTGGTGGGGAAACGAGTTGGTTTGTCTATTTTTTCAAAATCTGTGATTGAAATTCTTAATTGACATTTTTCTTTCAGGCCTATACTGAACCCGGTAACGAATATCTACATAACCAAAACTCCAACTTTAGTGTCTTTGCGATGTGCATATACTAACTTCGATTCTAACAATATACAGTATGGTCAAAAGATTGGAAGTTGGTTGGATATAGGAGAGTTGCAAAATATATTAACACGCACCTCTTACTAGGCGTTTGCGGAAGTTTAGTTTCATACTTTTTTCGAAAAGTAGTCATAGGATTGAGTTGGGAAAAACCGCTGTCGACTTCGAACGCTCATGAGTTTTAGCACGTTTATGAGTGGGATCGTTGATGAGTTGAAAGTTGATGAAAGGGGTGCGTAGAATAGTTGTGTCGTTGATGAGATTTTTTCGGGGGCATATTGTGATTTGTTTGAGGTTTTCTGAAAAACATTTTCGAGATGTTTTGCTAGCGGACCTATAATAAGACCACTAGATTTTGTTTACGAACAAATCACATTTTTTGACATAGTTGACTAGTGACTACTAGTTTTGCGATTAGGAGCAATTTTTCGTGTTATTATGTAATTACTTTTCCATAATTATTTTCACATTATTCGATGTATAAAAAAAACTAGTCATAGCATGGGTCTGAAAATTCCCAATTTGATTGAAATATCCATACTGAGTATATTGGTGGAAAAAAATCTTACATCGACGGTAATAATTTCGAATTAGAGGGTGATGAAAAAAATAGTGGTTTTTGAATATTTTTTCGTGGTTGTCAATTTTTTCAATCGATGAATCACTCTGTATATCATGGAACTCATTGGGATACATCCTTCAAAAATATTTTGAATGTCTGGAATCAACCCGATAATACGAGGTGGCCCAATGAACTTTAGGATAGACCAATTATGCAATCAACAGCATTAATGAAACACCATGTATAATTATTATATTTTACGAATTCAATTGATGTAAGAAGAGCATACTTGGCTATAAATCTCATTTTGTAATTGTTATCAATTTGTAGCATTGATATTCAGATATTCAAAAAAACACATTATTTGAAATGAGAATCACCCTGTAATAAAAATCAGTTTTGGTCGAATACCTATATAGTTCTTGCGCCTAAGGGCATAACTATTACGTGCTCCCGAAAAATTGGAATTCATTTGTCCTATCTTAGAGATATAGGCCGAGAAAAATTAGGTATTCTTCAACTTCAACACCCTGTATCTCGTAAACTAGTCATAGGATTGAGTTGGGACTTGGCATATTCAATCAGTATGTCGAGTACTATCATTTACCAAAAATTGGGGAAATTCGACGGAACGCCATTTTTATATAGAAAAAGTGCGGGGTCCTTTCTTCTACTTTCAAAAAGTTTTGTTTTTTATCGAACTTACAGAAATTTTGGAACAACTGTCAATGTCAATGTTATTGTTGCAAATAACACGACTCATCAAGTGATTCTGGTGGTGAAATAGGACAAACAAAACGCAACTAGTGTGCTAGGAATCGTTTCAGTTACATACCTCGAGCATCTCTATTCTGAAAATCGTAATATTTGAAAGGGTTCATTGAAATCAAACCATACATTTGGTGCACAGGACATTATTATTCGAAGTTTTCGATATAAATCGATATGATTCTTCGATTGGTCTGAAAATTCACACAGTTGTTTTCAGAGGTTATTATCTTTTGCTCAGGCAAATACCTGCTGTTTCTTCTCAATGGGAAAAATAAGTCATTTTACTATACCTTTTCAACTTCAATTTCGGAAAAAGTAATCTCGATTTCAGAATTGGTTAGTTTGATTTCAGAAATGGTAAACTCAATTTCAGAATCGGTGAGATGAATTTCAGAAAAAGTCCATTCAATTTCAGAAATGGTAAGTTGTATTTCAGAATTGGTATATAGGTTCAATTTCAGAAAAAAAATCCTTATATTTGTTCGAAATGTTTCCAATTGTATGTGAGATTAACAAACCATATTTACAATATTCAACTTGTCAAAAACAATTCAATAACATAATAATAATCTCAATTCAATCCACAGATGCCTTCCATCCGAATCGCTGGAAGATAATAGCGTTGCACATGATTATGAGAATGAAAACACATTTGAGGTGTTATCATTTTCATTGAATGATCTGAACATTCCTCAAGACATCGCAGTCTGAATTCTATCTGGTTGAGCAAGCTGTTCGGATCCCCAGCTATGACCCTTATTTGGCGATGCTCTTGCAAGAAGCTCTTCACTTCTGACTTGAAGGCACCCCATATTAATGTTCAATCTGATTCAACATAGGGCTCTCAAACACCGTTCATCCACTGTAAACAATCTTCTCTTTTGCAATTAAAAACATTTCAAACATATAAAAGGATTTCATCTTCTGAAATTGAACCTACCAATAATAATTCTGAAATACAACTTACCATTTCTGAAATTGAATGGACTTTTTCTGAAATTCATCTCACCAATTCTGAAATTGAGTTGACCTTTTCTGAAATCGAACTAACCAATTCTGAAATCGAGATTACTTTTTCCGAAATATAACTCACCGATTCCGAAATTGAAGTTGAAAAGGTATAGTTTACATTTTGTTTCAACCCATCAGGGTCATAGCTGTTCAGGGATTTTCCTGGAAGGTTTCAATCCCTTGAATATGAGCACTATATCATTGTGCTACTACTTCTACAATTCCCGATGTGATGTACAGGGTGCGCCTCTTAAAATGGAACCCTCCTTTAACTCTTTTGTTTTCGGAGGTATGAAAAAATGTTAAATAAAAAAGTTGTTTGAAACGACTCGAAGTTTTATTTCGTGAAGTTTTTCATATACAGAGTCATTCGTTTTTCCAGAAAGGACATCAACTTTGATTTTTTCTATGGAACACCCTATATATTTCCCAATATGTCGATAGAGCTTTTTCTTCTGATTCCAAAAATATATATGAGTTGCATATTCAGATTGAAAATGATTGAGTTAGGTATTGATGATTTGAAATAATGTTTATAAATTGTTTGAGCTCCATATGTTTATTATGAAATTGAAAACGTTCGATTTCTATAGAAAAAAAAAGGTTACAGTTTGAATGAAAGATGAATTTTGGAAATATACATTTCTTGTGGGAAAAATGCAATCGCTGCTCGTAGAGAATATGCGCATTGGTTTGGTGATCGTCCGCTTCCATCTTTGAATACCTTCAAGAGGATCTTCGAGAAGTTCAGACGAGATAGTGGTGATTTGGGTGATATGAAGAGGAATCGGCAAAAAACGGTACTCATAGAAGGTCGAAAAGATCGAAAAACAAGGCCGGAGAAGTGTAAATGTCTGGTGCAGTGTTTATTACACTAAAGTAATTGGTCTCATCTTCATTGATGGCAGTCTTACGGGAAAAATATTTGGATATGTTGCAAGGTGATATTGAAAACTTGATGAAGCAATCCCTTGGAATAGACGAAACCAATTGGTATGGCAGCAGGATGATGGACCTCCTCACAATGGAATTGAAGTCACGAACTACCTCAATGAGAGTTATGACCGAGGTTATGACACTTGGATTGGAATGCGAGGACCAATATTTTACCCGCCCCGTAGCCCGGACCTGACGTCTTGTGATTTTTTCCTGTGGGGAGCGCTGAAAGACAAGATCTATAACATGATAATCCGGATACTGACTTCTTGAAGAATAAAATAACAAAAGAAATTTTTTTTGAAAATTCTCATAAAGTTCATTCAATGAATATTGTTTATAAAGATTCATTCAAGTTTTGTTGTCAAGAACTCTTGATGATATTTCGACATCTACGCATGCGTTACTGTTATAGTATGATACGAAATCTATCCACATAATGATTTGTAGTTTATTGACTTTTCCATGGAATATTTTTTCATGAAGCGATATTTTGGTCAACTTTGATCATCAATAACACAATTATTCTTCATCCGAATATGCAACTCATATATGTTTTTGGAATCAGAAAAAAAAGTTCTCACGTCACGATTTCGTTAGTGGGGGCAGACAATAGCATAGTTGCAATATGTTGAAAAACGATAGGAACTTCAGAAATATTAGTTATTCAATAATTCATGAATTCTCAATTGAGTATTGGTAATATTCCTAATTGGCAATAAAAATTCATGATTTTTGGCTCATTGTTTATAAGAAAGTTGTCTAAATATTGATTATATTAACTCATACCAGAGGACATTTGAATCGGTGAACGTGACAACCACACGCACGACCTGTGGGCGTGGTCTTGTCAGTTCTCAGCATTCAGCACAATGTTGCCAAGTCTCCAACATGCATATGATATCTTGGGATGGAGAACAAGAAATATTCGGACATGCTGGTTGCTCGAAAAAGTCAAAAATGAACTATAATATCATGAGTTCCTCCTATTATGTTTTATTCAATGACAGGACTCTTACGCATCTTCTTGATACATTGATTATGATTGGTGACTTGACAACTTTGCTTTATGAGTGAGAATAGGAGACTATTTGACCAATAACGAAACAGCATAAAAACTGACGTCACCATTTATTCGACATATCGCCAAATGGCGGCCATGACGTTCGAACTGAGTTCTGAAATTCAACAATTTTTGACAATACAGAGACGTATTACTTACATAAAAAAAGCGTGAGAAATGTTACAAAGATCAATTTAGGTCCTTAACGACTCAGTGGAGCAATTGAATGCCAATAATCTATTATCAGTCCACTAGCCCATTCTATATTTCTATGTAATTCATTTCTCTTACATATACAAAATAAAAACGTTACATGCATAAGTGTAATAGGGTCGATCTATCAATGGTTTTAATATTCATCAACACAGAGTGTCTCAAAAACCCGACATGACTCACACGCTAATTTTTTCTAATAGGACACCCTGTATATTATTACGTTATCAGATTATTCATTGAATTCTGGAAAAGTTTCATGGATTATTTCATGATAAAAAGGTTATCTGATTTGGAATTCTGAACACTTGTGGATAATTATTTCTACTATTTTTGCATTAGTTGACAGTAAGAAATCAACCATCACAAATGGATCACAATATGTATTTCACTTTCCTATTCTATCCTCTTAAAAGCCTATGGCGACAGCCTTTATTGCTACACACTGTATAACTACGGAAGGACTATCTCCATTGAGCGAAACAATATTTAATCACCTGTACTCTCGTTAATCAATGAATCAATTAAGTGCGCTCTAAGCGATAAAAAAAAGTAGGTAAACTGTGTCATGAATGCAATGATGGAGGTTCATTTGCAGATCAACTAGAATATCACATAGCCAAGCTTTTATGCTATCAATGTAACTGAAAGCATAATATATTTTTTTCTGTGACGGGAAAAAAAATTGGCATTTCATCTCTGTTGGCAGGTTATAAAATGTCACTTTTCATAAATTACTTTTTTCCCGTGGGAAAAAAGTGAGTACTTTTTTCCCGGATATATATCACATATATATACTCTGTTAATGGCTTTTGTTGTGCTATAGTTCCGAAAAATGAGTCAATAATACCGTCTCCGAGAAAGAACTGCACGTCCTTTTATCTTCCATTCAACTTCGCGGTTTCATATATTACTAAACAACTACTGAATTCGCAATATTTCAAAATCAAATCACAGAATTGAACTGACAGAAGTGACATATCAGATATTTGATTCCTTCAAAAGAATGATGAAGATGCCTATAAAACGCAGGTGTCCCTACTGTTAAAAACTTGAAATTTCACGTCGATAATTTTCAGATTTCGAAATAATGTAATATCTTCTCAATATTGATTCGTCCTTCCTTCTGTCACAGAAAAAAATAGTGTATTATACACGGGAAAAGTATTAGATTTTAGCTCACGGTTTTTTGTCTCCCTCCGCTACGCGTCGGGAGACAACACAACCTGGAGCTAAAATCTACTACTTTTTTCCCTTGTATAATAAATAACTATTCTCTGTTAAATGATGGCTTGTTCAAATTTACATTAATAATCAACTTAATGTGTTATGTAGCATATGAGGGATTATTTTGTTTCAATAATAGTATGTAGTGGTAGCGAATTGTAAAAAAAAAACATTATCTCTTGGAGCGCACGAAATAACATTCCTATGGTGTTCAAAGAACATCGTGCGTACCCAGGGACGATAGGGAGAGGAGGTATAGATATTGGAATTTTTGATATAAAGAATTACAATAATTTATTTGCCTTCTCTTCAGCAAAAATCATCGAAAATACATCTGAATAATATCTGAAGATTCTTTTAAAAGTATAAGAGTCATAATTTAGTATAATATGGGTATTCTGAATATCGGGCGCCGATAAAAACATTCAAGGGCATCTGTGTAGAAAGCATGAAGTGGTATAAAAAATGTATATCAATACTTTCTGCTGAATTTTAAGTTCCAAATTACCGTCCTACGTATTTTTATCCTATATATTGCCTTTCAGCGTCTGGCTGAAAGTAGCCTAAATGTATAATAAATTGGAATATGTTTTACATAATAAAAAAATGCCACCTTGCCTGCTTGCCTCAGTTGAAAATGGTAGTAATCATAAAATCGACACCTAAATTAGTTTAACGGGAAGGAAAAGCCAAGGATAAGTGACTTGGCTTCGAATAATAAAAAAAGAAAATAGTTGCGACGAGTTCGTTGTTCAGTGCCTACTCTTTTACATTCACACCCAAGCATTTCAATGATACCTAACAGTAGCATTGTTCATTTCTAGGTGTAATTTTTCAATTGAATTAAATAATAAGGTTTTTTTTTCTGTGACGGGAAAAAAGTTTGGCATTTCATCTCTGTTGGCAGGTTATAAAATGTCACTTTTCATAAATTACTTTTTTCCCGTGGGAAAAAAGTGAGTACTTCTTTCCCGGATATATATCACATATATATACACTGTTGATGGCTTTTTTTGTGCTATAGTTCCGAAAAATAAGTCAATAATACCCTCTCCGAGAATGAACTGCAAGTCCTTTTATCTTCCATTCGACTTCGCGGTTACGTATATTACTAAACAACTACTAAATTCGCAATGTCTTGAAATTAAATCACAGAAGTAGACTGACAGAAGTGACGTCAGATATTTGATTACTTCAAAAGAATGATAAAGATGCCTACAACGCATCAGGTGTCCCTACTGTTAAAAACCTAAAATTTCACGTCGATAATTCTCAGATCTCAAAATAATGTAATATTTTCTCAATATTGATTCGTACTTTCTTCTGTCACAGAAAAATGTATTATACACGGAAAAATATTAGATTTTAGCTCACGGTTTTTTGTCTCCCTCCGCTACGCGTCGGGAGACAACACAACCTTTCTCTTGCATAATAAATAACTATATACGTTGATTGAGGTATGAAGATATATAGCGTTGATTGACGGTATGGTATTTCATTGAGGTGTCTGTTAGTATGAGTCTCTTTATATACAACTACAAAAGTAAGACATTTGTTGCAGTCGTTCTGAGCTATGCGCGTATCTATACAGTAAATTATTTTTAAATTCTTTGTGCTTTCTTATTGCTACTATTACATAATTACTTACACTCTCTCAGTATCTTTCGTAATTTATTGTTTTACGTATTTAAAATTGCAACCCAATCGGTCAAGCAGTTTAGTAGTTGACGTAACGACAGCAGCGTCACTTACCGCGTCCATTTGTATTTTTAAATCATCCATAAAACCATCGAAATACCCTGAAATTTTAACCCAATCGGTTCAGCCGATTAGAAATGTGAAAAATATAAATACGGAAGGATAATTCTCACTACCCGTTGTCCTATTACTATTTTTCCGATAGTAGCCTATGTTCATCAGGGATAACGTCTTCTTCCGATAGTGAAATACTTTTTCAAATCGGTAGAGTTGTTTCGGAGTCTATTCAATACAAACAAGCAAACAGGAAAACAAACAAACAGATCTTTCCTTTTTATACTATTAGTATAATTGAACATTTATGTCACTAAATTATTGTTATTCGATTTCTTAATGAGGATATCTTAAATCAATTGGCAGACAGTAATAAATTTTCGCATTTTCTCACATTTTTCGACGGATTATCGAATATGTGGCTAGAGTTTTGAGAGCCACACCTTGTACAAGACCGAATTCTCGCAACTTCTTGTATCAGCTGACGTAACTTCGCCAGAATCACCACAGTATTCACCTCCCAAACAAATTTCCCTAATATTTCTTGTAGGCCTACACAAAATACGGAGTTATGTAACGCGTAGGTAATAATTCATCAGGCAGATTAATGCTTAGCGATTCCAAAAGATCACTTCAAGCCTAGCTTGAATTTGTTATTTTTAACATAACGTAGGCTTTCGGCATGGATATCTAATTTTGTACCTACTCAATTGAAAACACACGTTAACAAAACTCGCTGATAGTATTTTCAACAAGAATTTTTAGTGGAACAAATTCTTCTGCTTTTTTCCTTGATGTCATGTCATCAGAACTGCTAATATCAAGACATGCCTTCGGAAACACATTCTCAGGAAACTATTTGTTGGAACGAAATCTATCTACTGCAAGAATCAGAAACTTCAGATCATGATTGAATCATTACTGAACAAACACTGAATAACAATTACAACATTCTGGAAAGCTTGATGTGAAAGATATGACCAGTTTTTTTTTCATTCATTCTTTCCTTTTGAGTTCTTGCTAGAACTTCATGTAAAAGTTCTTTGCTATAACAGAAGCTTCTATTGGATATTCATAACTGAAGACATAAGTGGATTTTAAAAATGTGCGTTGAACAAAGATATTCATCAGACATAAACCTCAAATCGTCTAACACCCTGAAACACCCTGATGTTTCTCAAGTTCTCAATAATGCCAATAACCTCCTAGAACCATCCGAGTTGCGACATTATATTATATTTCATCATAGTGCTTATATTGTTTGTCGTACGAATTCTGAGGCATCCATATAGCTTCATTAACCCTTTCCCTTGAGATATTTCCGAGTTCCTTGAAAGTTTCTGCAAAATTCAAGCTGAACGTGGTGAAATATTTCCTGATTAATTTCACATTTCATCAGTTATAATTTCTTGAAATTCCTTGGATAAAAGTTTGTTGTACGTAATTGTGACCGCTGTTTCTTCTCCGGCTTACGTTAACGATGCATTTCAATGTTTCAATAAGAAAATATAATTAGAGAAGCAGTGATTCAATAAGAAGGCAACACAGGGTTGGAATAAGTCATGACTTTTATAAAAAAGTCAAAAAAGTCTGACTTTTTGAATTAATTCGGACTCTTTTGAATTAATTCATTTGAGAACAAATCAAATTCTATTTACTTGAACAAAATACAAGAACATCGCAAAAGTCAAGTTTTTATTTCCGTTGAAAATCTCATAGCATGACAATAACTTAAACTTAAAATATGCCATTTTTGCAATATGAACTGAGACTATTTATTGAATGAAAAATGATGTTTATGCAACTTAAATTACTCATTCACAATCTTCATTATAGAGGCGTTTCACAGTTATTTTCAATAAAATGCAGCAATTTCCATGGCGCGCCTACGGATTGGTGTCACCTTGGAAAACAATTTTTCGATGCATTGCAAGAAATGAGTCCGGACCTATTTATTTATAATGTGGTAATTTGTATTACTGGTGCAATTCTAGTGGTGACATGTTAGCTTTTCGGAATTTCACTCATCATTAGATACACATCGGATCTTACTTTTCTTGGCTTTCTCATGGTTTCTTCTACCCAACTCTTGACCCAACTCAAAACTCGGTGAGAAGTAATACACAGAATCTATGACAAAAAGACATTAGGCGGGGCTTGTTTTGCGAAAAGTCAAATTCTAGAAGCATTTCATGTAACAATTGGATAAATGACGTTAACCCCCTATTTCGACCCTGCTGAATCCGAAAATACCGTTTATCAAGTCGAAATTCCAACCGGAAGTGAGATATTCAGGATGGCGTCCGAAATACCCCTAAAATCTAATTTTTTTTCTACTTTCGGTCAGCTATACGATTGAGGTGTCGATGTCTATGTTTTCGGGGGTGTAAAATACGATGAGACACTCAAAAAATGATTTGGAGCATTGAAAGTTCATCGAATGATCAAATTTTGACGAAATAGACCAAAATTCCAAAGAACTTGTGAAAACGTGTTGCATAATGTATATGCTTGCATACGCTTTCGAGGGTGCTCAATAAGTTTATGAGCCAAAAAAGCATTTGAACATTGTCCAAGCCTTCATTTCTTATATTTCGAGAGAGCCCCTTGCAGCCACGAGTTCCAAATTCGGAAAATGATTTGGAAATAGGTGGCAAAGTCATCAGGATTGGGACATATCGTCCATCAACAATTTTCCAGTTGTAATTATTCGGGTCTTATAAATCAGGATACTGATCATGGGCCTTAATCCACACTAGTATCTGAGCATAACATTAACATCCTTCGATTTGTTCAATTTTCTTTTACCTGGAAGTAGCACCGGAGAATGTGTTGACGGAGGGCATCAGTGGTAGATGGCGAAAAGCATTCGCACTGTCCAAAAAATTGCAACATGGGCTGTGCCTGCCGTTGTAATGTCCGGTCCAACTCAAAATAAAAATGGTAGTAGTATCGAAACGGCTAATAGTTCTTATTCACCATGTGTCTCAGAAAAGGGACGCAACAAACCTTGTATAAAGCTTGCACCACAAACTGTTCAACCAAACGGAGATCATCGGGGGCTAGATCGGGAGTTTTTACAAGCTGACTGAGGAGTTTACAGTAGTTTTCTTCTATGTACTTGCTTCCACCGTTCTGTTTTTGTGACTGACGCTAACTTAAATGTAGTATCACATCCAGTGATTGCGTGGAAAGCCATCAGGTTTTTTATCTGTTGTGGTGCAAGTTTCTTACATAGTTGGTGAATTGGAATATACTCCATGCGTAAAAACCGGAAGAGAGGCTGTTGTTGTTTCTGTTAAAGACACTAGTGTGATTTCATTATTCATCTATCACTTTGAAAGAATGAAATGCAAGGAATGCTGGGTGATGTGTGGTACTTCCCGAGATAGAAAGTATATTCCAATTCATGAACTATGTAGAAAGAAAATAATTCGATTTTAGGGGTATTCTGGACGCCATCTTGAATATCTCACTTCCGGTTGGAATTTCGACTTGATAAACGGTATTTTCGGATTCAGCGGGGTCAAAATAGGGGCTTAACAGCATTTATCCAATTGTTACATGAAATGCTTCTAGGATTGTAACAGAGGGCTTTTTTTGGAATTTAGCCCCGACTAAAGTGTTATGTTGCGTTGTGTTCCATTTGGCAAGCCATTATGTTCTTTTTCTTTGCTAACGTGCCATGTGACAAGCATTCATCCACGATTATTTCCATTCAATCAATAAATGTCACATTTTATATGAAAACTGTCTTGACGATTTATTTGGGGATGTATGTGGTTGGGTGGTGAAATGATCAAAACCTCTCGTCAAGAAAGCCAAGCGTGTAGCTAAGTTACGACCTATAGGAGGGTCACTAGGGTCACTATTGGATTTTACTGTGACAAAGTCCGAAATGGTAGCTTAAATTACAGGTACATCTTCATATCCTCTGCATACAGAAATTTCTGAGAGGAAATAAAATCACATAATATCGTTTACGATTACCCAGCCAGCAGGGTGACGTCAATTCTCGTCGAATCGACGCGGAAAATAGGTGGCAATTGGTCGTCGTCAAGATTCGACCAATAAATGACGTGATTTTGACGTGTTCCAAAAACGTATCTGATAGACGTCATTTAGACGTAACATCTGCACCAATCATGTTGTTTAATTTCGAAGAAATTACTCCATGAACTGCATATCCAGGACTCATGATTAAACGCTTATATCAAAATAAAATAGGTACCTACCTTAGTAAAGGATTCACGTATACCCGACATGAATAAACCTAAGTGGTGAAATATGTAGAACAAATATTAATAAAAAAAACCTGATAGAGATAACTTGGAAACAGATACGAAAGATTCAAGAATTTATTAAATGTATACATGTTTTATATTAGCGCGCCACGTCAAGACATACAGATGCTTATGATTGGTCAATCCGTGCTCCGTGGCTTCGTGTGTCTTCGTTTCGTACTATGACATCGCTACGCTACCCCTATCGGCCATCGTCGTAGCACAGTTTGTCGTAATCATGCGCATGCGTGATCAAGTTCATCGAATGTTGTAATGGCGGATTCGTGATTTTGGGTCATTGAAAACAAGGATACTATGGAAAAGTGGGGTTCAGCAAAATATATTGCAGTTCGCTGGTTATTTTATCAATTCCAGGTAGTAAAAATGTTTGTGGGAATACAATATTCCGAGGAAAGGCATTGCTCTCGTTCAGTAGAAGTAGTTGACCCCATACAGCAAGACTTTTTCAACAGGTCAATAATCAAGAAAGCGAAATCTACAAATGAAACTTATTATTTGAAGAAGGTAATCAATAAATACCTCAAATCGTAGGTACAAGAATAATTTGAGGTTATTAGGTTGAGATTCCTTTGACACTTGACATCTTGCTTGGTGAATGTCTACATATACTCATATACGTATTAATAAACAATACGGATCATAACGGGTGCCAGGATGAAGCCAAAAATATGAAAAAAATGAATATCCATAAGGATTTGGTGGCATGATACGCATGCGCCATGCGCTATTATAGTAGTCATCAAAGACATGCGTTTCGGTGGACAATGACGTTTACTAGCCTCTCAATCAAAGCAGTATGTGTCTGATCGTTTCAAAACTTTTCCTTATGGATAGTCATTTGTCTTCGAAAATCGGCTTCATGTTTCGCTATGGAAACAGATAGAGATTATCCGTATTGATTATTAATACGTATATGCATATACTATGGGATATAGTGAATTTTATGCTTATTAGTTTTATTCAGATGAAGAATACCAATGTATAATTATGTAAACAAATACAAAATTTCCACAACTATTTTAACTAGATCATTTGAACTGTTTTGTCAACCATCAAGGAATAGGATCATGTAAAAGTGATTTCGAGTTTCACAGTTTCTTGGTGATGTCGAAACCTGACCTGATGCTTGGTAACTATTCGACGTGTAGACGACGTCGTTAAATGACGTTGTAACGACGTCGCTAAATGACGTCGTTTCGATGTGACATATTGACGTAACATTTACGTCTCTTTCACGTCGATAATTTGGTGATCTTGACGTAATTGGTGACGTGTATATGACGTGAAATTGACGTGTGAATGCTAGCTGGGTAGTTGGGAGAGTAACTCAGATTGAACCCTTCAAGAATCAACATCAGAAGACATAAAATATGGATATTCATAATCAATTATCTTCACAATAGCCTATGCTGGAAAACTCGAATATGAGTGAGTCATTACACCGTCGATGGAATTTTCAAGTACTCACTTCGTTAAAAAAAGGTTTAACCACTGAAGGATCAATCACCGACCAAACTTTCCAAGCGAATGAAAAAATACAATGCTTTCGTGGGATTAAAACTCCACCTGCAAGGAACAATAAATATTTGGAATAATATAGGAAAAAAGCGGCCTTAACTAATGGAAACGATTAATTTTAATGTCTAGACACCGAAATCGATGATCAAAAAGGCCCACACTTAGTTTGTAAACCTTCTGATTTTATAACCAACACCAGCAAAGCGTGGAGTACACTTTCTCCGGTTTTTGCGTTTCATTATTTCCCTTCAAACTAATTGGGCTTTCATTCCCTAATCTGGAAGTTAATAAAACATTCTCCTTGGAAGAATATTGAATCCCCGGGGTTATTATACTTCTGTTTGTCCCGAACTTCGCGAAAAGACACATCAAAGGGCACCTATAAATAGCCTCTCGAAGGAAAACATTGAGTCACAGAGAGAGCCAGAATGTATGACGAAAGAATTTTACAGGGTGTTTCATTAGAAACGAAAATACGACAGAAGTAGATAGAGGCCACCGAGGTAAGGAAAAAGTTTCCTTCAGATGAATTCTCCTAAAATGAGTTCGGAATTCCTCAAGATCATGTCCACGTTATACACAGCTGTTCAATATACTTTCTCTAAATGGAAAGATGTTCATGATAATAATAAATACACTGCAGCTATTTTTCTCGACTTCAAGCGAGCATTTGAAACGATTGACATAAATATTTTGATTAGAAAATTGATTTATCATGGAGTTGATTCATAAGTTATCTAAGTGGAAGAAAAATAAAACTAAAATTGGTTCAAAAATGTGATGAAGGTAGATATCAACATTGGTGTTCCCCAAGGAAGTGTGCTAGGCCCACTTTTATTCATATTATACCTGAATGATATTTACTATGTTCCTGGGGCACATAAACTCAATCTGTTTGCAGATGATACTTTGCTTTCTATTTCAAATACGGAACTGAACAATGCTGTAGATATCCTCAGACGTTCTATGAATAATATTGAAAACTAATTACATAAAAATGAATTGAAGTTGAATGCAAACAGAATGAGAGGTATGGTAATAACAACAAAATATGAATTGAACTCTATTTGTTACGATGAAATAAAATTTGAGATTGATGGCACTGCCTTGGAATATGTGTCTGAAATGAAGTATCTAGGCGTTTATGTAGACAACAACTTTGAATAGTCATGCTGAGTACCTATAATATAAAAAAAAATCGAAAAAACTATTATCTTTTTCTAGAGTAGCAGATAATTTGACTCTTCATTCTAGAATATTAACATATATAATCGCATAATTAAATCTCATTCAGAGTACTGCCCAACTTTAATGCATATAATAAACCAAAATAGGGTTTCCCAACTTCAAAATCATCAAAATCGACACATGAGAATCATTTTGAGATGCAGTCGTTATATGTACTTCCATTGTCATATGTTAAATATGCTACAATGGCTGTCGATTTCAAATCGATTATTTTTTAACTGGGTATGGTTTTCATATTCAAGATAACCAAAGGTTTTCCACCCACATATTTTAATGAATTCTATGTTTTCAATAACCAAATACATGAACACCAAAAATGATCAAATGCATTTCTTCATACATATAGAACTCATACTGGTGGTGGCATGAAAAATTGATTCTTCAAGGGACTACGTGAATTCAATCATTCACCAAATACCATTAAAGAGGCAAATACTTTGGAAAGGTTCAAGAGTAAATTGTTGGAATATCGAGCGTTAGTTGGTTGAAAATATGAATGAGTATGTGTGTATTTCATTATATCAATATTTTTTTTATATTTCTCATTATGTATCTTTGTTTATACATTTTGGTCGTCTTCATTACCGTTATCCACTTTCAGATTTTAATCATGCTATTTACATACGGATTTGAATTTTATCAATATTTCTGTCACTGTGTGAAACTCTGAATTATATTATGTATTACACGTACAGGGATTCATCCCTTTGTGGGTTACCTCTTATTTACCATATTTGTTTTTCAATGTCCTATGACCTATTATGTGGTGAATAAATATTATTATTGTCAATGTTTAGGATATATCCTATAATAAAGATTAGTACTACTGCTACAGAATGGCGATCGATGAAGTCAAAGTCAAACCGTTTATTCATTAGTTTTTTTCCTGTTTCATCAAATCAATCAATATCATTCAGTGTATTTCCTTAGTAACATTCTATTCCTTCTAATTTCAGAATCTTTTTCATGCAAAATGTCACCTTTCCGAAGAAAAAAAACATCTCGCATGTTACAACTTGTTATTAGGTACTCGTTATTTCTTTTCTGGAGACTGAATTTATTGCATTGGGAATATTTATTCAAGCCGGTGGATATTCCAAATAAATAATTCTATTCATCTGAGTTATTTGATTTCTTTCAGGAGAAGTATATATTTTTTCTGCAACCGACACAAAAGTCGTCCATTTTGATACCAAAATTAGCTCTTAAATTGACGTTTCCATTACTGACACAAAAATAGGTATGTTGCTAGGCAACATATTTAGTTCCTAGGAGCTAAAGTTGAATTTTAGTTCCTAGGAGCTAAAGTTGAACTTTAGCTCCTAGGAACTAAAAAGGATCTACTGGACGTCATCAAGAATCAACAACATTGTGATGGTTGGTTATTTGGGTTGAGACGCATACCTGATTTGTTTCCGATTTCAGCAGATTTGGCATTTCATACCCATGCTAGAGATATAAATACACCTTATCATAGTTCAGTATTGGAATTATAAACATCTCAGTTAAGTATTTTTGTTTTGATCAGGGAAGCCTTCAAGATTCAAATACTTGCTTGATCTGTATTTCATTCGTTATTCTCGGGATATATAACTTGTTTTTGAATAATCACGGCAAGCAATAGTTTTTTGTCTCAAACAACGATATTGTTAAGCTTCATTTAATTATCGCAAGTCGAACACAGTGTAGTATGGAGAGGAATAAATAATCACTATTATCATTGTTGATATGCTCACTAACCTAACATTTTCCACGTCTTGTTCCTATACCTGGCACTTGCGCGGTATTTGCCATTAGATCACCTGGTCTATACACAAATATGTCACTCTGTGGTTGTATTTATATTGAAACTACAATTCGAACATCCTAAAAAACCTAACCTGCTGTTAGTGCAGGTAGAATATTCTCACCACATAGATTATTTGTCAATATTTGTTGCATTGCATACATATGGCACGGCATTGATGGTTACTTCACATGTTTATTTGAGTTAATTGTTTCGGTTGCAGAAAAAAAAGCATGTTTCATTCGGATCAAAAGTGACTTTGTTCGACTTGCAAATTTTGCTTTCGCTCGGCTTCGCTAAACGCTCCGCCTCGCTAATGCAAAATTCGCTTGTCAAACAAAGTGTAACTTTTGATCCTAATAAAACAATCTACTATTATTCATAAGAGAATTAGGGGGTGAACGAATATTTCTTTTAGAACTGAGCATTTTTTCGAAAAAAGGAATGTTTGGAAGCCAATCGTTATTGGAACGAATAACCCGGTACAGAAAATATTATTAATCCTGGGAGGCTATACCTACTCAAGCGTCTAGTAATAGAGAAAATCTCTCTTGGGGAAGTTTATAATGGAAAATTGTAGAATATGTGCAACGGAGTTCTGGAACATGTTTCGAATCGTGATCAGACTCTCGAACCAATACGAAAAGTCTCAAAAGGCGTCGAATAGGGGTTTTTCACCAATATATAGTGCTTCTTTCTATGTCCTGTGAGAAAACTTGTCGAAATGATTAGCAGAACTAACAAAATACCCATTTTTCTGACTGAAATATACGGGGTGAGTTATGATTAACCAGTCATAGTCTGATGGCGGATAGAGGGAGTCAAGGTGAGTTGATATATATGTGAAAATAGTATATTGTGCAACAAGTGGGAAAAGTTCAACTCTTCTCACTAGTGTGAAAGTTCGTGGCACGAGCCTGAAGAGCGAGTGATCCAAATACACGAGTGAGAAAAGTGTGTTTTCCCACATGTTGCACACTATACTTTTACTTCAACTACACTTATTCAAATGGAATAAGCAATGGAAAAATATTCTTATATGCGAACGATACCTCGATCATATTATCGGGTAAAAGTGCCGAAGATATGTATCAACTAGTTAATAGAACATTAGTTGAATTTAGTAACTGGTGTTATAAGAACAGATTGATAGTTAACATGAAAAAAACAGTCTGCATGGAATTTTCATATTCATCTAGAACCCTACATGATTTCGAATTCAATTTTCAAAATGAATTCCTGAGGCTATCTGATTCAACAATATTCTTGGGAACGATGATCGATCCACTGTTTACATGGCATGATCATATTGATTTTACATGTAAAAAACTTAATCGATCATATTACTTGTTCAAATCTCTGAAATGTAAGTTGGATACGAAATCACTGATATCAGTGTATTATGCTGAATTCCACTCTATTATCAAATACAAAAATACCATTTGGGGACTGTCTACAAGGACAGATCGGATTTTCATAAAACAAAAAGCTTTGTTGAGGTTAATTTTCAATCTAGATTATCGAACTTCCTGTAGAGACATTTTCCGCCAAAATAAAATTTTAACCGTAGCAAGTACAGAGTGGGCCTTTGAAAACGAAACAGAGGCTCTGTAGGTCGCCAAAACCGGATTATGAAAAAAATCTGAAACACGTCAACTATATTTTCGAGGGGGACATCGTTCTACAATATTTTTAGCCCTGCGGCGTTGCCGCTGCTAACGAAAAGAAGCAACAACTTTGTTATTTCAAATGGAACACCTTGTATTTTATTGCATTTTTAGATTCTCCCCGAAGAGCTGATTTCATCAATGCATCACACTTGGGGTCTAGCTGTAATGGTTTCAGGGATATAAAGTGTTCAAGATCGAGATTTTTCAACTTAAAATTTTTTTTGTGTCGAAACCATTTATTATTGGTCAAAAAATATATTTTGCCTATGCGTAACAGAAAATCCCTGATCTTCCTAATTCTGTTGAGAGCTTTCTAAAAATATGATCCAGAAGTACCTTGTATAATGCTTGAATGTATGACATTTATTGACAACTACATGTATCAGTTTCTGACACACTGTGTCTCGAAGAAAATATGTTTTGAAAGCAATCTGTAATTAATATTGGGTGTCAATAACTGATCAGGGCAAAATATGATTCATCTTCCATCTATTCTGAGTTCATTTCAAAATTAAATCAGAATTCAGAAACAATATGGTGAATGAATATCACTGTTAACATCGAAGTAAATTCAGATATCATTGTCGGTAACTGCAACAATATTAGTTTCAACTACCAGTTATTGACACCCCTTTTTGTGCTTATTTCTGTTAATATATGATACTTTCAAGAATATCAGACGAAACATTCGAAACACTATCCAATGAGGAACAGAAAACACATCGTTGCATACAATTTATTGAGGTTTAGATACTCCTACGGAGCTACAAGATTTCTTAACCACCTTTAAGCACAACGGCTCAACCATGGAACCCAATGTACTGGTTATATTAAAACATTGTTTGTGTGGGCACTTTCTATTTCATCAGCATTATACTTCTCCAAGCTTGTGGATAGATCATGTAGATGTCACTCTGACTGGTAGAAATCCGTATTGACTCTTACAATTTTCTCATTGGAGCCTTATCGAAGCAAAAAGTATCAATAACTGAAGGGCTGTCGATAACTGAGGGGGTGTTTATAACTGAGGGGTGTCAATAACTGAGGGGTGTCAATAACTGGGATCACTACCTCATTTCCCAGCGAGCACAAAAACATCTCAGAGATGTTAAAAGTACGAGATTTCGAGACATTGAACCTCCACTGCGATGTTCTGTTCACACATGAATAGAACTATTATCGAGATGTCCTTGATATGTCACAAAACTACCTTCTCCCTAGTTCTTTTTAAAGCCTTTTCATGGACACAACAAATTATTTTCAACGCGTCTTGCGCACATTAAATCGCTGTGAAAAAAACATTTTTGATGTACTTTTTTGAAGCCTTTTGTCAAAATGAACTTTTGCATTAGGATTCCATTTCCTTTGAATGAAAAAATGCATTAAAAATAGATTGAACATAAAGATATTTTCCTGATATGAAAATACTTTCTTAATCGGTTTCTGAGTAGTGCTTACTACACATAGACATATAATTGGAAATAGGTTTCCCAATTTTTGAAATGTTCTCCACAATGCATAATTTTGCAACTGCGGAGAAGCTGTGTATTGATGAATTCGTACTTTTATATATTGATTACACTGAGGCACCGAACAACACATCTTGCATCTGATGGTCATTATTACAAACTAAATAAGTCTTTCAACACAAAAACTTCACCAAATTCCTTTCTCTTCGTTAGCAGCGTGATGTGAGCGTGACACGCTGTAAACGCGAATGCCAATTGCCAACAAGAAGAACAAAATCAAAAACAAATCAGAATTCATCGTATTGTGACGTATGCATGAGACGTCGTGGTAGGGCAAACAAAGAAAGGGCACAAAAGAACAAAAACAATACTTTCAATATCCTTCTAAGACCTCTTTGGGAAGTGCATATTACGCCTCAAAAAAACATCCTCATGCCTACATGTCTAAAACATCCCAAAACATCCCAGGGATAACTCTCAGTAGACAAACAAAGAAATGCCACAGAAGAACAAGAACAATACTTCAATATCCTTCAAAGACCTCTTTGGTCAGTGCATATTACGTCTCAAAATAACATCTTCATGCCAACATTTTCAAAACATCCCAAAACATCCCAGGGATTTTTGTGCTCGCTGGGTTCATAATGAACTGAGAAACGAAGCGTATTTAATCATATTGTATTCGGAAGTTAGTCCAAACCTGGCTTAATTTTACCACCTCTGGCCCGTGGCAACACTGATATTGATGACGACTTTGGATGTAGCTAGAAATAACACCCTCACCTTGCACTCATTCCGTAAATAATTCCTGTCCTGTACAAGTTACTGCAATATAAAATGAGGTCATCTTTCGGGAAGTTCACTGGAAATTATCGTTGATGGTGAAGAAAGATACGGAGAAGCCAGATAAGAGCTATTCATATATCAAGGAAGCGAATAAGGTTTATATTTTTCCTGCAAATGGAATTTGATTGTACTTACACATGTGAGGAAGAATATAAATCTGCTGAAATTGTGATAGGGAATGTCTATCCATAATCAAATCAATATGCATTACATACACGGTGATTCATTGAGAATGGGAAATCTCTGAACTACAGATAGTGGACACCAAAATATGAAATGAGATTCAACCCTAAAATAATTGTTGTATATACAGGGTGGTCAAGGGAAAGTTGTATTTTGAATTTTTCCGCAACTTTGGTCGAAAATTTACATCAGAATTTTGTCTGTTGTTGGCATTGTTAGTGATTGTCATCATTGATCATGGTGTTTCTTCCACTATCGCCCTGCCAACTTTATAATTCAAAAATTATTCAAATGTGGTTTATAAGTAGAACAAAAATCTCTTCAGGAGCGAATAACGCCAAAGCCGTTAGAGCTAGACAACCTGGACCAATGACATAAGGTCTCTTGTTTTATGTGCGTCTTTGCCAGAAAGTTATTCTTGCCCGGGGCAGAAATACTCGGTACTGAGACTCTCGTTTAACTTGTGACTTCTCATTGCATGTCGGTTTTTCGTTATTATTAAATTTGGATATTAATTTTCAATAAAATCATGTTACGCTATAAAGTACTTCTCAAGGAATAGGTAAGATGATGGAGTGGATCCAAAATAGAAATGTTGAAGAAAGTTAAGGCTTAAGTGTAATCTCAATTTTAACTTGACATGGTAACATTACACTCTACACTCTATAGGGTACTATAAGTTTGCTGAAATAAATACGCTAAAATTGCTGCACCCAGTATGTTTTTTTTGCAAAAACAGTCTACACAACAATGTTCAGAAGAATATAACTTGTCATTCAAATGAAGAATCATCCAAATCGGACAGGTAGTTTTGACGAAAATTGATCTCAAACTTTTGGCAACTTTTCGGTGGTAGGTTATAATTTCTGGGAGAAGAGTACGTTGCATTTCTATGCTGCGTGGACGTCTATGAGAACTTTGTTATTTTCATTATTTAATGTAACTTATACAAACCACCAGAGAGTGTGAGTTAGATACCGAAATAGCTATACATGGCAAAAATTTGTCAGTTTGTTTTATTCAAATTTGCGTTTGACAGTGTAACGTTAACCCTAATTTGAACATTGACATGTCAGTTTCGACTGCTCTGTAGAATTGGTATTGAAAATATCGAACTGAATAGATCAAGTTATCCAGATCTTGGAACCACCTGTTATTCAAAGAAGCAGGCATTATTTTGATCTAGCGCAATGTTTGTAGAGAATAGGAGTCAGGTTGTATTTATGTTTGGATTTGAGCTTTTCATCTTTTTCTACTTCTGTACTGGAATTTCAGCTCGCTTCTATACTAATTTGAATTTTCCAGTTTTTGCGTTGTCTGAACTGTTGCATACTATAGGTTTTCAAGCATTAAAAGTTGTATTTCGATCCATAAATAATGATGTTTGATTATTTTTATAAACACACACTTTTGGCTATACTTTGCCACGAAGAAAGTTCAAACGCAACTTTTCATAGGTGTCAATGTTGTACGTCAACAATGACACTTGACATAAAAAAAAAATCATAGTCGTACCTTGAGAAGGACAGGAATAACAGCAAAAATGGTGGACAATATGACTGATATATACAGGGCGATTTATTAGGAATGGGAAATTTCAGAACTACAGATAGTAAATACTGTCTGTAGGTTAATCGAGGAGGTGGTACATTCAATTCACTAGATTCTTTGGGATAGTAAACACAAAAATAATGAGATTCAGCCCAATAGGCCTCATAAAAATGTTGCTGGTTGAGGAGATACAGGGTGTTCTAGGGGGATATTTTATTTCGAATTTCACAATAACTTTGTTCGTTCAAACAGCATGAACATGGAATTTTGTATTTCTAGGTTTTCTGACATGAGGAATATGAATTTGCAACTTATTCTGTGATTGCTCATAGAGGGCACTAGTGGCACTGTTGCTTCGATAATCTACATCATAATATATCATCTCTATGTCAATTCATCTATGATCAAATGAGTGAAAAATGTGAAAGCTCGTTCAATTTCACATGGAAAATGTACTCTGTATCGAACTGTTTATCCTCAACGGTGTTTGTGTTATTCGCTCTTGAAGATATTTATTTTCCACTTATGGCATTTTGATAATTTCATTTATCAAATTGAGAATGGGAAATCTCTGAACTACAGATAGTTAACACCCAAATATGGAGATTTAGCCCAACATGCCTAATAAGAATATTGCTGGTTCAAGAGATACAGGGTGTTTGAGGAGAAGATTTTATTTCAATATATCTTCTCCTTAACCACATGTTGGAAAATTTTGAAATACTCGATCTCATGGTCATGCTGGTGAAACTAACAAAGTTATTGTAAGATTTTTAAATAAAATCTCCCACTAAAACACCCTGTATCTCCTAAACCAGCAACAATCGTAACAGGCATATTGGGCTGAATCTTATTATTTTTGTGTTAACTATCTGTAGTTCAGAGATTTTCCATTCCCATACAGGGTGATATACTATTGCAGAAACAAAAATTTCAGAAATTTTTTAAAATTGGTATCAATGTTTGCCATCCTTACCTCTCCCCTGTAAAAACAATTGTGAACGCTCTTGGAAGGTGATGATAAATTCCTACAGAGAATTGAATTACTACGACGAAGATCGTGCACTAGAATAAAATGCACTTTAAATGCGGTGCAGCTCTTGCCAAATCCCACCCACCAGTCGGATTCTAATGGAAAAAAAGTTGAAAGAAAGTCTCTGCTTTATTTCATCTTCTATCTTCCTGAGACTGAGGCTCACAATCCTCCTACAGATCAACAGATTTCAGGTTCTAGTACATGAGGAAATGCATTACCAACTTGCAAAGAAATACTGAAAAGAAATATTCACACATAACGTATGAAATAATTTATTTGCGCAAATATACAGTGAGTCCTGCTTTTCATGAATACACCCTGATATCTCAGTTATTAATAATGCGATTTTCCTGATATCATCTTGGTGATTAAGTGTTAGAAAGAAGAAGAATTTGGCATAGTGAAACAAATATTTGAGTTGATTTCAGATAACTTCTCCTACCAGAATTCGAATAAGCATATCCTGAAGCCCCTCAATTCATATTTTCATACTGAATCTCGAGAGCTGATTTTGAGAGAATTATTTGTCAGATAGCTTGTTTATATTTAACTTCTCAGTTTGAATGCCCTACTCCAATTGCATTTCTAACACCTCCATACCGTTTCTGGAATAATGTAATCTGTAATTTTTTTACTACAGTTGTGAGTTGAGGGGTTTTTGGGGATACTGATTCTGAATCTGATGAATAAAGTAATGAGAAATGATCCCTTATAAAAGTGTGGTCATTTAAGTTTGCAACATGTGGGAACCTTTTTAATGAATTGCACAACCAAAATGCAGAGTGCCGAAAGTTGGTGCATATTCGATAATCATTTTAGGTGCATTTAGAATGGTTGCAAGTCAAACAGCATGCAGGGTAAGTCAAAATATTTAAAAATTGCTCAAGAGTAAAGTACCTTTATTTCGGAATATTCAGTCAAATGTTAATGAGGAAAGTTGTTAACAATTGAAAGTTATGCCTAAATACCAGAGCATGACCTCCTAACACATTTTTTATTTTTCAATTCTTTTTGTTAATAATTTCCCAATTTGTAATTTTTTGTATATTCACCATGTACACTTTCATGAGTTGTTCATAACAACAACTGTTGAGAATAACTTTGTGCAAATTCAAGGATATTTGTGCAATCAACTTGGATTTTAACTTTTTTAGGGAATCACAAACTGTATGTTTGTTGCAACGATATTCAGCTCAACTTTAAAATTTCGCAAACTATATTTTCAACAAGGTAAAACATAATTAGATGAGAAGTTAATGTCACCAATAAACCACAGAATATTGTTGAGTATTCTGTGACCAAACTGTCTTAATGTTTAGTGTCAACCCTCATATGTTTTGTTCGTTGGGTATTCGTGATTATTTCAAATGATATCATGGTTGTCGATTGATTTGTAAAGCTTTTTCATTAACATTCCAAATACAAAATGTTCATATTGAATGAAAGTTTTAAGTTAGAAATATGGTTTTCGAAATTTTAAAGTTATGCTACATATCGTTGCAACGAACATGAAATTAAAGGTTGTGATTCCCTAAAAATATTAAAATCCAAGTTGATTACACAAATATGCTTGAATTGCAACAAACGTATGATCAACTGATTTTGTTATGATCAACTTATGGAGGTGTTCAGGGTGAATATAAAAAAATTTCAAATTGGGATATTATTAACAAAAAAAAAAATTAAAAACTCGAATATGTCTTGAGAGGCAATGTTTTGGTACCTTGGCATAACTTCCAATTGTAAACAACTCTTTTCATTAACAGTTTGCTGAATTTCCTGAAATACGGGTACTTTACTCTTGAGCAATTTTTATATTTTTTGACCTAACCTGTATGCTCTTTGACTTGCAACCATTTTAAGTGCATCTCAAATGCTCACTGAACATGCACCAACTCTCGGCACTATCTGTATTTTCATTGTGCAATTCTTCAAAAAGATTCCCATATGTTGCACACTTAATTTAAATGACCACACTGTATATCCTTTTCCCCTTTTTCACCGCCCTACACCAGACGCCCATGGTGAGTAATAATGTTCACAATGCCAAATACCTAATTTTTTCAAGGTGCAATCACCACTGAAATTTCAAGGAAATCGCATTATTGATAACAGAGATATTATAGGGTATATTCATGGAAAGCAGGACACACTATACAAAGTGTAACAGGAGTACGTTTGAATAATCAAGTGACGTATTCCTGAGAAGATTTTGAGAAAAAAAGTTTTCATGAACTTGTGTCCAGAAATGCTTCGTTTCGGAGATACAAGGTGTTGAAATTTTCATGTAATATCTAGAGGGCGCTGCGTACGCTGTCATTATTCATTTCAAATTGCTCTAACATTTTTGACAGTAAACTTTGGTGATAGTTTTGTAAATATTTACAATTGGCTTCATCGATCCATTCTACTTACCTCCTAGGGCGCTGAGTACAAATTTTGATGTGATCCATACTTCATTCTTCTATATGAAACGATTCGTTAAACAACCCACGTGTCATACGCCGGGCTGAATATGGAAATGATTGGATCTCTAATGTATTCATTTTGCATCTTAACAAATTATTATGAAAAAATTTCTTGTCTATCATTACATCTTGGGAATTTTGTAGAGGAATTGCGTTGCAGTCTATATTATTCAAATACAATCATGACTATTTCCTCAAGTGATTAATGCCGGAAATTGGAAAAGTGAGTTAACTTGTAATTGATTACGTGAAACCAGTTCAAATTAATACATTGGATACAATTAAATTCCATTAATGAATATCACCAACGAACCACCGATGTCATCAATTCCAGCCCTAACTCGATTATCTGTGATAAACGAGTGTAGGTTCAGCGAGGTCCATTTTCTTGGTGATGTGAATAACTTCATAGAATTTAAATTAGATGATTATAACTTTGGTATATATTCAGTCCATACAGAAGTATATCATGAAATTTTCTCCATGGAATCAGAAACGAGCCTACTTAATATCAGGCATCTATCATTTCCACTTCAGTGGGGATACCCCAACCAACATTTTAAGAGAATTATACCAAGCAGAGAGGAGAAATTACTCGAAGAAGTCGAAATTCACTAATTTCCGACAAAATATTTTACCTTTATGCCCTGAGTAACTTGAAAGTTATGGATTAGGTTGTAAAATGCCTGGTTAGGACCTCAACATTTTCTATAAAAACCATCAACTTTATAGACAAATTGCATAGTTGGAAACTACTCATTACAGACTTCAAACATAACTTCATGGTCCTAGTGAGCATTTAGTTATCAATTAGGTAATATTTAACATCAAAATTACCAGTAAAATGTCTTCCAGGCCCTCGAACTATCAGGATATTTATTGGAGTTGAAATTTACCAAATTCTAACTTCATAAACGATCATAAAGTCAGGGAATAATCAGATGGAGAAAATAAGTCGGATTTATACTCTGTTTTGCCTATTTTTGACCAATTGAGTTTCTTAGACTTTTTTTAACCTAATCAGTACCAACTTCATATCCGATGAAGGCAAGATTACCACTATGAAATCCTTATAGAACGAAGTGTCCTTGAGAGAGCCGAGAATACCAAAATTAGTCCTAAAATCATGTTCTCAAAGTTGATGACTATTATTGATCCTGGTGCTTTGAGGTCGGCAAATGTTTTGAAATGATCATTAATTTCTGAAAATATTAAAAACTGGAGACAAGCGCAATGTATGAGTCTTGAATGTTTTATTCTTTATCACCAGTGAGTGGTTCAGGTAGCTTACCGCTTGAACGCTTCTAAAGCAAATCATAATATCTTTCTATACATTACGATGATGTTTGATCATCTAAACCATCGATTTGTTTTGACATTCGAAGTTTTACTTCCACTTATTCCATTGGTCAGATCTGAATGCATATTTCAAATAACTTTTATATAAAAAAAACAGGTATCAATTATTACACTTCGGTTGAGAACGTACAAAAATGGCAAATGTACTAAAAGTATACTAGAACGGCAACACTGTTCGAGAGATGACAACACGGCGATGGACTTTTCTGATTCGCTGAAAAATGAAGCCTGTCATCCAGCGACCAATTAGAAAACATACCGTGGTGCAGAATAGGAAATTTCAAGCGAACAACGAACATTTGACAAATTATATGATTATAGGGAACATCTGATAATATTAATCCATCAGGTTGACTGCTACTCAAATAATATACTCGTTGATATAGTCTAAAATCCCAATATGGGGAAATTGGGCTCCATAGTCAGAATATACAGAATTTTCGACTATGAACGAAGCCTATTCGCCCTGAAAGTTGAAGATTCTGGAAAATTCGACTTTCAAGTCCAATATGAAACCGACGCCATATTTGTTGGCTCGAAACTTTTTCGCCATTGACGGAAAAAGAAGAAATCTCTACATAGCGACCACATCCTAATGAATAGAAAATGAAAACAGAAAAGGTTAAATTTCGCATATATGATCATATTCTACCAGTTGATTCATTTTTAGATGGAATTGTTGAAAAATAATTCGAAAACACAAAGAATATCATCCAGTATTTTTCTACAAATCCAATAATTTCGTGGGCCCACTAATTTTACATGTGTAAAATCAACATTATCACAATAAATTTTGCATCGCAGGTTGAATAACGATTCACAACAACGTCAAATAAGCTAAACAACATGCATATTATCTACACCTTCCACTACTATCGAGTTTTCTTTTGAATGCCATGTTCATAAACTCCTAAGTCTCCACACGTAAATGAGTAGGTATAGTCGATCGTGAAACACGGTACATATTTGTTTTCCGAACCCAACCAAATGACAGTAAACCAGGTAGAAATCTTAGTAAACCCACCCATAAGTAGGTAATGAATAACGTCAGAATAACTAAAATCAGACCACTATCGGACTAGAATTAGGGCAATTTCACCTAATTGTTTCCTCGACCTAATGGTCAGGATACCCTAATATCCCTATTCTCGTCTTCTGAATTACTTCCAGTTTTTTCCCCATATTGGTAAATTTGAAGTAAATAAGACGTAATATTCACTTAGGCCAAATAAGTCGTTGACCTATTCTAAGGTCGAAATGACGTATATTATGCCTAAAATGTTTGTTGAGGGTGTACCAACCTCATAAGGCAGCCATGCATTAGGTCGAAAACTGAAGAAACAATTATGACCCAGAAAAACTGACATCGTATACAAATTGAAGACATCAGGAGAAATCTTTCAAAAGTAAGAAGAAGAAGAAGCAATCCTTTCAATACAATTTCTTGGAATTCTTGCCTCACCTTAATTTCTTGTTTCTCAAGTTTGCAATAGCATATTACATACCAAGAAAAACATAATATAATAAATTTTCCAACAAAAACAACCATCAATAACGACGAATATAATACCGTACATTCTTGGCATATCTGAAAAAATAAAACGTGTTGGTGAAAACTGCGTTCAAAACTGAAAATACAATGAGAATACAACTCCAACAAAGCCAAAAAATAAAGGACAATCATCAAAAAATTATATTATAGTATACCTTGTGTTTGTGGAAAGTATTATACAGGTGAAAACGATAAGACCTCTCTCAGTAAGGACTGAAGAACACGAGTACAACAATATCAATAAAAGACATATCGATAAATCGAAACTAACTGAACGTATCCTTACTGAAGAAGGACAACATATGGCAGAGTGGAATAATATCAGAATCATAGGAAAGGAAGATAACCAAAAAAAAATCAAGGAATCCGTTTGCATTCTTCTGAACGGTGACAATAGTATTGCTTCCTCTTCAGTTGATATAGATAGAACATTGTGTCCACTACTGAAAACTGATCATGAAAATGATAGATTCAAGATCAATTAATGAAAACATCCTGTAACTCATTTGTAAACTGAAATCACTCATTCATATGCCAAGAGAAGTGTCAAACTATAAGCAGAGTGCAATTTCCAGAGAAAACTATTTTGCATTTTCAAGTTGAGAACGGGAGCAGATTCGTTCCCGAAAGAACCAAAGATAACGAAAAATTCGATATTTTTTCAATATATCGATATTTATTTCCTTCAAACATTTTTTCAAACAAAGTGTCACTGATTGGATTTTTTTTTCAGGCTTCCTGATACAAAAATTCGTTAAACGCAGTGACATTTCGGGGCAAATCATCTGATTTGTTCCACTACAAATATATTGAAATAATACGCATATTTTCATTTTATAGAAACGAGGAGAGGAAATCCCAAAAAATCAAGTAGAATTCATTCCTGTTTCAAGAAAACATAGTGATGCCTGAATATTTGAAATATCTCAAAACATCTCAGGAATATCTCTCAGTAGGTACACAAAGGAATGCCACAGAAGAACAAAATCAATACTTCAATATCCTTTGAAGACCTCTTTGGGAAGTGAATATTTCGTCCCAAAAAAACATATTCATGCCAAATTTTCAGAACATCTCAAAACATCCCTGTTTTTGCTGGGATTGAACTTTCGAAATTCCTTAACGGTTGTATGGAACCAAACATTTCAAATTCGACAGTCACAATCAATGTACCAGCCCGGTTATCACCCAAAGAAGAAAAAAGTGCGTTAATGAATTTGTATGAATTTAATTCGTCAAGGGAATAGATTTGCGTGTGTGCCAGAGATTAACACAGGTCTGGGTGAGAGTGATTCACGAAGGTCACATGAAAAATCCATTTGCAGGAGACTAATGGAAACAAATGCGAATTAGTCTCTCAAGGAATTCGTAATGAAATATCAGTGCTATTCAACTTTTTACACAATTCTATTCAATTTCACTCTAGTCTAACTAACTATCAGAACACGTGTTCAGCCTGTCGATACGTTTGAATGTTTGTTCTCTTATTGTGGGGAAACTGTCTATACAGGGCTTTCATTTCAAAACCTACCACCCTGCATATCTTTGATAAGCAAAGATTACAGTTTTGGGAGAAAGCAGGTCGATTTAGATATCGAGGGGGAAGTAAAATGCCACTATCAATAATTGAGTTCTATCTTTATCCCCTTCACTCCCAGACACCCCTACTTTGAAATCTCAAATGGCACCCCCTACAAAAAATTGAAGGTCTATATCAATGAAGAAATCAACCAGGTGAAAAATAATTTATTTTTTCTGCAACCGACACAAAAGTCGTCCATTTTGATACCAAAATTAGCTCTTAAATTGACGTTTCTATTACTGATACAAAATTAGGTATGTTGCTAGGCAACATATTTAGTTCCTAGGAGCTAAAGTTGAATTTTAGTTCCTAGGAGCTAAAGTTGAACTTTAGCTCCTAGGAACTAAAAAGAATGTACTGGACATCATCAAGAATAAACAACATTGTGACGGTTGGGTATTTGGGTTGAGACGCATACCTGATTTGCGAGCTGATTTGTTTCCGATTTCAGCAGATTTGGCATTTCATACCCATGCTGGAGATATAAATACACCTTATTATAGTTCAGTATTGGAATTATAAACATCTCAGTTAGATATTTTTGTTTTGGTCAGGGAAGCCTTCAAGATTCAAATACTTGCTTGATCTGTATTTCATTCGTTATACTCGGGATAGCTAACTTGTTTTTGAATAATCACGGCAAGCAATAGTTTTTTTGTCTCAAACAACGATATTGTGCAGCTTCATTTGATTATCAAGTCAAACCCAGTGTAGTATGGATAGGAATAAATAATCGCTATTATTATTGTTGATATGCTCACTAACCTAACATTTTCCACTTCTTGTTCCTATACCTGGCACTGGCGTGGTTTTTGCTATTAGAGCTAAACGCTCCGCCTCGCAAATGCAAAATTCGCTTGTCAAACAAAGTGTCACTTTTGATCCTAATAAAACAATCTACTATTGCATACAGGGTGGGTCATGAGGAACTGAACATTCTCCTACCACGAGCAGATGCCCCTGAGGGAAATACCGCATGGCCATTCAAAATGTTTCCTCCTCTTCCACAATAATATACAGAGTGATCCATAGGATTGGCAAAATATTAAATTTTCGTCAGAACTTTCCAGCAGCTTCTTTGATTCATTTAATTTTTTCATGGAACACTATGCACTCCAACACCAATAGACTAACGTATAAAGAATTGAAAAAAATCCAGGATCGTATTTATGAAATGTTCCTAGCTATTAAAGGGTTCACTCTATACCGGGTGACACAAGAAACATGTAGCAGCCTGTAGTTTTTTTATTTGGAGAGATACAATTTTTAAATTCACAGGGGGTATATAATAAATGGTAGCGCACTTTACGAAATTAACGACAATTTTTTTCAACCACCTGTTTGACCGGAAGTGACCCCAACTTTTTTTTCAAATGTCATCCTGTACATTTCTGCAGTCTATCTTTTTCGCCTTGGAATTTTCTATCCAACCATGTATCACAAAGTGGCATTTATTTCATAATTCGCTGTTGAATTGCTTTTTATTCAAAAAGAATAGGTTGGCTGTGACATGAATTCGATGAAATATCGACACTTGGTAGGCTTTGAAATTTAAAGATCATTAGTCAACCGATATTATTCAAAATGTTTTGATATTCTGATCAATGTCTGCAGGTTGTCAATAGCTTGTTTGAGTCAGGATGAATACCTTCGAAAATAACTCATGATATTGAGGAATCTAAGATAGGAACATATTTTTTCGAATTCAGCTACTCGTACAGAAACTATCTGTCTTTTATTTTCGCCATGTTCCTATCACATGATCTTCCCATTTGTAATGATAAAACTAGAATTGTTCCTCTTATACGATGATCCACAGGGCTATCAGTATATTTTTTCATAATTATTTCACTTAGTAGGCGGTGTACCTACACAAAATGTTTTATGTGTTTGACAGTTAATCGATGGCATCAATAATTTTTCTTCTTCATTTGTGTGTTGATTAAAATTGCATATTATCAATGGAGACGGAAAATGTATTCAAGAAACGAAAATCTAGGATCCAACGCAAATTCCGAAAATTATCGTCGATCAGACAGGCTCACCTAGTGCCAGAGGTCGCGAGATAATCTGAATTACTCATAGATAACTTCCAGCAATGTTTCTCTTCTCCTCGCCATCATGAAACATAACTCTGAAAAGTATCTCAATTTGCGTGCTGTTGGCTCCAAATTGGAATTTCGTTCAGCGGCGATGAGATAAAAAGCCACAATTTGCCACCCAAATAATTCCAGAATGTTCTTATATTTTTCGTACAGGAATTTCAATTTAAATGGAAATTCTCTGATATATAAATTCAATTAGAAAGGAGATATCGGGTATGACGTATGGTCTCTATGAAATGGTTTTCGGATACTCATCAGATAATTTGCTAGCGGACTGATTTCTTTCTTATTCTTTATCTCCATTCTACTGGGTGTCCGCTAAAAGGAGGTCAATCCATTAACCACATATTCCTTGAACAAAAACAATATGAGTTTCTAAATATCATTTTTCATTTTAGCCCTTCATATTCGGTATACAGGGTGTCAAAGTTGGAAATTAAAAACTGTTTTTTTCTAATTACTCGCGTATTTGATAAGATATTAATCTCAAAATTGGTACATTACTTCAGCACAAAGAGTTACATCGTGTGAGGAAAACAAAACAGAAAATAACTGTCAAATATTCAAGATACTGGGGGTCAAGTTCACACTTACCCCCATATTTTGTTTGTACGTGCGCTAATGACTTCCTATCTATTTTCCTTCAAGTGTTCAATCATTTTTGAGTATTTTTTGTTTCTTGTAAAATTTCGATTGAATCATTTGTTTTTAAGATAATTCGAAAAGTACTGGTTATTGTTTGATGCCTATGCGGCTTAGGTAATCCCATAATGTTCACATACTCCTATTTATTTCGTCGAAATTGAAAGAGGGCGTATCTTTTTACGTACGAAAAGGTAAATATGGAAATACCGGGTGCTCGGAGCAAATGTACTAAAATAATTTTTACAAAAAAAAAAAAATTAAAAAGTGTAAAAATTATTTTAATACATTCGCTCTGAGCACCCGGTATTTCCATATTCACCTCTCCGTACGTAATAAGATACGCCCTCTTCCAATTTCGACGAAATAAATAGGAGTATGTGAACATTATGAGATTACCGTGAGCCGCAAGGCATCAAACAATAACCAGTACTTTTCGAATTATCTTAGAAACAAATAATTTTATCGGAATTTTACAAAAATCAAAAAATACTCAAAAATAATTGAACACATGAAGAAAAATAGATAGGAAGTCATTAGCGCACGTACAAAAAAAATATGGGGATAAGTGTGTACTTGACCCCCAGTATTTTGAATATTTGACAGTTACTTTCTGTTTTGTTTTCCTCACACGATGTAACTCTTTGTGCTGAAGTAATGTACCTATTTTGAGATTAATATCTTGATAATTACGCGAGTAATTAGTAAAAAACAGTTTTTAATTTTCAACTTTAACACCCTGTATATCGAATAAGAAGGGCTAAAATGAAAAATGGTATTTAGAAACTCATATTATTTTTGTTCAAGGAATATATGGTTAATGGATTGACCTCCTTTTAGCGGACACCCTGTATAATGTTATCAACTTCATTATTCTCGAAATCAAAAAATATATCTCATTCAAACGGTCGGGATTTGCCACATTATTACTAATGACATCAAGACTCAGCAAGTTTCAAGATGTAATTGAACATCTGGAAATGACACGCATTGTCTGACTATTTTTTTTATGTTCTGGTTCCCACGAAGAGGGATATCCTGTAATGTTCAGGGAACATCGTGAGAACCAATTGAAATGAGGTAGGAATTGGTGTTCTTCTTAAATTTCTGGGGGTTATATGCCTCGGGGAACACCTCCCTTGGCAATGTGTTCCAGAGCCTTGCTGTTCGTTGGATGAACGAGTCTTTGGAAAGGGATGTTCTGCAGGTCTCCAAAGTGACCACGAAGGCGTGAGGAGCCTCAACTCGACGGGCTAATCTCGCGGGGACTGCCAAGGGAGGAACAATTGTTGATATTTCAGAAGAGCATCCTCCATGGAAATATCTATAAAATAGAGCCGGATCGCCAACTTTTCTACGGTGTGCCAGAAAAGTGAGTGAGTTTGTGGGCGAGGCATCACCCACGAGATGAATTTTCCTTTTTTGGACAGAATCCAACAGTTTCAGGGTATGTTTGGGTGCTGCACTCCGAATATGGGAACAGTATTCCAGGACAGATTCTATCTGTGCCTAATAGATCATAAGCAGCTGAGTGAAAGTGAAACAGCTCCTGGCCCGAAACAGAAAGCCAAGTTTTTGGGATGCACTTTTAGCAATTGATCTCACGTGATTTTCCCAAGAAAGGTTATTGCTGATAGTGATCTCAAGCATCGAAATGGATGTCTTCAAAGGTATGGTTACTCCTGCCAAGCTTATGTTGGGCACAGTGAGATCGGCTTTACTCGAGAAAAAAGGCATGCTTGTGTTTTGTTTGCTTTGAAATCTACCAAGTTATTGGATTCTCATTCGAAAATTGTTGCCAAGTCCATATTTATGTTGTCAACATTTCTCCTTCGTTCGTTTCTAATTTGCCTGGCTGGAATTGGAAGTGAAGGCGGTATGGAGGGTACTATCATCCGCGAAGCTGTGTACTGGATATTAAGTTGCTTTCAACAAATTGTTGATATGGAGTAGAAATAGTGTTGGTGCTAGAATTGATCCTTGCGCAACACCAGCATTTATGATAAGAGAGTCAGATGAAAATCCATCGACCACTACATGGAGAGACCTGTTTGATAGAAAACTAGCTGTGAAAACTCATGAATCATAATTTATTGTGGGTATAATAAACTTCACTAAAAAGAAGATTTTCACGATTCTCCTAAAGTCACAACATGTTTTCGTAATACAGTTACATCTTTTAGTGAAAAAATGGTGACATCAATTGCCCCGCAAACATTGAACTACCCGGAGAAGTCCGGCCTAGTGCAGGCAAGTCTGGGAAAGTGACGATGCCATGGTATTGGTAATGGGCCGATGATTTCAATATGCTAAGTGACCATCAGTTAAAAATACGATAATGGCCTTGCGATGGTAAGATGTCTGTGAATAATTGCACTCTAACGAGTTGTGGCCCTTTGCTGACCAACATCATGTTAACTACTCGTCCCTCTGGTGGATTTTTCAGGAACTTCTACATCAACAGTCAGCTGATCATTTGGATTATTATTATTATGTGACTCTCGTGATCGCGTATGTTTCATTTTTCTCTGGTTTGTTCTCGAATTCTTGTGCTCCTCACTTCCCCTGGTGGTTATTTATGATGGCAGGAGTATCATCAATCAATCAATTGATATTATAGAAGATAGAGTCTTCAATAATAATGATATTGGGTGAGTTTCAACCTACTGATGTAGTGTAATATATACCTAATGATCATAATAACTGGAGTGGCTCTACCTCTCCATCAGGAGCATATAACTATCATGTTCAACTTGTTCATAACTGAGTAATCTCAGTTCATGTAAACCTGTCTCTATTATAGAATCAAATAGCAATAAAGTTACAACTACAGAAATATACCTGATGTGGCCAAAATAAGAATTGAAAAGCTCCATACATTATCATCAGACTATATTGGTTAAGTAATGAACTCATGCAGAAGTATTTTGTTTTTCATACTCCTATGGAGAAAGAATACTGATATCAAGAACGGACACTGAGAATAACTGATGAAGATTGAAGAATTTTATATTGCAGCAGTACCTCGCAACGAAAAATCCTTCTTGAAGGAATGCTACCCAATATAAGATGTAGATGTAGATACCATGTACCAGCCAGTAAGCAGCCACTCTGAGAAGTTTCATCGTGAAAGAAGAGAGAGGTTAAGAGGATATCATCGTGTCATTCATAAAATTGTTTCCTTGAAATGGGTGATATACCCGAAGCGTATAGTTGTCCCAGTTGTCAGCAGACCGAGAGCGGCTGATGAGACCTGGTGGGTCGAAACAGTACTGTCTCGCTCCTGCTGACAATTGGGACAACTCTATCCATCCAGGATCTCTTAGTTATGAGATTTAGCATCTGGTATGTGTATGTTTGTTATTATATATTATGAGACGGTTATTATATTGAAAACTATAGAGTTACTAGAATTTTCGGAATCATTGGACCCCTAAAACACCTCTACCTCGACAGTATGTAACCAATGTCGATAATTGGCCATTATAGTCCCATCATCCATGTATATGTTAGGCTCGCTATGAGAAACTCAATGTGTCGGGTATGTTGTACTGGCCTTTTGCTGGGATAATGAATATGATTACTGAGACCATTTACTGGGCTGCTGATGTCAGGTATGGGGAAAATATATTAGGTCATTAATGTTCCATAACAAAATGTTTGCTGGGTAACCTTACAGTACCTTCCTTTAGTCATAGACCTGGTTGATTAGAAATACTTATGATTGATGTGACGAACTTGTAGAGGAGTTATTTCAAACTACCAAAAAATTCAAAATCATCAAAGGAATCATGTGGTCTAGTTGATCGTTAGGTTGGGTGATGAAAGTCAGAATTTGTAGATTCTTCGATGTATATTCCTTTATAGGTACCTACTTAATATATACGATTTTGAGGTCATCGCATCAGAGCTATGATTTTTCAAAAATAGATATAATGTATATGTTCCATTTGTTTCCTTAACAGAAAACTCGTTTGATGTTCTTTAATGCGGTGATTAAACGTTCTACCTGCTTGACCAATATTACTCAGGAATTCAGCTATGCCTTCTGAAATCAATTATAGGTCACTAGTTGATATGTCAATTATCAATCTTTTCATAATGAAGTCAGGATTGTGTTGAATCAACAACCACTTATTTTTCAATACTTGAATGAATACTTTTCCAAAAGAAAACCGTTTGGTTGGGCTCTTAATCTCTGATCAATGATACACAGAAGTTTCAGGCAAACTTTGGAGCTCTTCAACAATATTATTTTTTAAAATTTATTCATTCATTTCGTTCAACTTTCTCGTTATCTATCGTCCATTTCATTCATTGCCGCAATCTTTCAAACCTGCATATTTTCTTAGTGGAGCCGTTCCTCATGTAATATCAAACCGTCTTGGGGTTTGAATTAAATGTATTTATTTTAATGTCATTCTGTATCAGCAAAACTTCATATTCTGAATCAATGAAACTTAAAATTTATGAAATATTTCGCTTATTCCATGAATACTTCTTTTATGGTTTTGGGAAAACACAGCCCTTTTTTGTTCATCTGCTCCAGAATTCCATTCGAACGGTAACGTACCATATAATAAACGTTGCCAATGAAAATATTCTATATAACAGATATAAAATTGCTCTCGCTCAAGTAAAGAACTCTGCGGTTTATGGGTATCTGAGCCATAAAAGAGTAAATATCCGAATACAAGTTTTTTGCTTTGAATTTACTGTGCTTTAAGCAGCAGCATTGAAACAATGCTTAATAAGCTGAATTTTACGGCGTATGGTGTTGATGAATCTGAGTGCGAACATTCCCAGTTGCACAGGGTGTTTTTGAATTCTAATCGTTGCCTCAAGTATAATCGTATTCACACCTCGAAAAAGATTATTCACAGCTGCTATTATGGATACTTCTAATGATATTGAATGAGGTTGTACCAAGGATTGTACACACTAGTCGAATTCACGCCAGATTTCGAATTGATCATTCGTTATTTGAAATCGTCACAAATATTTTTTTCTAAACATTAAAGTATAGCACCTTCGAAAACGCCTGCTCTCGATGACGTCATATACCTTCTCACGTGGTATTTATTGATATATTCCTCTTTATTCTCTGACAACCAAGAGCATTATCTCATATTCTGACGCTGCCGAATATATAACAAATAACCTTCTTATGATATTCCATATGACTAATGATAACAGTATTCACATTCTATCTGGTTAGTAATTATCACCTATTGCATACTTGTATATATTGCAAGATGATTCAGTATCAATACAAATATTTCAATATTCCTAATGATGATCGTGATTTCATTCAAACCAAATATTTTGGGTGACCTTGGCAACAGCATAATGATCAGAATTCACAGAGATATCAAGGGAAGAAGAAGAACCCTGAGCTGACTTAACTAAAGATGATCCTTTTATTATCTGATTCTTCATGCAGTCATGTGTTGTATTGTCTGTTATCTGCAGTGAGTTTCCAGCTCAAAAAAAACATGTTTCATCTTGATAAAAATGACAATCAGACATTATATTCTTGCATTTGTCTTATAGAAATGGAGAATGAATATACACGTAAGTCGAATCATATATGGTTGCATCGGATTATTCAAGGTAGATTACGTCATGCTTCTCCATGCGTTATTCAAGTTATTGCATGCCGCGAAACTCATTTATAAAAACATGTACAGAGATCTGAGAAACACAGACAGATTCCTGTCACTGGTACATCAAATCAGAGGGGGCATCTGCTGGACCACACCGGGATACTGTGTGAAATGAAACATCACCAAACTCCTAGCCAAACTCTAGGAATGGTTCCCGACATGTTGGCTACTCAGACACACGTGAAAAGTCCAATTCCCAGAGACCAAAACTCAATGTACTCTGATGGTTCGAAGGAACCAGTGTATTCAGCAGAAAACCGAAGACGGAAATCTTTGTCAATCTCGGTAAGTATGCTACAATCTTTCAGGCAGAGCTCTTCGCAATTGAATTGTGTACTAGAGAGTTGACGAATAGTAAACAAAAACATCAGTTTTGTATCAGATAGGCTGCTCTTGAAGCACTGAGCTCCAGCAAGATAAATTCCAAGCTTGTATGGAGCTGTATTAAATCTCTGGAATGTCTCGCCAAACAGGGAATCGAATCTGTGTTCATAGGACCAGAACGAATCAATCAATCAATCCATTTATCAATCCTGTAGAACTCACAAAAGTTATAGGACGAGTCAAATTGAAGATCCTAAATATAAGTACACAAATGCATACAAATGTAAGTGGTGAACAGTAAAATAAAATAGTTAAATAATATAGCATCAACTAAAACATATGAAAGCTCCTATAAATAACAGCACTAGACAAGTAACGTTAACAATCATACATATAAAATTAAAATGTTCATGACAATCGGTCAAATCTAAAATTCAAGAGATATTTTTTGAACAAATAAATCGATTCTATGAACCCTTGTATTGAGTAAGGATACTGATCTATTAGAACTTTTTTTAGTTGAAGTTCAAGAGTATATTTTGGCAGACTTCTCAGATTGTGAGGAAGGAAGTTGTAGACGTACAAACCGAAGACATGTGGTGCTCTATTGGATAATTTCAGATGCTTGAAGGGCACGTGGAAGTTATCGTTTGTCCTTGTATTATAAGTATGAGTGTCAGTATTTCTTAAGAAGGTATCTTCACTGCAATGTACGTATGTCAATAGCTCAAAAACGAATATGCCTGGAACTGATTCTGTATTTGTTGAAAAACCTTCCACACGAGTGATTAGGTGGACAGCCCACAAGACATCTTATGATGCGCTTCTGAGTAGATAAAAAAACACTGTGTGCAGCTGGAGTGTCCTTATACTATAACTGGAGTGGATTTCCGCAAATAGTAATATTCGAGGAGATGGTTCAGACCTAATACTCGCAAGTGCGGCAAAAACTATGTCGGACTGGTGTAAGAGTCTTTATTCTGAGGCCCTTACTTTGACGCTCTGTTCAGGACAGGAGACTACTCTGGTATTTGACAGGGGGGGATTCTCGAGCGCCAGATTTTTGATGAAGGTGATTTACTTCACCTGCTCCTCCCAACTCAGTCGGGAAGGAGGCCCAAAGAAGCAACAGTGGAGAAAGGTACAGGAGGTATACCTACCTCGGTACTCACAGTATAATCCAGGGGTCAATGGTATTGAATCGACCTGGAATCAATAAGTAGCCACGGGAGTGTAGGCTTTAATTACAAACCCTGGGTTTAGCCTGGCATACTGGTTGCTATTTTTAGTCGGTATAATTACAGGAATCAAAGAAAAATACCTCTCAGGTCTCTGGTATTTCAAGGTTAGGTCTGGAAAATTATTTATTCAACTATTTCCTCTTTTCTACCTGGAGAATAGGAGACACAGTTTCAAACGAATCAAACAGATTCAATTCCTATTTATCTTTCTTTTTCCTTCGGTTTTCTAATTTTCCAATCTCGGGATTTTAGTGAGGTTAATTAATTATATTTTTCCATTCATGTCAATAGTTCATGAAACATAGTACATAGTTCACCGCCTAACGGGACACAAAGCACGGAGACCCGGATGCACAGGACAGGATTTCTCGAGGAAAAGAAGAAGAAGAGTTGTTAACTGACTTGTCAGTGTCAGTCGTCAGTCAATAATAATATTCTGCAATTTTGACAAATGAAAATATTGAAAATCACTAAATAAATTATTGAACTATTTGGAACTGAAAACACAATGACAACAGAGAAAGAAATATGAAATATGCCATCACAAAATCCGTTTATTCTGGATTCTCTATACAGGTCGGGTGAGTATCGGTATGCAAAACAACAGGAATGAAATCAATCTATGAACAGGATGAATAACACTGGTGAAAAATATACAAACTTACATGTGTAACAGGAAATCACTATACAATACTATCTTACACTGGTTTTGAATGAACTATGAGAGCACTGAGAAATCAGCAAGAGAATCAGGAGCTTGAAGAGCAACGGAGATCAGGTAGTGTAGACTGGTAGAGAAGAGCTTAGAGAGTGAGACGAATCCTTGGCTGTCTTCAGTATTTATGCACTGCTTTGGCCTTGGCACAAGGACAAGTGAATCTGGAATCTCATTGGTCAAAACTCCCACCTTGTCATGGCCACTAAAAATCTGTCCTTGAAAAGCACATGTGCACCTCCAACACAAAACGCGGAAAAAAATAATATTACACCCTAAATGTGCACAGGAACAGGATCTACTACCTTTGCTTATGCTACTGAATGAATTTGGCTGGAAAATATTCAATAACAACAAAGTTATGAGTAGTCAAACATTCATCATTTCAACTGACAAATAATTCAATCAAATTTCATATCATGAGCAAAGAGTTGAAAAATATGGAAGTCTTCAGGGTTGTGATGATGTTCATGAGAGTTTACTATCAGGAAAAGCTTTGTGAAGTCAGGAATCAATGCATTACTCAGCTCTCTCAGGTTTTCAGGTTTCGAGCTTTCGAACAGGTGAAATTCCACTAGCATCAGGCTCAGGTACTTAGATTTTGATCAAAACCAGTCTAGTAATGAAGCTGGTCAAAAACACTTCATTACACTGGGCGGAGGGTAAAAGGCTCAAGTACTGGTCTGAGTTACCAGGATTAACCCATTCGAAGGCGTTGCTGCCTAAACCATCGAAAATTATAACAAGGCAGATCCTAGAATGGAGTAGGGGTAACCTTGGCCTAACCAATTTTGATCCTATCCATTTCAGAGTAATCTCAACAAATTCAACCCTAGACTTTGTAAAAAGATGTGGATTATACAGTGAACTGTAGCCTCTTGGGATGAGCCACAATTGACCCATTTGGGGTCGCCCCACTCACATGGAACCTCACCTACGATAAGGGGCGTCAATATTTCTGGATAGAAGAAGGTTTCTAAACATGTATTAAAAAAAGTGTTTCCAAATGATGTTTAGGTAGTAGGGTTTGAGTTCTATTCAAAAATACAAAGTTGGAGTTGTTGAAGTTCAAGTAAATGAACATATTACGATGACTGGACTTTCAAGTCTTCCCAGGACAGGAAGCGACACAATAAATTCTGAAATAATATTCGGTTTTAGTGGGAGACGCTGATGCGTAACTTCAGGAGTGGTGATAGTGAGGTTGATGAATCATCCGCATGTAATGTGTTTTGTAATTTGTAGCTGACATTCTGGGCAGGAATTAATATTACTACTTCTGTGTGTTTACGAGAAGTAACTTCGAGAGTTGTCTCAAATGTCTGGATCGAGTATATGTGGTGAGAAAGACTCATCAACTAAATGAAGAACATGCTGGTTCTCGGCAATTTTGTGATTAAACTATGCGACTTTTCAACTGTCGGGCTCTCGTGGTGTGGAATGGATACTTTGGCATATTATCTTGAAAGAATACTACTCAGCGTGCCACAAACCTATTTCAAGGTGAGTGAAAGAACATTTTCTGTGATGCATTGCATTGCAGACAATAGAACTTTTTTAACCACCCCAGATTTTCCACTATTGATATTTGTTATTCTATAAAAACAACATTCATCTACGTGGTTAGTTTTTTACATTTCCACTCAGTGGTATGAAAATAAAGCTGTAAAGTTAGTCATTCATCAACTATATTATTAATTTCTGCCTTTTTAACGTCAATTAAGAATTTAACCTAAAAATTAATTTACTCTACAAGCACATGGTTGAGACATTGCCACATTAGAATCAGTCCCCCTGATAGGATCCTCGTGCAAGCAATAAATGTATAAGGCAGCAAGTATCTGAAATACTAGGCATTATTTATAAATATTCTCCAAGTAGGTACCTACTCTCTATACCTACTGCTATATTACAAAAACTCAACTGAGATTCACTTCTACATGTAGTAGAATAAAAGTAGCCAACTAACGTCTTTCATCTGAGGTTCTATTAATGGAATCAAAACCTCTAAAACATAACAAAAACCAATACTTTTGGAATGTGATAACATTTTCGAAATTTAGGAATGGACTTGTTGAATCCCTTTAAATTCTATTGTTTGATGCTATCCATCTAGTGAAATAGGTAATTTTTTTCGTGTTCACAAATGATTAGGTAGATATTTCATTCTTTCTTGCCGTAGAATTACCTCTTGTGCAACCTCTAGCATTAACAGATAAACATTTCCTTGAAATAGTGCCACATATTTCTTTATTAAAAACCTTAGCCACTCCACAAATCACCAGAAAAGGCTGGTGGATATCTGCCACTATGAAAAGTGGAAAAAACATAACAAGTTGTAAATTTATTATCCATCTAGGTCTGAGAGAATCATAAAATCTTTGGGTGGTTCGAATAACCACTGACCTTCATATTAATCACTTGAATGACAGTTGTTAAAATAACCACGCTCTTAGTGAATCAGACCAATTGAACTCCTTCCTTTATTTCATGATAACTTCGAGAATAAATTATTCATTTTATATATTTACCTACGGCCACTGGAGAGAGTAGGCAAGAACACACGAGATACAGTCTCAGTAAGTAGTTCTTTACGCACAATAAGCAGATCGCACAGTTTTCGTTTATTCCGCCAGTATAGGTATGTCATGATCGCGTAATCGCCGTCAACAGCGGATGACATTCCTGTCAAGAATTATAATCAAGAATTATAATTCAATATACAATATGTTTGTCCAAACTTTTTTGATGTACTATATGGCAGTAGGTAAAGTATAGTACGTAATGCGTGTTGTAAAGCAATTACGCACTCATGGAATTACTTTTCATTCGTGCGTAATATGCTTCTTAAAACACATATAACGTAATATACTGTTATGTCATGGAATAATAAAGACGATATCATCAATATCACTATTATTATTATTATTTATTGAGTTTGCATCATTCTTTTATCTTGAAGAAGTTATGATTCAGATTAGTATAGTATAGTATATTAGTATATATTTACCACTTGAAGGTAAACCGTGAACTAATGATGATTGAGAGGGACACAATCCTGTTATTCTTTTCCTAATGACCTTGTTTATTCTTGTGTTCTAGATTATTCATACCAATTGTTGATGCTCGATTCACCTGGAATTCTGGCATGATTCTAGCCCATCTTATTATGAAAAGTGAACAACTTGAACGAAACCGACAGAAAAATCTTCCTGAAAAGTGAATATCATCGATCATGCTCTTCGTATGATTTCAAACCAATCAGAACGTTCAATCAAGTCAAGCTACCTTGTATATGAATTTCGAATATACGCAGATATACATAGATTCAAAATAAATATAAAATCATTTTCATTTCCATTGTAACTAATTCATATTGTTACGTATACAAACAGAGCGCGTCGTGAAGTTTTGACGTTTCATCAGAACTATCAGAAAATATTCGCATCGAATGCAATTGAAACTTCAAGATATCAAGGTTATACATCTCAAATATCCTGCACACTTACGAATCGTGTTGGTCTACCAGAATGATCTTCCTTCCCGACTCTATAAAATTATGCAACTAGATATTCAGAAGAATTGTGGAAAATATTTTCGACTGACTGATGATTCTTCATCATTGTGATCATTGGACATTGATTCTCATGTTTCATATCAAAAATCCAAAATGTAGAAAGTGTCCACAATAATTGTTCTTAATCAGAGGCGTCCCCGGGGCACCCTACCCAATATTATTGTCAATAAAATGTGCACCACTGATTTTCGCGAATTCTTCATCTCTAAATCCTGATTATTAACGAGAAATACAACATTTTGGTATCCTGGATTGTTTTGCTATTTTGCTGCGTTTCCGCGGAAAAGAATAAATACCAATGCATTGTATAAATTTGTGCATAACATTGCTTCAAAAACAGGGGTGAAATTGAATACGTGATCAATGTTCATAGACATGGACTAATTACGAAGATTCATTTTCTTCAAATATTTGTTGATACATATTTGACACACTCTATACACTCTGTATATTGAGAACTATGTATGCTCGGTCCAGGAAGGTGTAGTTTTCGATAATACAAAGTTTGTCAAACATTTATTATAAAATAATTGAAGAAAACGAATCTTCATTCTTATTCTACGTCTATGGACATGGATCACACATTCAATTCCACCCTTGTTTGAAGCATTGGTATTTATTTTTTCTACGGAAACGCAGCGAAATAACATAACAATTCTGGATACCAAAATGTTGTATTTTCAGTTGACCATCAGGATATGGAGATAAAGAATTCGAAAAAATCAGTGGCGCACATTTTATTGACAATAATATTGGGTAGGGTGCCCCCGGGACGCCACTGGGTTTCACAATTCCAATTCAATTATGGCTAAATCTGCCCCTCATGATGAAGAATATCATTAAAAATTTTTTCTGAAAAGTTCAACACACTGTATCTTGAAAACTATGCATTTGCGGACCCACGTATATATGCACGTATATAGCAATGAATTTCATGTTTTCTCATGCAGAATCCATGTCCTGATTTTTTGCTCATAATTTACGGACACCCTGTATATTTCAGATTAAACATTTGCATTCATTTTTATGGCAGGCGGCTGATTGGTTGAACGTTTACCTACTTTTCCAAGTTGAAATACGAGATGGACGACTATGAGCATACGAATTTGACAAGCATTGCTCCTTGCCAAATTGCAACACGCATCTATTTATCTCATTTTCAAATTTCAAAAATTACAGTGGATGGAATTACAGTGACATGAAGACAAAGTTCTCAATATCATTATGTGAATGTATTATTCCGATATCGATACCCGTTGTCTCACCAGTCAGTCTATAGCAAACAAAAGGATGAATTAATCTTTCCCTTTCTACGCAATGGCCTGAAAATAAGTTCGTCGGGTTGATGACAAAGCCCTTCTGTAAATTTTCAGTATTCCTGTCATGATACGCTGTCGAGGTGGGAATTATATTTGTGAATCAGGATTTCAAAAACAGAAGTTTATTCACATAGCAGAAGCGACATCGGCCATTGGGGCTCAGACGAAGTAATGACCTTGGACTGGGAAGTCAACAAATTCAGTGTCACTCAAGATTTATCTATATATCAATTTATATCAGTTTTTTTACTAGATTTTCAATAAATGGTTCTGATTGTTCATCTATGTATTGGATCACGGTGTAAAGTTTGAGCTCTTGAACTCTTATTATTCAGAAACGATATTTTTGATATTGTACTCTCTCAGAAATTACTGTATGAGGTTCGAGCATTATTTTGTGCTATTTCATAAAAAGTTGGTGAATGCTTCCATCCTGAAGTAATCACGTATTAAGTTTTACTTCAACAACACTATATAATAGATATATAGATAATTAGATTTATTTGACTATGTAACTCATACAAAAATGGTTGATAGCATGTCAGTTTCGAAGCACATCTAAAGACAAACGAACAGAATGTTGAAATACACAATGAGAAGAATACAAAGATAAAACAAACATAACATTACAAGATAGCATCCTTGATTGTATCACAAGTAGATAAAATTCATATAATTGAAGTTTGATTGAATTCATCAACCGAATGAAAACAATATCTGAGGTGTTTCTTCACAGTAGTTTTGAAGCATATTCCATTCATAGATTCAACCTGATTCGATAATTTATTGTAAAGCTTGAAGTTCAACGAATTTTCCTCTTTTTTGACGAATCTATAGCAAGGAACAAGTAAATCATTTGCATCAGCAGACCGTGTGTTGTGATGATGAAGGCTAGAAACTTTTGGAATGCTCAGCCTCCTGGAATGAATTTCTCTCAAATTTTGAAAGATGTGAATACATGGAAAAGGTGAAATTCCTAACTGCTTAGATGAACGTTGGCAGTGCTCCCTATAACCAACCCCTGCTATTCATCTTATTGCTCGTTTTTGTAATCTAAAGATGTTCATAGCTTCAACTGAGTTACCCCACAGAACGGTGCCATAGCTGATCAAAGAGTGAAAAGCGCCAAAATATATATGTTTCAACATCGTCTGATGTAAGCATTGCCTGAGTTGTCTCAGCAGATATAAAACACTGGATAGCTTGGTACTAAGGAAATCCACCTAGTGTGACCAATGCAGAGAGTCATCTAAAATGATTTCAAGCAATTTACAATGGATCTCTGCCGTGACTTGACTATTGCTGGAAATCATAAGATTCTGAGTTCTTTCTCTATGTAATTGTAAATTATTCGCAGAAAACCAAGCCTCTGCTTCGGTTATCAAAGTTTCTGCATGTTCTAGTAGAAGTGAAATGTTAGTGTTTGAACTAATCAAGGTTGTATCATCTGCAAAACGGACAATTTGACACTTCTTCATCATATGCTAGCAGAGGTCATAACCATATATGATGAAGATCAGTGGCCCCAGAACGGATCCTTGAGGGACTCCATGATGCACATTTTGGAGTTGAGATTCGAAGTTATTCTACAGGTGTACATATTGTTGTCTATCCTCAAAATACGATCTGAACAATTTTATTGGCGTGTCTCTTATTCCATAGAATGAGAGTTTTTCTAACAGGGGTTCATGAGAAACACAGTCAAAGGCCTTAGAGAGGTCGCACAAGGTCAACAATGATTGTTTATGTCCCTCCAGATCTTCGATGAAACTCCAGTCACTTGAATTGAATCTGATAGATATACGATTCCACTACATTATCCCATTGAAATTCCCCAACTCTTGTGACTTCCAAAAATCTAAAATTAATTCCAATACCTACTTCCTCTCCCTATCCTCTCTAGGAACCCACAATGTTCTTCGAACATTATAGGGATTCCTATTTGTGCGCTCCAAGAGATAACAAAAAATATATGACACAGAAGGAGGAAACTCCTTGGACTCCAGAAAAACAGTCTATACTTTGAACATAACTGATCTTCCAAAATGCACCATTAAGAAATGCTTGCGAACAAAGCAAGAGAGAGATAACAAGCATACATCAACATTGGGAATAATAAATTTCTTTTTGTCTCATACAGTTTTTATAACAGACTTAAAGAATTTTGCTCATTCTCTTCTTGAGTCATTGGTAATGAATGAACCAATTAGTTTATTCTCCTTTCATTCAGTAACGAATGTTTTCCTCTAATTATCTGAGGTTCAGATTAGAAAAAAATGTACGAATTGTGTCTCTGCATTATCTGTGTAAGTGTAATAAGCAACAAGTAGTAATACGTATCTATTGGTTATCGAAATCGATTTTTTTAGTGTCTGTTTTCGAATAATCATTTGAAAAATTGTAGGAGAAAACGTGAAAAACATTGAGAAAATCTTGAACTTAATAAGCTCTTGAAGTCCTGCTCCAGAAACTGACTCACTCTATATATTGTCAGACCAAGCAATAACCACAGTGACCTTCATGATATATCGACGTATTCTCGTTTCCCTATGGAACATCCTGTATACATATATCATTGAATCTGGGTAGTTCGAACTTTCTGATATTCCAAGAGCTTCAGCAGATATATCATGGCGATTTGAATATTCCGAAAGAACACCTCGTTTCCCTGAATTTTACCGCTTTCCCAAATCCCATAAGTCCGATCTCCACATACGAGAAACCGATTCTGAAACGCTGAAAATATCAAACGAATTAACTTTAATGCAGCAACTAACATTTCGCACAGAATAGGTAGAGAATCTGACCCTTGTCAAACGGCTTAATGATATTCTGGAAATCCTTCCATTTATAAAATTAAACGGGGCCATAAATTCGAACAAATAAAATCGTAAATACTCATTTCATGATATCGCTCCCATAGTGAAAAAAATATGTTCAAATCGTTGCAGACTCGTTTATAGTTCGCTATGCGGAAAATACAGGGTTGATCACTACTACACGAAAAAAAACTTTGATAACAGCTAGTAAGATTTGCACACTACCAAAAAAAAATTTGCACACTATACCCTAATAGCACACAACCTCCTAGGGACGTCCCTATTTGGTACAATTCACGTCCGAATGTCCCGAACCAAAAATAAGTGTCCTTGGGACGTCCCATCCCGTACATCTCATACAATGTCCGAGCAAGGACGTCCACGGAATGTCCCAGCGCTGGTACATCATTTCAAATGTCCTAGAAATGGCATCCCTCAGACGTCCCACGTGGTACATATTGTAGAATGCCCATGCAAGGACGTCCTTGACATGTCCCTGATGGGATATGATTTTAAACGTTCCTTTAGGGACATCCATCGGATGTCCCGAGTAGTACATAATATACTGGCATGACTTCAGATTTTATATAATGTCCTTCTACACAACTTTGAAATGACCCTGATGGTAAATTCCTTCAAATATATCTGCACAGGCGCTCTTGATATCTCCAGGATCGTATAACAATCGAAATGTACCTTAGGGACGTTCTTCGAATGTCCTTCGGATGTCCCAATTGGTACATAAACTGTACTCTTCCAATGTCCTAGAAATAACGTCCTATGGACGTCCTAGTCGGTACATTCAATTTGTTGTCCCTGCGAGGACGTTAACTTACACCTCGCCGACGAATGATTGCTCGTAGGCTATAAGTACTCCTCGTCAATGTCCTTCACGTGAGTCCATTGTACATCTTTGGGAAACTTTTTGGGGATCAACTCAACTGGATGTCCCAATCAGTTATGCAAGATCTGGTCCTAAAGGGACTCAGACAAATTCAAATTCAAGGATAATTCGTACGTCCCTGGGACATCCTATGGATATCCAATTGATATCCCTCAGCGTTGCTGATAGGTTGTCTTATGGATGTCCTAAGGACGTCCTATGTAGTGCTTGACGACGAATACTGTAGGATTTAGGTACTTGATAGTTGTCCCAGGGACGTGCCTCAAGGACGTCCCTAGTTGGTCCTCAAGTGGGACATTTGTGCGTCCCACAGACGTCCAATGGACGTCCACGGTACCAAATTCGAACGTCCTATGGACGTCCTGAATGTCCCGACAGGACGTCCTAAGGATATCCATGGGACATAAGTGTGTTATTGGGGTATGGAACAAGTATTCGCTTCATTCTCATCAGCGACAAGAAAAATGACATTTCTGAATCTGATCACTTGTTGGTATTATTGTGATTTCAGGAACACATGTATAACTGTACTGTACTGAACGCTTTATTAGAGACAGAATATTTGTTTCATCATTGTTCGTATCGAATGACTCACTTGTGGGTAGTTTATTATGTCTTACTTTGGATAGCTTTCATCCCATCTTTGGTATCATAATACATCAGACTCAATCAACATTTTTTCTTGCCCTCAGTCCCAATTCACTTGGCTTTCAAATGAATAAGGATCGTTTGTAATGTATCATGCCTTATTTTTCACATCACATTCTTGTTTTACAATGAAATGAATGGTTCAATGTCACCAATGTCAGTTCATATCTTGCAAATTTTATGTGAGTGATACTTGATAATTGGAATCCAAGTGTACCATGTTCCTGTTTGAAATCACAATTGATGGCACTGTTGCTACTTCAGAACTCTGTTGAATGTCTAGTCTGAATTCATCATAGATGAATTGATAAACAGGACTGACTCTCATCGTATATTATCACAAACGTGAGTCATTCGCATAACATGAAGAACGTTCTGAGAAAACGAGAAAAATGAAAATTTGAAAAAAGGAAATGAAAATTATATACATTTTCACCAGTTTTAATTCTCTGTTTGTGTGCTGCGCTCTGGACTGTGGGGTGTTGAGTTCCTGATCTGTTAATCTATTGAAGAAAATAATGAAAAACATCACAATTTCACATATCTTACAGTATTCTTTTCCACTTCCGATGATACTCGAAGTAGTAGGAAGTGAAGGATAATCAGTATGGAAGTAAATTGAAATTCCACTTCCTCATCTTCATCACTGAAGGAAAGATAGTGTACCAGTGCAACTGATGGACCGTATATTTGTCGTCAGCCTTACCTTTTTTTGATTACTGTATTCATCATAGCTATACAATAAATGTTTCGAATACATTAGTTTTCGTCTTTTCACCAAGGCTATCATTTCCCATCTGATTTTCCCTATACTACACATACAGGGTGATCAACTAATACTCCGAAGTTCGATAACTCTGTTGTCTTGAGAGATACGAAAAAAAGTTCAATATCAAAATTGAAGTGATAAGCAAGCTCCACATTTCAGAATTCATTTTGAATTATACAGGGTGTTTTATAGGGTCACAGAATATCAAAGTTATGTTTTTTTTTCAATTCAACCAATAGTACAAGTAACTCCACTCCATATAATTAAACTATTTTTGTTATTTTCTCTAGTGTATAGTTTGATGGCTCTCTTTATATCATACTTCCTCAACTGGGCTGAAGATGGATTTTTATTAATACGAAACATGTCCCCCTGAATAACTCATATCATTAGGAGTGTGGAGATGTATTTGAGCGTTCTTTCTCCCCTTTGACATATTCTACTTCACTTCGATCAAACATGGACTTCCACCAGAGATTTTTCAATGAGGTGATCTGCCATATATAAATATGAATATAAGGTAACTGAAGTGAATACGCCCATATTTTAAATTTTTCAACAGAGTAAAATTTCAACACCTTTCTGCTCATTTTGCCCATAGGTGTCCCTGAAACCATTCCCATGGAACTATATATATCAATAAGAATTTTGTTGCTTGGCAATTGGACGAAAAAAACTGCCTCTGAAAATATAACGAGTCCGTAGGACGAGAAATTTTTTTTGGCAGTTTTCTGAGTTGAATTACCTGATGGCAACAAAATTTGAATTATAAGTGCCAAATACTGTCTGTAGGAATAATAATAATATTGAAATCATTGGAAAAGAAGATAACAACCAGAAGAGAATAATCAAGGAATCTGCTTGCAGTCTTCTGAACGGAGACAATAGCATTGCTTATTGTTCAGTAAATTCAAGATTAATTAATGAGAACATCCTGTAACTCATTTGATTGCCAACGTCACCATGCAATTGTCAATGAAAACTGAAAAGCTTCAAGACATATACGACTTTGCTATTGAAATAATCTTTTCCTATGTTGAAAACGAGAGCAGAATCGGTCCCGAAACGTCCAAAGATGAGTGAAAATTTGATATTTTTTCTATATATATACTTTATTTCTCTTCTCCAAACTTTTTTCAATACAAATTGTCACTGACAAGCTAATGAATTTTTCTTTTAGGCTCTCTGATAGGAAAACATTTTTCGCTTTCATAATGACAATAATAACACGGCTTGTGGGATTTTTCATACATGAATTAAATTGTCGAGGTAATGATAAAATGTGAAAAAACAGCGATCAATATATTGATATTTGATAAAAACTAACATTATAATCACCATAAAATATATTGACAAGTTCTTGTCGATGTCGAACCAAGAGTAGTCGTAGACCAGACTTCGGAATTTTAACTTCATCCAAAATTCAAATACAATAACATTATATTAGACTTGCACTTTTCTCATCAGTTCCTTGTTGGTCAGTATTCATAAGATATGGTTGATTTGATGTTCATGAAACCCTTCTAGTACGAACACTACTTATACCGAAAATTTAGGCGACCCGTTATACTCAATGCCGATTTTATCGAATAATCGATTAGAAGGGGCAGTATCGAGCAAACATAATTTCATAGATGGGAATGCCGTTATAGCGGATTAACTATCGCACAAATTTCATTTTCTATAGTTCGTAGCTCATTTTTAGAGATTATTACGATCACTAAACTTTATAGGACATTTATGTCTATAGGGCCAGAGCAGCTGATCTTATAAACCTTCTGACTTTCATTTCATGTTCAAGTCTCAAGCATCAGAAAAAAAGTGTGAAGTGGTTTATGTTTCAATATGTCATGTGGCTAACCATTTTGTTGAATTCCTATGGAAAACCTGTCGATGAATAACACATGAAAACTTCATAATAATTTGTTCAATCGTTTCCACTGGGATTCACTATCATTGTACAAGAGTTGAAGTTGTAAAACTATAACCTAACTTTCATCATTCATATCATCAAATAAGGGCTTGAAGACACAATCCAATATACACGAAACCCATACTGTACTTCATCTATAACTATTGAAAAACTGCTTGATAAATGTTTCTAGAATTGAAATGTTAGATGGGATAATTATTTGAGGCTCTCTGATTTGTCCTTACTACACGTATATTAAAATAATATTCATATTTTTATTATATAGAAGCGAGGAGAGAAAATCCCAGAAAATCTGGAATAATGAAAGTGAATTCTTTATTTCAAAAAGGGACAAGTTTCGAAAAAAAAAAACAGGAACACGTGAGTGTTAATTTTTGAAGCCACATCTCATGATATTCATAATATGATTGATATGTTACGTCACCGGTGTTGGAGTCATTTTCAAATACAAACAGGAATCATGTGACACTTCGTTTGAAAGGTCTACTGATCATCTATCCAACAGTATAATCATTCCAATATGTATTCACAGAGTCAATCGAAGTGTTCTGTAAGAAGTTTGAAATTACAATGAATACTCATTTGTTGAACTCAATCTTGCAGAGGTCTGCTACAGAGAATTGAACATTGAAGTGTGTTTCACAAAAAAATACATCAGAATTGAATTTGGATTGGTAGGTATACCATGGAATTGTTTGATATTGTTTCCATAAAAATATTCAAATCGCTGATATTCTAACAACATGATTAACAAAGACCGAAGTGATCAAAATCTCAATTAGTATCGGCTGTGGAGATGATAAAAATATATGATAAAGAAACGCAGTCGAACGACGATTGCACAAATAACCCCTGAATTTCTCTATAACGTTCGGAAAGAATCTACTGCCAAGCTCCCATATAATCCATATTTCATCATTTCTGGAGTTCATCAAACTAACCTTGGTTTGTATTAAAACAATCATCGATTATGATGTCATTAATGCGACAATGGTGACGTACGTCACATGAATATCATGAGATAGGGCTTGAAAAATTCAAATTTACGTATTTTTAGTTTTTTTTTTCAAAAGTCTCCTAATTACGAAATAATAAATTTACTCCATACATTTGCATCATACTGTGTACGATGCGTTATGCGTTATGCAAAGGGAATATATGATTGATCTGTACTCTATATTCGAATTGTTCTCACATGTATGTGGGTAAAACGTATTCTTGCGTTCAGCAAATTGTCAATGTCCAATCTTTTTTTCTTTCGGTCACTTTGAGTTGAGAATGAAACTTCTCATTTTTCATATGTATACAAATCCATTGTTAAAAAGGCCACTGAAGCTGTGAGTATTCAGTTAGGGACCTTACCTTATTTACCTCTTGCATTTAGTTCACAAACAGTCGCATTGTACTTTTGCAGAAGGAATACTTTCCTATTTGAATCTGACAAGACTATGGGATGTCACATTATAACTCGATCGCGCTGTCATTTTCACTAAATTCACCACAACAATGACTGTCATTAACTGTTTAAGTGAGTAATGCCTGAATTACCCAAAAGTGATTATAATTATAATAATAATGATAATAAAACATTTATTATCCACAAAATACATTAGTTGTACAGGCTACAACCTTTTTTTTATGTTCTGGTTCCCACGAAACGGGATAACCTGTGATGTTCAGAGAAAATCGTGAGAACCAAGGGAAATGAGGTAGGAATTGGTGTTCTTCTTGAATTTCTGGAGGTTATATTCCTCGGAGAACACCTCGCTTGGCAATTTGCTCCAGAGCCTCGCTGTTCGTTGGATGAACAAGTCTTTGGAAACAGATGTTCTGCAGGTTTCCAAAGTGACCATGAAGGGGTGCGAAGCCTCAACTCGACGGGTTAATCTCGCGGGGAATGCCAAGGGAGGAACAATTGTTGATATTTCAGGAGAGCATCGTCCATGAAATTACCTATAAAATAGAGTCAGATCGCCACCTTTTCTTTGGTGTTCCAGAGAAGTGAATGAGTTTGTGAGCGAGGCATCACCCACGAGACGAATTGCCCTTTTTTGGACAGAATCCAACAGTTTCAGGGTATGTTTGGATGCTGCACTACAAATATGGGTACAATATTCCAGGTCAGGTCGGATCTGTGGAAAAATGGTTACAACTGCTTCAATTGTGGACGAAACAACCCCTGTTCTTCCACAAGTGCTAGTGAAATTGAAGAAAGAAAGTTTGAGAACCAAACGATATATTGAATGTGATGAAACGATATTTCGAAAGAAAATGATAGGAAACTAGAGAGAGAAAGGAAAAGTAAAGAATGAGTAGGAAAAAGATTAGGGAAGCTGAGAGACAGAGAGATGAGTAGATCTAAATGCAACAAATTCAGATCATATTCGTGTGGACAAGAGATACTTTTTTCTTATATTCAATTGTAGATAAAATTCTATCGTGCTTTGTGCTAATCTTACTGATCATACATTTTTCCAATTACTTTTATGTTTCCTGATACTGTTATGGATGCAAATTCCACTTCTTCAATGAACAATACACAGTCAAACTGTGCCTATGTCTTTGGGTATGCATTCTTATTCCGTTCAAGCAGATTCACTGGAGATCATGAGGCCGTACAAGCAGCCAATCCAAGACAGCCATTATTATCCGATTTCTTGAAGTGTGAATAGAGTTCAGTGAGGCCCGTTCGGTATGGAGAGCATAAATTTACTTTGTTTTCTTCGCTACAGATTGGCGCGCGAGGTAGTTTGCTTTGTTTCGCCTTCCAAGGCATACTCCGCGTTAATATGGCATCAAATGATAGAATACACAAACAAACACCTGATGTACCTACCAACTCATATTTCAATTCTGAGGAATGAATTAAAGAGTGGATGAAAACTCGTCAGTAGTAGTTTGTTCACTAATGGACTGTCAAGAGGAATGAGAACAGAGAAACATGAGTGTTGAAGCTTTTCACTAGTGTATAAAAACACGAGAGCTCTTTTTGCATTTGATCAATTCATATTTGGCCTATCCAAGATGCTGTCAAATGGAATTCAAGATGGCCGCTGGTAGGCACACATATATCGCGTAACTTTATGTAAACAATGATCACACATCACACAATGATCTAATTATATTGTTCATGTGAAAAGATCAGTTTGATGGCGGTTTATCTCATCATATTATGAACGATTGTAGATTTTTATCATTATCTTGATTATTCATGAGTATGAAAGGATCAACGCCCTGCATAACTTTGATTTTCTCCTTAAATCTTGAATCAAATTTTTCACTCTCACTCTCTCACATCATTAAATAATCACTTTCATAGGGCATACCAGCGGCCATTTTTGATGACGTCTGGTCACATGACAATAATCAAGCTAGCTTAGGTCGAGCTTCACCTTGTTAAATACTTATTATTGATTATTTTTCTGAAAGATGAATATCGACGAGTCATTATTGAATGCACATCATTGAATGATTGTCCTCTCGACTGAAATATACAGCGATTCTCACTTTAAACGGCCCCATCTCCATATCTTAGCTATAATTCGTGCGATTCTTGCCAAATTTGGACCGTTATGGATGATTACCAATATGATCAGTTTTCCAGAGACGAACATCAGTTTGGACAGTATAATATATTTGGAATTTTCCACAGGAAAACTGATGACCCCATGATATTGATATCAATGGTTTCAAACATACCTAAATTGAAGTGAATTTTTATATGATTTCACAGTAAAAAACCGCTTCTGAAATCCGTAGAGTATATTTTTATAGAGTTGAAATACTCTGACAAACTCACTCTAATAACTGCAATCAACTCTACTACTACACTTCTCGCAGATTATCTCCTTCGAAACTAATTCTAGATTGAATTTTCACTATTCTCGTATTGAATTCACTCTATATTCCTGAAATTTCAATAAAATATCAATTCAGATAACTCAATTCACAAACAATTGAAATTGAATTCATACTAGTGTTTACTGACACTAGTGAACTTGAATATTCCTCTGTTGTCGATTGAATTGACACTCTATCATTGTTCAATTCAATCTATATACGATGAAATATCAATCTATACAGTTTCAGATCGTTCAGTCTACTAGATAGTGAAATAAGTAATACAGATTATAGTGTCGAAGATATAATGATCATGATATTAGCTTCAAGTAGCTTTTTTACTATACCCGCGTAGTGAGAAATTTTTTTCAACATTGAGTTATGAACGTATTTCCGTATACCTGTCTCAGTTATTTTCCGTCTTTTTCGTTTCGAATTATTATTTCGAACGATTTATGAAACAGATATAGGTTAACTAATTAGTCTAGTGGGACTCGAGTCATATTTCAAATATCAAACGATCAAAATATTATAAAGTCACACTACTTCTCATCCGTCAATTCTCGCCACTGCATAAAGGTGGCGCTGCGGAGACTTCGCCGCTGAACGTCTGTCGGGGGCCTATAAATACTGTGACATGTGGAAGAATGGTTAATTTAACTTGGATGAAATCTCAACAGGAAGTAGTGACTAGTTTACTCAACTAGTGTACTATATCAATTTAAAATGATGAATAAATGATAAACAAATAGTAGTGTTAATTTGAACAATGCAGGAGCAATTTGACATCCACGTAGAGTAAATAATTCAATCAATTTCCGGTGGATCCGACACTGTTCATAGTGTGGAATCTACTCTCTACTATTGTATTACAACTCTAAACTTTTGTGACTATGTAATATTCGGTTATTGAATTTCACTCTAGAGTGATGATATTGACACTAGCTTGGGTCTAAAGTGGAATATTCACTCTCGTAATCGTTTCTTTCAACTCTATTTTTGTGTTTATTCAATATATTTAAAGAAATAAATAGAGTAAGTCTCAATGTGCTTGCATTGAAAATTCACACTAATTGAATTGAAAAAATCACACTATAATATACTAAACTATAGAGTTAAATCATTTACTCTAAAGCTTAGTGGTCTTCCTGGGAACAGGTATAGTGTTGAATTTCACTCTATTTTTTTTACTGTGTTCTATGATGATGGGTTTCTCGAAAACAGGCACATATGCAGCATTTTTGGGCACGCAAATAATTGTTCACTCGGGAACGGTGAGTAAAACAAAAAAAGTGTTTTCTATTATTTCTTTCAAATCATGATTTTCTACCTACTGGAGCTATTGAAAGTGCCAAAATTTGGATTTCATATGAATTCACAATTGCTCCGAGGCCAAAAATGAAATGAATAAAGCCAATCCTGTCAATTTGAAATGGGGATTTTCTTTCAATATGGAGGATCGGAAGCATTCGAACCCCCTTTCATCCCATTAATAAAAGCACGACACTGCCCGAAATGATGTTCGTCTATGAATAACTGATCATATTCATGGTTATTTAATATTCATAGGTACCGGTCCAAAAAATCAAAAACAATAATACATGGTGGTGAAGTTGTAATAACTCAAAGAGAGTTGAGTACATTTACTCAATATACTGATATCTCAAATATTCATCGTCATTTGTACTAGACATCTCAGTCAACTGGGATTTCTTCTTATTGTTTCTTCAACATCGACCACTTGCTGCTACAATAGGGCTAAACACCGGCGTAGATGAGAATAATGTCACACCAATGGGTCAGTGCAATTATTGAAATTTTTCTACTTCAACACCTGCTTTTTCTGCTTCTTCTTCTTCTTCATCTTCTTCTTCTCCTTCTTTTTCCCCTTCTTCTTTTTCTCCTTCTTCTTCTTCTTCTTCTTCTTCTTCTTCTTCTTCTTTTTTCTTCTTCCCCTTCTTCTTCTTCTTTTTCCTTTTTGTTATCTTATCGTCCTCATCCTTCTAGAATCGCCGTATCATCGTTCCATTCTTTTGTTTTCTATTTTAATTACATTCTGTATATATTTTACTATTCTTACGAACTAAATCCTCAGACTCAAAAGGAGGAAAGGTTACCCAATGGAAAATTCAGGTCTTATAGGGCAGTGGTTCTTAACCGGTGGTCCGCAAACCACTGGTGGTCCCAGGAAGCACCCAAAGGGGTCCGCGAAGCCATCGGAAAAATATTGAATTAGTGACAAGCGGACGGATTATCAATTTGAAATACGACTCTCTTAATTGGTAGATCGAACAACTCTATAAATTGAATCTGCAACTGCAAGGGTCAGGAATTTTGAAGTTGCATGACATGTGCAGTATATTTGCATGTGAAGATAAAATTGCTGCATTTATCGCTGAAATCGAACTATGGATCATGACAGTCGAAAAAGATTTTTTTTCTACGTGTGATAAGCTGAATTAAATTATTGAAGGAGAGTGTGCTGAGATCAAGAGAGGCAAATTTGAAGAGTGAATTCGATCGCTATTTTCCTGACTGCGATAACAAAGGTAATCGGAAATTGTCAATGTTTTTGAGCGCCTGATAGAATTGAAGAAGAAGTGATTGAAATGCAAACCGATAGTAACTTGAAAAATGCATTCGAAGCAGGAATTGATTTTGATGATTTCTAGAGCCAAAAAGAAATTTGTTTTGCATATATTTGGGAAATGGCAATTCGATACCTACCTTGCTTTTCATCGACATATCTATGCGAGCAGGGGTTTTACTACCGACATGCGTTTTGATAGGACTGAACCAAGTATTGAGGAGTATAACAAAATATAAAAAAGATATATTCTGTCTCTGTTATGTTGAATTTTCGCCTAAAGATTCAAATAATGTTGATTGTGAACAGATGCATGTTTTATTCATAGATAGAACAATGATCCATTGATTTTCATTCCATGTGTTCACCTCCAAACAGTCAGTGGTCCATGGCAATTTTGAATATTGTCAAATGGTCCCTCAGCACTAAAAGGTTAAGAACCACTGTTATAGGGAATATCTCTTGATTCCCTTGGCACATACCTTTATGTCTTTCACATGGATATTACTAGGGTGATGGTAATCTGATAGAAAACAACATTTAATCCCCTGGGAATTATTCATGTGAATCCAGAAGAATTTCATTAGATTAACCTCTATACACAGAGCATCACTCATTAATTATGTCATAATCCCTGTGATATGTGAAGAGGGTTAATTAACGCCATAAATTGCAGATGTGCTCTCCAACTAACAACATTACTTGGAGTATTCTTAGGTTTAATTCAGAAACCTTCAACAAACTTCCTATACAAGATCCTGAGTCCACGAGAAATTTCCTAAACTGAAAACAACTTCTCTATATCATAGAACATTCAACTCTCATTGAACCGGGAAATTAATTGATCATTAATTGGACCATAAATCTTGTCTTGTTTTTATGAATCGAATTTCATGAATGATGATCATCGTCCAAATAAATTGATACTATGAAGTTGAACAGAATTCCGATTTCTGATTTTTACATTTTTCATCAATGGTTTCCATCAACTATTTTATTCATTTGCTTGATTCATTTATGTCAAACTGTGACTATCCGTTTATCTACACTGTATTTATTGTGAATTCATTTATAGTTTTCTCTCTTTATTGAAATTATATGTTATTTCTTGATGAAATAGAATAACAGAACGAATGTTAGACAATAATTTCATAAGTTTCTTCAATTCCATTCATCTATTCTCCTTCTGTTCGCTTCTGAAGAGCAAAACAGTATTTTTTTCTGTGACGGGAAAAAAGTTCGGCATTTCATCTCTGTTGGCAGGTTATAAAATGTCACTTTTCATAAATTACTTTTTTCCCGTGAGAAAAAAGTGAGTACTTTTTTCCCGGATATATTTCACATATATATACACTGTTGATGGCTTTTGTTGTGCTATAGTTCCGAAAAATGAGTCAATAATACCGTCTCCGAGAAAGAACTACAAGTCCTTTTATCTTCCATTTGACTTCGCGGTTCCGTATATTATAAACAACCATCAAATTCGCAATTTTTTCGAACGAAATCAAATCATATCACAGCATTGGACTGACAGAAGTGACATCAGATATTTGATTACTTCATAAGAATGATAAAGATGTCTACAACGCAGGTGTCCCTAATGTTGAAAACTTAAAATTTCACGTCGATAATTTCAAGATTTCAAAATAATTCAATATCCTCTCTTCAATATTGATTCGTCCTTCCTTCTATCACAGAAAAAAACAGTGTATTATACACGGGAAAAATATTAGATTTTAGCTCACGGTTTTTTGTCTCCCTACGCGACAACACAACCTGGAGCTAAAATCCACAACTTCTTTTCCTTGTATAATAAATAACTATTTATTATCTCTACAAAAATGAAGGAATATGGGAAAATGAGAGGCAGAAACTGGAACTCATTTCAAAATAAGAATTTTCCTAAAAATTACTCGGTGCTCTGGGGATGGATTATTTATTAACCAATATAATAATAATATATAATGCTATACAGGATGTTATTTAAGTACGTGGCCAAACTCGAAGGGGTGATTCTTTGAGTGATTTTAAGACGAAAAGTTCATATGAACATAGGTCCGGTAATGCTTCGTTTTCAAGATACAGGGTGTCAAAATTTTTAAAAGAAATCGTTTTTTTCGTAAATATCTTAATAACCCTTCAACCGATTTTATTGAAATTTGGCAGTGTTATTCAAGGTCGTAAAGGGCTAATTTAACCCTAACTATATCAAGATTATCATGTCCAGTGGCGTCCCGGAAGGCAGTGTAACCAATATTTTTGACAGAAAAAATGTGCGCCACTGATTTTTTTTGCAATTTTTGTATTTGTTTCACATTGAGCAACTAAAATCAGAACTATTTTATTTCTAGAATTTTTTTCGTATCTTGCTTTGTTTTTGAGAAAAAACATAAAAATCACTTCATTGCACATCCCTGTGACGAGCCGAAGCCAAGAGCCGAAGGCAAGTGCCATGTGTCATACATACATATTTTTTGTTTTTTCATTGCATTAATTTCAATAGAAAATTCCAAGACTAGAATAGAGTATTAATATGAAAAAATATTAGTAAGACCCCAGTTTTTGATGGTTTAGTAGTTGAAATGATTTTTTCTGTTGTCACAGGGATGTGCAATGAAGTGATTTTTATGTTTTTTCTCAAAAACAAAGTAAGATACGAGAAAATTCTAGATATAAAAAAGTTGTAATTTCAGTTGCTCAATGTGAAACAAATACAAAAATTGCAAAAAAATCAGTGGCGCACATTTTTTCTGTAAAAAATATTGGTTACAGTGCCTTCCGGGACGCCACTGGACATGATAATCTTGATATAGTTAGGGTTAAATTAGCCCTTTACGACCTTGAATAACACTGCCAAATTTCAATAAAATCGGTTGAAGGGTTATTAAGATATTTACGAAAAAAAACGATTTCTTTTAAAAATTTTGACACCCTTTATCTTGAAAACGAAGCATTACCGGACCTATGTTTATAAAAACTTTTCGTCTTAGAATCACTCAAAGAATCACCCCTTCAAGTTTGGCCACGTACTTAAATAACACCCTGTATAATATTATATTATCAATATCAATTCTCATTGAGTAAGAGCTGATTCAATTTCCTAGTGACTATGTCTCAGAGAAACTCTTTTTTGTTAAATAATCCTCACTTGCTGTTATCTGGGGCAGATACATATAACGTTTAAGAAGACAATATAGCCGCAAATCATAACAGTTCAATAAAGCTACAGAAAATAACATCCACAAACATGTGGAACGAACATTACTTCAATTTATTTTGTGTATATCGGAAGCACCGCATACGTTGAATAATTCTGAAATATTGCCGATTCGTGCTTTTCATGTTTTCGAGTACTTTTCTGCATCAGCTGGGCATCTAGAATTCACTTCAAAAAAACGTTAACTCAGAGTGAGTTATTCAGAAACAAATCAGATTATTTGCTTCAGAATGCCACTGCAAATTAAGATCTCAATATCAGAAATCTGAAGTAAAAATTCAATTCATAGTCAGTGATACCTTGTTTGAGGAATTCGTGAGGAAGACAATTATATATAGGTACATGGCATTCACTTCAATACTCACCACCCAGCATATCTTCTGTTCTGCAATGATCACAATTGTTGAAAAAAGTCTGTCGATTTAGATAATGGGGAAGTAGTAGAATAGCAGTATAGATTGAATGCTATGTTCATTCTCTCTACCCCCAGTCACAGAAACTTTATAATTTCAAATGGCAGCGCCTACCTTGATATATCACATTCAGGCAGAAACAAAAACCAATCTGACCAGATGGATAATTTGATTTGATTTATTCATTTTAACGAATCTTGTATCAAAAAGAGACAAGACAAACAATTTTTCACCACATTTGGTGTCATTCAACCGACCTCGTATCTCTCACCGTTAAAAAGATACCCATGGTGAGCATGGTAAGTGGGACACACTGTACATCCTTGACCATCACACAATAAACCTTCCCTCTATTCTCTCATCTGATGAAGATAAGTTTTCTGAACACTAAACCATTGGAGCCATATTGATGACTCTTTCCCAACACTACCTACTCGATGATGTATCAAATGAGAATCAGACTCTATACAATATTGCGGAATTTTTCGATATCCATTAGTTGTTATTCACTGATGAGTCGGCAGAGACTTCATCTGGATTAACTAATCGATCGGAAGAACCTTCTAAGTTATCAGCAGTGTCCGAAGTTTATTGGGAAAAAATCCCTTCAAGATAGTGACAGGGTGACAGTGGTACAAATGGACTTTGCTGTAATCCGATCACAGTCTGTAGAATGGCCGTTGTGGGATATCTAGGATTGAGAGAATTGGCAGTGGATTTGAATCTCACCAGAAAATAGAAAATTCGTTTGATGGCCTCATGACCTAACGGAAGCAGTTGATAAGTCGGGAGATTTCCACTGTCTCTTCGATTAACTGAAAGGAGAAATGTAGATTGCAAAGATTCGATGGCTTTTCCGTTTCTGAAATAATTGATCTAAGTAGGAATCACAGAGAAGGAGATTTATTGAATGAACCGTAATGATTCAACAAGTTCCATCTCTCAAAAACTGCTTTGGAAAAAGTATACTGATCATTTCATCAACGATTTTAATAGTTCAAGCGTCAATTCAAGATGAAGAATCTCTATACCGGGTTTCTGAAATAATTGTTACGGAATAATGTTAGTAGGGATCACAGAGATGGAGATTAATTGAAGAACCCGTGATGATTCAACGAGTTTCATCTCTCAAAAATGGCTTGGATGAAGAAAACTGTTATCACTTGTTGAAAAGTCAATGATTGACTCATGGAAAATACACTAATCATTTCATCAAAAGTTTTCATAGTTCAAGCGCCAATTCAAGATGAAAAATCTCTATACCGTGTGACACAGGGTGTCGGGTCTTCCCTGAAACTTCTGTATTCGTGAACGATTTCTTTTTTAAATTTGGTACACTTATACAGGGTGTTTCAGACTAGAATGTACATACGATACTTGTAGATAGAGGACACTTTGATGGTTTCTAAGCACCTCTCGTTGATGTGTCTACCGTATTTTATAACTGAGATACAGGACGTTATCTTGATTTTGGCGAAATCTTCATCTTGTCATAATTTCTTAACCACTTTTTATATTCTATTCATACTCCGTAGAAATATCTTACTTATATGACACATCAAAACTAAATAGAGATCAGAATCCAGGTCCGTCTTGAGGCAAAACAGAAAATATGTTTTATTTCGAAAACAACACTTTGTATAATAATATGACACTTGTGGACTGTCAGACTATCAGTATTATTCAGCACAGCCTACTCTACTGCAGCTCATGAATCAATAGTGGAAAACATAATGAGCCTTCAAAAATTTCAAAAACCACAGACAAGTTATTCTGCCAAACGAACAAATCTATCGATGGTAAACGTAATTCGACTTCAATGATGTTGATCTTCAAAGAATGTTGAAAATTGGATTTTGAATTACGAGGTCAATAAAAATGCCTCAAAATGGAGCTGAGTATTTCAGAAAATAACAATAAAACTTCTGTCAAATCGGATGCGCGCTCGTAAAAAGTAGGTCACTTCATTAATTTTTCTCTGCTCTTTCCAAATATCGAAACAGACCTACAAAATTTTGCCACACAGGATGTTGCTATTCAAATAAGAGAAGTTTGCTGTTCACTCTCAAGACGGACCTGGATTCTGATTCCGATTTTCATTTTGTCTTGATGGGTAGTAAAGGTGAAATAATCCTACCTCGTATGAAAGATATATATACAAAGTGGTTCAAAATTTATGACCAGATGAGAATTTTGACGAAATTAAGATAACATCCTGTATCTCAGTTATAACAGACGGTAGTCACATCCGAGAGGGTGATTTGGAACCATCAAAGAGTCCTCTATATACAGGTTGCGTATGTACATTCAAATCTGAAACAATCTGTATAAGCAAAAATTTCACTTTCCACTTTGTTTCTTCAAATGGAACATCCAGAATATTTTCACAAATTCGAGTTCAACTGATCATAACAAGTGCAATCTTTATGTCATATATGTCATTTTTTTCGAAGCGTCTGAGAATTAAATTGTTCCTTTATTTCACATCGTGGATGAATTATATGTGGAAAAGGCTATCCAAAATCAGTCGTACATAAAAAAATTGTGTCACTCATCGTTGAATCGAGTAGCTACTACATTTCGAATTATATTGATTCAAGAAAAGATTTCATCAATGCAGTTCATGATTCATTTCAAGTATTGTATAATATTCGATTGAAGGAAACGTGTACAATGTTTCACTCACGTTGACAGCTCAGTCAACCGGAATGAAATACTTGCGAATGGAGAAAAACGCTGACTACAGCAAAATAGTCTAAATAAATATCGAACAGTCGATAAGGCATGGGAGCAGTTCGGATTTAATCAGAAGTGTAATTTTGATGACCGTTATTCAAGGTCAGTACTTCATCGCGATGCTGATGCTACTGACGTTTATGTTAGAAATTTAGAACCGTTCAAGATTTATACACGAATTACATGAAGAATGTTCGTGAAATGCATCCACTTACTGAAATAGATAAGCAAACTTTTCATAATAGCAGCACGTGCCATATTTGTGGAAAGCTATTCAAGCAAACAGATATCAAAGTTCGTGATCACGCCACTACACAGGAAAGTTCCGTGCAGCTGCCCATATTATATGTAAATCGAACTACAAGACCTCAAAGACTATTCCAGTATTCTTTCACAAACCCACGAATCACGGTTCTCATCTATTCATCAAGAAACTAGCATTCAAAGGAGAAAGAATATCAGTGATAGCCCAAACTGAAGAAAAGTGTATTGCTTTCTCCAAGTCAATATTGGTTAATAGATCTAAAGTGTCAAGAGTATTCGATGAATTTTGATGAATATATCCAGTTGGGATTTGTAGACTCTTTTCGATTCTTACCAAAATCTCTCGACAAACCCAGCAAAAATTTGAAGGTGCAGCAATGTAACGAGGTTCGAAAATACTTCCAAGATAACAGACAGTTTGATCTAATAAGGCAGAAAGGGGTTGTTCCTCACAACTATGGTTCATTCTCTGCGTCTTCTAGAGGTAATTTTGTAAGTACTAACGTATCTATCATCATGATGGCAAACTATAGAATGATTCTTTGTATTACGACGTCTGATCTACGTTTGTATTGAATCTTATTCATTTGAACCACTAATGAAACTTATTATATCCTATAAACGGTAGGTGTATAACGAAAAACTATTCTGATTTATCGGCATCCCAAGCGAGTTCACCTCCGAGTCACCACCCTGTAGCCATGGGTCGTGACAATACTCCAATTTTTATCGATCAGTTACCTACTGAAAAACATATTCAGGCATGAGGAACAGTTGAAAATATTTGCTCTTGTATAAATAGCTGAAATGACCTCCAAAGAATATATTATTTTTATCGCCTGAATGTTAAAAACATTGAATGTCTATATTGAGCGAATTGGTATTCGACGTATTCTGCTGCCTGAATTTTCACTGTATAATATATTGAAACATTGGTTAATTCGGGCAAAAGTACTCTACATCTGCTATGAATCATATTTTTATTCACATTGGCTGGCAAAATATCAGGTCTTGGTATATCTCCGATAGATAGTTCATATCAGAAAAAGATTCGAATTCGTGTTATTGTGTCGTCAGTTTTTCATTGAAATGTAGACAGAGCATTGGTGGGTGGAAATTGCTTCGTCACGTGACCAGAAAGTTAGCACCATATCATTATGAAACTTTCCTATTATCTATTTAACACAGAATTCTGGACAAAAGTTCTAACATTCCTTGGAATCGAAGAAAATCGCAGAAAAAATCATGGCAGCTCATTCGATATAGATTCGGAGGACGTTATGAAAATAAAGAAAACAACAAGAGGTTACAGACTCCCTTTGAAATCGATAGAATGGAAATGTGTTTTATAATATTGAATTCTTTTTCTGAATGTTAATTCATATCTCCGAAAATAAAGGTACTGTGAGGATAAATCAACCTATATTCTCAATATAGTTACAATAATTTGTTGAATAACTCATATAAGTGGAGAAAAAATTGATCTCATTCGTAATGGAATTCCTTTTCGTCGTTAGTCTTCTATGGATGAAATAAATTTCTCAATTAAGTGTTCAATCTATATCGTTTTCTCTTTTACATCTCATGACACCCATCGAGCCAGCTTCTATTAGGACACACTGAATTTCTTCTTTCGAAGTTGGTAATGGCATGTAACGTCAAACTGTCATAAACCATCGACACGAAGATTTGTGTGTCTTGTGAATGAATACTCAAATATTTTTTCATTATTACTAGATATACTTATTTGAAATATTTTCAGTATCTGATGTGTTCATTGATCAAATTTTCTCCAATAAAAGAGAACAACTGAATGCAATACAGAAGAAATCTTGGAATAAATAGTAGATATATTAGACACGTTCTATAAGACATATTATCGTATGCTCAGTATCTAAATGGACTTCTTACTTAGATCTTTCATATTCTCTATATCGAAGTACAAATCAGAAGTTAGTATTCCGCAATTTCCTGATGTCCTTAGAAGTCTTGAGGAATCAATTTTCAATCCATTTTGAATATACAGGGTGGCCCATCAAAAACTTGACATGAGGGTTTTGGGTACTAATATCGTAGATCTGGAAAAACGCTCGGACAGGTCGATTTTAGTTTCGAGGGGGACATTGTGCCCTCTTACATGCAGCACCGTCACGTCAACTCTCGAGCAGGGGGGTGAACAACCCTTGAAATTTGAATAGGGAATAGGTGTCGAGTGGCACATCGTTTGAAAGCCCGTTGAATTCCCGAAACAACGGTCATCAGTTTTTCAACCGGAATGAGCCATAATTAAATCAACGAGAGGTGCTAAGAAACCATCAAAGTGCCCTCTATCTACAAGTATCGTATGTACATTTGAGTCTGAAACACCCTGTATAAGTGTACCAAATTAAAAAAAAAATCGTGCTCGAAATGCGCACCTCCAACTTTCATGCAATGATACAGATTTAGTTGAAAACGATCTCGAACATTTTGGAGCATGTTTGGGGTGATTTGGCGACATTATTCTGTGATTCGTTGCCGTCAATCTGCTAGTGATGCTGGTGTTGTACTATAAATTCTGCTCTTCAAATGACCTCACAGAAAAAAATCTAAGAGAGACAGGCCTGGTAATCTTGGAGGCCATTCTATAGAACCTCGCATACCAATCCAATGACCAGGGAAGTGTTGATCTAAATATCGTCGAACAGGCATATCAAAATGCGGAGGAGCACCATCTTGTTGAAATATGAACTGATCGTCCAGATAATGATGGTCATTTTCAATAATATTCGTTAACATTGGATCAATTGTGTCTTCAAGCAGTTCCATATACATTTCCCCTTCTATTGTCTTCTAAGAAGAAAGGATCGACGGTACGATCCCCAAAAATAACAGCCCATACGTTTAATTTTTAGGGATTTTGCGTATGTACCTCATATGGGGATTAGAATCAACCCAATATCGACAATAATGGCGATTAATTATGCAATTTGAAAAAAAAAGTCTGTTCAACACTGAATGTAGAACAGACACTAAGGATTTGCAATCGCCTGCTCACTTAGTACTTCACAGAATCGTAAACGCCGATCAAAATCATCTTAATTCAGTTCTTTCGTTTATTTCAGTTTTGTAAGGTTGAAATTTATGTAGTTTTAAAATACGCTGAATGCTAGTTCTTGAGATACCAGAAACAGTTGCTAGCTGTCTTGTACTCAAAGTATGATCAACCTCAACATGGCCCACAATTGTCACTGTTGTCGCCTCATTCCTTACTGGCGGTTCGATTTGACATTTTTCATCTGCTACCGATCCCGTTTCTCGGAATTTTGATACTAATTCAGACACATACTGCCGCGACACAGTCCTACCATATTGTTGATTGAACCGTTCAGCAGCCCTTTTCGCACATCTATTGTTTACATAATACAGTTCAATCAACTCAACCCTCTCTGCCACTGTATACACCATTGTTTCGTTTTAATTTAGACGTACGATACCCATATACGTATTAATAATCAATAATATCTGTTTCCATAGCGAAACATGAAGCCGATTTTTGAAGACAAATGACTATCCATAACGAAAAGTTTTGAAACGATCAGACACATACTGCTTTGATTGGAAGGCTAGTAAACGTCATTGTCCACCGAAACGCATGTCTTTGATGACTACTATAATAGCGCATGGCGTATGCGTATCATGCCACCAAATCCTTATGGATATTCATTTGTTTCGTATTTTTGGCTTCATCCTGGCACCCGTTATGATCCGTATTGTTTATTAATACGTATATGACGATACCACACACGAATGAAAGACTTGTTAGTACACACGTGAAAAACAGAAACTGCATGCTCTATCTGTTTGTTCTATTTTAATACAATATTCTCATGGGTACCGCGAAAAAAACACAGCAAAAACTTTCACAGTATCGTTGCAAATAAATGCAAGATGGCAAAAACTTGCGAATGAAAGTTTCAGAGAAGCACTTAACTATCGTACAGGTTTATTCCTGGATTTATTTTTTCCCAAACGGTTTTCATCCCAACTTCAAAGTTGGGACGCCGTTGAATCGAGAACTCAACAGGCTTTCAAAAGATGTGGCACTCCACCATTATTCCCTATTCAAATTTTAGGGGTTGCTCACTCCACAGCTTGAGTGTTGCAGCTACAGTAGTGCATGTGGGAGAAAAAAATGTTCCTCTCGGAACTAAAATCGACCTGTCCGAGGGTTTTTCCACATCTGCGATATTATCACCCAAAATCCCGATGTCAAGTTTCCGATGGGCCACCCTGTATATCTACGATGCTGACATTTATTTCAAACTCCTTCGTTTCTTTCCCAGTATACCCCGGATTTATAGAAAATCGAAGCCACATGGTATTGTCTTAGTTCTGTGTCTCCACTAATATCAAACTGAGCACAGTGATGAGTTATCCGGTGAACCATGATGAGGGTTTGATGGGAAGAAAATAGGATTCATAGCCCGTCGGAGTAGGAACAGATACATGCGAAAGCGATACACCTCAATCAAAATGATATATTATGGTTGCTCGATCGATATTTCGATAGCTTTAATCAATTCCAGCTTGAAACCGATTCACTCACATTCACATTGTTGTTTACTCAACAAATCCAACCACCCCATTGGATACTTGTTGCTTCAGCGAGGTGAATGATAGCTACTATTTGCAGATGGTGCACACTACGGTCGGATCACATTTATTTTCATTTCAAATTTTATTGCAGAGTATTTCAAGATCCAACAAATATCACTAATAATTCCTACACCGAAATACATTTTCGGGTGTGATTTCAATCGAGTGGATTTCAGAAATGACTCCGATTGAATCAAAACTTGATTAGCAATATGATATCGATATTATTTTACATTTGATAATACCGTGTACAGTGGTGTCAATTCACACACCAACACGGAGAAAAATCACACGAATCTGGTAATTTAGAGGGGTTCTGAAATATCCATACAAGAGAAACACCAAAAGGATGAAAAGTTATAACTTACGGTAGTGGTATTATTCAAGTTAACGCAAAAGATACAGTGATTATATGAAATTAACACCGAGTTACACCCTGACCAATCACGAATGAATCAAAACCGTATATGAATCATGTGATTTGGGGCTTATATAATTCACTCATAATCTTGCATTCTTCCATGTGAATGAATAATGTTGCTGATGTTGACATTAACTCCTGAAAAACAAACTCTTATTGAATAATTTATAAAAATTGTGTAGTTATATCCCCATCCACGAATAGTGGTATCCAGATTGGAAGGTGACAATAAGAACGGAAGATTTCGTGAAAATAATGCATTAAATGAATTTCAAGTTGATTCAACAATAATATATTATGATGATTTTGGAATTGCGAAGCTATATAGTGTACTCATATCGAACCAGATTGAAAGATAAAATTCGATATCAAAGTATAAATTTCGTGCACAGAAAAATATTCGCCTACGACGACTCATGCTGCAATATTCATTCAGTTTTATGTGGGTTAGACAGTGAAATTTAAAAGTGAAAAAAAGTGTATGAGGCGTTTCAGTTCTGCAAAAATATTTCAACAATCTTGATATTTTAATCCTGCGATAATTCTAATACAGCGACTCTGTTATTTGAAGTTTTGAACCATATTGGGGAAATGACCCCAGTTTGAAATTACAAAGGATGAATTGGAATTGAAGTATCCATGGTGAGCTGACAGTACAGGTGTCCCTGGAGACATTTTTTGAGAGGCTTCTTATTGGAAAAGTTATTATTTTGGACAGCTTGGAGCTCATATAATTGATATGAACGTTCCATGTCAATCCAAGTGGACCCCCAAAAATTTAACCGATGCCTGACATTCTAGGTTTGATGAAGAGGTTCACAAAGTGAAGTTTATATTATGCGTCTTGTTCATTTAGACTCAATTTGTTAGTCAAAAACCAATTCTCAATCTGGTCACCGTTATTTTGGGTCCACTGAAGTATTGGGTAACGTATCAACGTAGTGGTGTCGTCAGCAAATGAGATTGTGATGGCATTTGCTCAGTTAGGCAGGTCATTTATGTGAATGAGGAACAGCGGAGGACCCAGCACAGAGCCCTGTGGAACTCCGTGCTGAATCCTCTGTTTATTTGATTCAGTATTATTGAGAAAAACATATTGCTCCCTCTCCTCGAAGTATGACTTGACAAGAGCTACACTGCTTTGGTGGAAATTGTAGTGAACTAGTTTTTTATAGAGGATTTCGAAAGAAATATAATCGAACGCCTTCGTCAAGTCGAGGAAGGTAGCATAAGTATTCTGTTTATTATCAAGACCTTCACCTACAAACTCAATTAGTCGATCTATGGCTAAGGTAGTGATTCGTTTATTGCGAGAACCAAACTGGTTTGGTGAAAATATGCCATTTTGTTCAAAATATTCATCCATTCGATCTTTTAACAGTAAATAAAATATTTTTACTATTATTGGTAGAAGTCTAGTTTAGATTTAAACACGTGCTGGCTGTTTGCCCCATCAAATTTATTGATATTTTCCAGTAGCGCTTGCATAAGGGTACGGGGAACCCCTTTTCAATAAAACCGTTAATATATGGAGTTGTCAAGAAACAAACCTTACCTATACCGTTCTGGTATATGAAATGTTCATTAAAAACCAATAGTATGCGCTCTCAGGGCACGGGGCCCTTCATTTATTGAGAACCCGTTTTTTTCTGAACTTTCGGATTTCTTGACTATGAGCATTGACAGTTCAAGGAATAGTAGCATCATGAAAAAATTTTTCAACTCCAAGTAAGTATAGCATAAAATAGGTAATTCTTTCACTTCAATATCATTTGTTTTTGTATTGGGGACCTTTCAATTAGGCTGAAGATGGTCTTTTATGAGACCGAAACATGTCTCTCATGATTAAGTAACAATTTCATTGAAATTCGTGGAGATGACTTCGAGCTTTCCTTCGTTCCCGTGGAACAATAATATCGGCCTGTAGTCGGTTTGATCATAGGGATCACCCTTGTTCTCAGAGATTCATCAAGTCAAGTAGCTTGATATTTTAACAAACTACTTGACTTGACTTGAAAATCAAGCTCGTGGCAAATTACGTACTTGACTTGACTTGAATTTGAGATATTTATTACTTGACTTGAAATCAAGCTACTTGATAATACTTGATCTTGATACGCACGAGTTGCACGGCGTATATTTCTGCAAGCTCGCTCACGCTTAGACAAAATACGGGGATTCCCCGAGATCCGAGCTGACTGAATCGATCGCGCAGTCAGTCTTACGATGCCATTTTCATTTCATCAGTTATATACAGGGTGACTCACGGTCGATGGTAGGTTAGACGTTCACGTTTATGATAGGAACGCAACGCAGGATTTTTCTGAAAATTTCGCATCTCACATTTCATCACCGGTACTATCGATCTAATATATTTTCAAAATCACGACGTTGCCGCTTCTATAGAAAAGTAGGAACCACTTTGTTATTTCGAATTGAACACCCTGTATTTTATTGCATTTTCAGATTCTCCTTGAAGAGTTGATTTCATAGATACATCACACTCGGGGTATAGCGGAAAAGATTATGGAGATATAGAGTGCGAAAAATCGAGATTTTTCAACTTCAGGAATTTTTTGTGTATGCGTAATTTTCAGAAAAATCCCGCGTCGCGTTCTCCATAAACGTCTAACCTATAACATCGACCGTGAGCCACGCTGTATAGATACACAATGAAACTGCTGAAAATCAAGTAGCTTGATAGAACTACTTGATTTTTCAAGTACTTGATAAATAATTACTTGACTTGACTTGACATTAAAAAACTTTCGCTTGACTTGAACTTGACTTGATTTCAAGTCAAGTCAAGTCAAGTTGCTTGAATATCAAGTCAAGCCGTGAATCTCTGCTTGTTCTTGAAGATGGGTATAACTTTTTCCAGCTGAAGATGAGGAGGAAATTTACTTACACATACACATATTTTGTTTCTCAATATCGAGAGGATTTGTATTTCGATAAGCATCAATACACTTGTTGTATCACAAAAGAAAATACTATTGGAAGTGGAGATACAAACTCGAGTATATCAGTTTGATATTTGTAACTCCCTGTAATTATAAAAGATGTCAAGTTGATGTTAATTTTGTATTGTGTCTGTCAATAAATTATTCAAATCTCATCCGATATTTGCATCCATTCCATGGCCACTCAATAAGTACCTCACTACGTCCTAGCAGTTGTTATTTAATTCAAATTCCGGACCAAGTAAACTAGGACGAATAATTCAGACGTATATGTCACTGGATTAGAGGGCTTTTTTGTCTGAATAATATGAGACAAATGGGGGAATACAGACGTGGATCTCTTTGCTCCCATAAACAGGGCGATTTACAAGGGACACAAGAAGAAGAGCAAACGAGGAAAAGGAAAAATGTGTCTGACCTAGATGCAGATGGAACATTGTTCAGGAAGAGCTGAAAGGAACACAAATGGAGCCAGGAAATGGTACAAAGTATTGCGAACATAAAGTACAAAGTCTCATTCAGTCTAGTCGTTGATGTAACAATTTGCATTCTAATACAAACAAAGAATATTTTTTCATCAATAATATATATCACTGGATTTGACATTATTGTGAATCGCACAGTGTGAATAATAGTAGTTCACTACAAGAACGATGTGAGTTGGAGAGACTACTTTGTTTCTATGCAAACGATGGAGAATATCTTGGCAAATGTGCTCTTACGGAAAGAAATTATTTTAAAGTTATGAGTGGGATTCAAGGGATCAGTTCAATTTTCATAATAGGTATTTGTTATTGATTCTCAATAAAAATCTCCAGTAGAATGGAGGTTTTTTTCGTTATTCACCTGTCGAAATAAATGGTGTCGTTGAATAGGGTCTAGGGTCTATACATTGTGTTTCACAGGTAAAGGAAAATATTTCAATGGTAGATAGAGGTCATCAAGGTGGTTCTGAAAATATTATATCTGATAGGTCTTAGAGTTTTCATAACGGAGATACAGGGCGATTTATCGATTTCGAATAATTATTCATTCGTCTATAAATATTGAACTACCCAGTATATCTTCCTAAAATTTGGTATGGAGCTCAAACTTGGGGCGTTGAATTCATTCACCTATCGGGCGAAGAGAAAATCCAGGTTCGGCTTCAGGAAAAATTTACATTTATTCGAAATATTGAAATAACACACTGTATGTAATAATTGACAAAGTTCATCAAGAGAATCGTAAAGAGGAGGAAAAACTGAACTGGATTTGATGCTTTTTGTTCTCCCGCCACCAATTCTCATCGTACCAATCATAAACAGAAAGCTGAAAGTATGTCAATTTGAGGAGTATTGAAATTATGAAACCAGTGTCAATTATGATTATTCGAAATATTTCAGTCAAAAAATCGCTCGAAAGAACTTACTAAGTCTCACAGTTTTTATAACGGAGATACAGGGTGAATTATCGGTTTTGAATAATCATTCACTCGTCCATAAGTATAAAACTACCCAGTAACATTTTCTCAAAAATGGTATGTAGCTTACTTGGGACGATGGATTTATTAACCTATCAGGCAGAATTATAATTCGATAATTCACCCTGTATCTCTGTTATAAAGACTATGAGACTTTTCCTGAAGCTGAACCTGTATTTCCATTCTGCCTGATAGGTCAATGAATCCATCGTCCCAAGTAAGCTCAATACCAAATTTGAGAAAATATTACTGCGATGGGTAGTTTAATACTTATGGACGAGTGATAATTCACCCTGTATTTCTGTTATAAAGACTGTGAGACTAAGTAAATTCTTTCGAACTATCATTTAACAAGAATATATCAAATAATCATAATTGAAAGTGGTTTCATAATTTTAATACTCTTGAGATTGGCATACTTTTAGCTTCCTGTTTATGATTGTTACGATGAGAATTGGTGGCGGGAAAACAAAAAATATCAAATCCAGTTCAGTTTCTCCTCCTCTTCATGATTCCTTTGATGAACTTTGTCAATTATTACATACAGTGTGTTATTTGAATATTTCGAATAAATGTAAATTTTTCCTGAAGCCGAACCTGGATTTTCACTTCGCTCGATAGGTGAATGCATTCAACGTCCCAAGTTTAAGCTCCATACCAAAATTTAGAAAAATATACTGGGTAGTTCAATAATTATAGACGAATGAATAATTATTCGAAATCGATAAATCGCCCTGTACCTCCGTTATGAAAACTATAAGACCTATCAGATATGGTATTTTCAGAACCACCTTGGTGACCTCTATCTACCATTGAAATATTTCCCTTTACCTGTGAAACACCCTGTATAGAAAGCGAATTGAAAGCTCTTATGGAATTAACTGTGAATTCAGGGTGATACATCGAAAAGAAGAGTTTCAGTTTTCAGTGATTCGTAAATGGTGAATGAATGGACCCATGCGAATATATTTTTGGTACTTGCATGCCTAGTTTGTATCATGAGTTTTTGAAAACAAATGTTTCTTTCTATTTTGCATATTCTATGAAGTCATTACTACACCCAAATGCGTATCGAGCCAGCTTCTATTAGGACACGCTGAATTTCTTGTTTCAAAGTTGGAAGTTGGTAATAGTAAAGTCAACGTCGAACTGGCAGACACAATAGCGTCTAGATAAAGAACGCAACAAATAACTATAGCATTGCAGGTATCTTGGGCATTTATTGCCTATAAAATTTGCTGGTGAGTTTTGTTGGCCTGCTGTTGAGACAAAACTATGGTCATCTGTCTGATAATCCAAGTTATTGTTTATGCAATGTGACTATGAAGTAGTGGCATCAGAATGTGTTGTAGAAGTTGAAAGCTGAAAAGAAAACATTCGAACTACCTACCTCAATTTTTTTTTTCACAGAAGCTTATAATATGTAACCTTCAGCAATTGCTGAGGATTTCACCGCCTCTATTTGCTAAATGGGACACACTACACGGAGAAAAAAAATCACTAGCCCTAAGTGAATATTTAATAGTGGCAAGTAAAAACTTGTATACTATATGGGACAAGGAAACAAGTTGATAACCACAAGAATATTTGTGTTCCTGAAAATGTACACCTACCACTATCGACCTGTTTCATTGAATTTCAGGTTAGTGAACACATCACTTGTCATCAGTGACCTATTCAATTGTCATTAGTGACTCATTCACTTTTCATTAGTGACTTGTTCACTAGTCATTAGTGACCTAATTACATGTCATTAGTGACTTATCTACTAGTCATCAGTGACTTATTCACTTGTCAATAGTGACTTATTCACTTGTCATTAGCTAGTATGAAAAAATACCTTCATTGTTCTCTAAAAAATGATAAAACCTTGGTAATAAGACAAAAACACAGGCATTCAAAACATTTTATTATATAGGTATGATGAATCCAGAAAATACAAAAAAAAGAAGGCTGACGACAAATATTGAGATACTAGATACCGCGTATATCAGCATCATGCACCGAGAAAAACGATACTCTCACTCACTGCACTGCACTCTGGTTCACTATCTTTTTCCTTCCAGCATTGAAGATGAATCGACTTTCATACTTTTTAAACGTCACTTCCTTCCACTTCGAGTATTATAGGAAGTGGAAAAACATCCTGTATATATGTAGAAACAATTATGTACTGTTCTAGAAGAGTTTTGTATTTCATTATCTCCTTCAAGAGAACAGATCAAGAACTCCACAACCCACAGCTCAGAGCACGGCCACAGAGCACGGCACACAAACAGAGAATTCTCATACGAATATGATATATAGTAGTTGTCACTTGCATGACTTGGAATTTCAATGTTACTAGCGGGAACGCAAGTATACTAACTTCACGAATGCTAAGATCGAAATGACGCCGTGGACTCGTGGACACTGGACAGTGATCGCGTTGGGCGTGGGTACTCGAATAATATCGGAGATGTCCGAACGGAAATGAGATCTATAACTACAGGTGAGCTGTCACTTGCAACAATCGACTTGATAGATTGTCTTTATTGATGAGTTCGCTCAGAGCAAGTGATCTTATGTCAGAAAAATAATTTAATAATAGTGAGTATTCGTTAACCTAGCACTAGTTAAGTGTTCACTTGGAATTAGCGAACTCTAAATACATATCGACTTGGTTGATACCAACAAGTGTTCTGATCACTTACAGCAGAAACTTCGTTCCAGAAATATAGTTTTGCCTACTGCAAGTACCATATTTTTCTACCGTTGGTGAAAATGTTCTTGTCACAATCGACTTTTTTTCAAGAAAACAATTTACTTGGCCGAGTTTTCTCAGTCTAGAACGCTGAAAACGATGTACTGTGTTGCAATCTCAGGATTTGGTAATTTGAGATATTTTGCAATGATTCTTGGCATTTCACCAATTGTGTTAATTCAATTCATGCAGTTACCATTGCGGTAAATAGGTCAACAAGAAGCATTTACATTTACATATTGTGGTGGTACAGGTCGGCAGTTTGACACCATTCTTGGAAATTGTGGAGTTCTTTTTCATAAGCTGGACGAGGTTTCTTGGGTAACAAACCTTTTATAGCCGGTTGGGCAAATTTCCTCAATACAGGAGGGGTGCAACTCAAATGGGCGTATACACCTTAGTTGAACTTTTAACTCAAACCATGTTTATAATGATCCTTTTATACATAAATAATGATTGACGACATAATTCGATCAAAAAATTAGCAGGAATGTTTTATTTTTGGACATTAATAATAGTAACTTCTGAAAACGGACCCTCTCATGACGTAGAAACCTCATCTCGCCATAGTTAAAAGAAAATACCAAAAGCCCGACGGAGACTGAGGCAACTGATATATTAATTCTTTCAACTGTGATCTCGAGCTAATTCACTCTGTTAGAAATCATGTAACATTCATCTCTGTCTGGAATAGTCTTGTTTCAGTATTAGGGTTTTGACGTCACATCATCGCCTCGTTTTCAGAGGTCCGAAAAATCGGGGATTTCAATAATTTTTTATAAAACGTACGGAGCTCACAGCAAGAAACGGTTTGCGGTGGTGAGCTAGTTTGGGTGAGTTCTATCGAATTATGAAATAAAAATTTCTTGTGATACAAGCCCATTTTCCACTTCAGTCATTCTCAAAATGATAGATTCAGATCTCTTATAGACCAACGATTCCGAACTATTTTGCTGGAATAAAGATGTTTATTTGAATAATTCTTCTACCATCTGTCAAATTTGGGAATGAACATTCAAATGTTTTTTCATTGTTACCAACTTCATATCTTTCTTATATCTGATGTTTCTGTTGAAACATTTTTTTTAAATAAAAGAGTACAAATGAATGGAAAATGAAATGATACTATATATATTATACACGTTTTATAAGACATATTGTCGCACTAGTTTTGTTGGAGGACTCCTAACTTTGCTCGCCGTACTTCAAACAACGCGTGCGACAAAATAATATCTTTTCAAATATATATAATGATATATTCATCAGTTTCTTCGAAACTTCCGCAGTAAATTATATAATAATATTATCTATTTCCATTTGCTCGATATGTGTACACTTTTCCAACGAATTGACGCACCTCCAAAAAGTATCCAAAAGTTTGAGATACATTTTCTTCAAAACTACCCGTCTGATTTGGACTTTTTTTGTTTTTATCGACAGGTTATCTCCTTCTGAATATTGGAGTGTGTTTGTGAATACCGGGTATAAGTGCAGTTTTATCGTGTTTTTTTTTAATGAAACTTGTGATACCCAGTGAATAGAGTGTAATAGTAACATTATATCAAGTAAGAATTGAAATTAAACTTTTGTCCCATCTTCTTCCAACATTCCTTTCCTTTTTTTCCTATCACTCCAGGAACACAATTTCATAGCATAACATGATTTTATTGGATTCAATTAGCATTATAAGCACGTAAGTAGCAGGCATTTTTCTGACTGGTCGCATGGAATTGTGATCATCAAGGAAAGCTTCACACCTGAACGGTGAACATATTGGAGATTTGGATTTTCGTTGATGCTAGATAATGTCAGACCCCACGTCGAAATTGTCTAGAGGAAGTCGGTATATCGCTACCCAGGCATGGCCAACTCGAAGTCCGGATTCAAATCCTATTGAGAATCTCTGGGCCATTCTTGAGACAAGATTAAAAGAGGAACGTTACTAGAATACTTTGGAAGACATACTGTAGAGACTGGCTCAAATTTGGGAAGACCTGGACGAAAATGACATAGGTCTTCTTATTTTAAGTATGTGGAATTTTGTGAAATTTGTATATCGCTAGGTACTTCAAAATTGAGTACCCAAAGTTGAGGACCAACTCCCCAGGAGTCGAAACTTGTGCGGGGTTACGAAAAGCGGGACCTACAGCTTATAGAGGAATCCGTTTATGTAGGCCGTCTATTCCAATGAGTTATTCTTGCCTGAGGCGGAAATACTCGATACTGACCCTTTCGTTCAACTTGTGTTTCGGCATTCTATTTCAGGTGTTTTTCGAGTAATAGGAAAGCTAATAGAGTGAATCAGGAAAATAAATGTTCAGGAAAGATAAGGATGAAGTATAATTTCATTCATTATAACTTGATAGTGTAACTATTACACTCTCACAAATTTCATGAAAAAAATACGCTTTGATTGCTGCATTCGGTATGTATGAAAAATTGGTTTTCATGCAGTTTACATATCAAAGTTCAGAAGGAGATGATGTGTCATTCGAAAGCAAGAATTTCCAAATCGGACAGGTTATTTTGACGACAATGTATCTAACACTTTTGTCTACTTTTTGGTTTTGCGTGAATTTCTTGGCAAAGTGTATGTTGTCAAAAATTGTTGAGATATCAGGAATGATATACCTACAAATTGCAATATTCACTCACCTTGTAGGAAGGGCAGCAATTTGCACATAACCTCTCCAAAAACAAAATCCCTGAGAAGAGCACCGATCAAAGTGAAAGGCATGCAGAGAACGCCTAGCAGCAGATCCGATACGGCCAAATTCAGCAGGAATAAATTCGTTATGGTCCTCATCCTCTGGTTGTGCACCTGAAAAAAATCAGAAAGTGTCATAATTGTAATTGTCATGAACATAAAATGATGAATTATTGGACCAAAATTGTGAAATATCAAGTGCAACCTGTCGAAATCCTCTTCAATTATTATCTAAAGAACTACAAAAAAGCCAAAAGCTCATAGTATAAGCTCATAGTCATTTCCACAAGCGTTCAATGGAATAAAATACAGAAGGTCAATTTACTAATCACATCCTGAATTGCTATCATCACTTTGATATTCACAATGTCCTTGAGGTTTTACACATTTGCAAGAAGGGCACCCTTCTGAATTAATTGGTGATATTTGAAATCATGAATCAATTGAAGATGACAACATTATATCTTTGAATGCACAAGCACATTTTGTATCTTGTATTTATTCTTTTTTAGCCCGATTACTTTCAGGTTTGTTATCCATATAACATGTAATTCATCACGGTCCTGCTTCACAGTAGAATACTATTTGTTTCAAGTCACGAGATAGTTTCGTGTCACTTCAGACATACTTCAAAAATTGTGTGTCACTTCTTGCCGTTCTACCTTTGTCACGGTAATCAATGGGCCCATTACAATCATATTCTTCGTAACTAACCAGGTGGTTGTATCCTCCAAAAAGCTCCCATTGAGTTGTGGGCACTTTGCCTTCCATAATTTTTCATAAAATATGTTAAATTTTCTTATAATAGCATATTGCTGTTATTGAGAGGTATTCTCGCCTACTAACTTCCATTTAGATCCACAATGCCAAGTGACCCATCATTTTTTTTTTAATCGAATTGAACTCATGTGAACAAACTGAACAGAACTAACCTCCAAAACACGCCACTCCAAATTTTTCACGCGGTGCAAGAGAGATAAAAAACAATCGTGCGCATGTGCTAATATCTCAAGGGTTCCTTCCTTTGTAGGGTCGCCATCTGAGCAATACCCGACCAAACGAAAACACGATCGGCAATTATTCGTTCAGAGACGCTTTCCAATGACATCCTGGAACTAGCGACATCTAGAGCAGTATGAAAGAAACACTCCTAAACTGAGATTCTCATCGAGAAATGAAAGTGTCTGATTGCCGGACTGCCGTTATTTCAACTACCAAAATGCTCAGAGTGGAATGAAATGTTATATTCGATGCTATTCACTAAGAGCGTGGTTATTTCAACAACTGTCATTCGGGTGGTTAATATGAAGGTCAGTGGTTATTTGAACCACTTACAGATTTTATGATTCTCTAAGGCATAGATGAATAATAAATCAACAACTTGTCATGTTCTTTCCACTTTTAATAATGGCAGATATCCACGTGAATTATCTGGTGATTTGTGGAGCGGCAAAGGTTTTTATTGGAAAATGTGACACTATTTCAAGAAAATGTTGTTCATCTGTCAATGCTAAATATTGCAATAGAGGTAATTCTACGACAAGAAAGTATCGAATACCTACCTGAATATTTGTGAAAACAAAACATTTCACTAGAGGAATAGCATCAAAGAGTTTTTGATATCATTAATAGAACCACAGATAGACGACGTTGGTGACGATTTTGTTCTACTACATGTTTAGTTTTTGTAATATATCAGTATAGAGAGTACTTAGAGGAAATTTATAACTAATGCCTAGTATTTCAGATACTTGCTGCTTTATATTTATTTGCACGAGGATCCTATCAAAGAGACTGTTTCTAGCAATGTCTCAAACAAGTGCTTGTAGAGTATATCAATTGTTAGGTTGGATAACCGTTAAAGAGGCAGAAATATAGCAATAGTCAATGGAATAGTAGATGAATGACTATAGGTTCGCAGCTTTATTTATACCACTCTGAGTAGTAAAAAACTAACTGCATTGCTGAATGTTGGCTTTATAGAATTCCAAATATCAAGAGTGGAAAATCTGGGTTGGTTAAAAAGGTTCTTGATAACAACGTCACCAATTCAGCCACCCTATTGAACACTTCTTAGATAATCGGACTGAATAAAGACAAAGCACAAAGTCATTTCCACAAGTGTTCAACGAAGGAGAGAAACACTTGCAATCGAAATAAAAATCGATTTTTGGTAAGTACCGGGAATGAAACTGACATAAATGGTCCTTTGTGAATAAAAATCACTACACCAATAATTGAGTATCATCAGACGTGTCGTGGTAAAGCAGGGGTTAATCAATTAATGAAAAAGGAAAGTTTGCCCAATATAAACTGAGTTTCTCACTGGAACAGCAGAGGCGTATTTTCAGGAACTTCCCAATTCCACAGCTGAAGGAGTTCATAGTAAAGCTGATTAAAACTTTCCGGATAATATCGATACTATCTCGGTTCATACCCTTTCATTGACAACACCGATAATCTATTCTTCTAACGAAATCGATTAGATGATGGAATTTGAGGATCCGAATAACAAATTATTGGTCGATAATATATGTACATATAATGTCTTTATTGAACGGACCAGATGAATCACTTGAATATAAATGACTATGATCATTCTGAGAATGAGTATTTCTTGTTATTATCTACTCATTTTACATTTGCAACTGCCCAAAATACCTGAACTACTCGATCAGAAATATCCAACCCAATGATGTGCTTGGCATAATTTATTTTCTGTGAAGTTCGAAGAGGTTAGTTTTACTGCTTGAGTGCATAGAGACACCGCCTGAAGATCTTACTCATCAGGTACTAATTGTAAAAAGAATGCAAACCTAAGTTTTCTCACATTTTCACACTTCATTATCGGATTAAAAATAAACTTTGAAATCGATAACACTAGGAATACTCAATTCGAAACTTTTCCAATAGTTTGGCTTCAACTTCTCTCAGTCCATTATCCGATTGGAAATGTGCCATTCAAAACCAAACTTAAAATATTCGATTCCGGATATGAAACCTAGGAAAACTACGATTATTATTGAATGGAATACTGTTGAATGACATCCTTTCTTTCAAATGCTGATGTCAGTGATGTTAGTCAATATTATTTGAGAAAATTTGTCATTTGTTCCTCACAAAAGTTACTTGAGTTAGATTGTGTGAGTTTGTGAGTTATAGTCTTGAGAATTAGGTCGTGATGTGGTCGGTATTCAAGGCCATCCGCTATACAGCGGAATTCAGGAAGGCGATTCTGGGACCTATTTCAAGAATAATACTTCATATGAACGTATGTCGCAAACTTCCTAACTTTTGAGATACAGGGTATCAAAATTGAACATATACATAGATTATTATTTTGTCCACCCTGTACAGCTTCTCCAGATGGCAAAATTGATTCTGCTATGTGACTGAAACGGTGCAAACATTCCAAAATGTCACATACTGTGGTAATCCAGTAATAGCTGTCGTGCATGGAGTACTCAAGCTTAGCATCAAAATTTGAAATTCGATCTCGTTTTTTGTTTGTTCTCGAATATGAAGCGTCCTGTCGGGTATTAACAAGAGGATCTTTTTTATACAAAATTGAATGACTTTTTATAGGATTTCATTGAATTCGGAAATATTCCGTCGTTGCTCACTTTCGAGTATAATATAATCAGTCATATCCCTCTAACGGCGCCACAGGCAGAGAAAAGGAAGAATTTGTATACATCATAAAATGTACCTTGATGCATAGAAGATATGTACCAAATTTCACTGACTACAATATTATCCCAGTTATAATTAAAAAGCTGTTTTTTTTTCAAAACTTCATCACACTGTATCTCAAAAGTAAAGACTTTTAGGACATACGTTAGTGGAAATTTTTTTTCTTGAAATGCGTTGATGAATCACCTCCTTGAATATTAGCATGTCTTTTGGAAACACCCTGTATAGTATCACTAAAGTTGTTTTTTCCAATTATTTGTGAGATACCCAGCAATCTTGTAATCTATCAGGATGGTTTTGTATAGAATACAAATCCTGATATTGAATCAGAACACTATCGAACCCAGCAAACTGCAAAGTCCTCATCGAGAAAATATTTTTTTAATATTTTTATAATTCAGCATTGAGAAGAGGTATACATTGTCTGTACAAGATAAAGATGTCTATCATGAGGTAAAGTTGATGATGGTTTTTCTGAAACGAAACGTTGTACGGAATATCTCTCAAAGCTGTTTTGTAGAGCTCTGAAAGTGGCAATGGATAGTTTTTATTGTGTTCGAATATCTCCTCAAATAACGTAAGGAGAAAAAAACGATCCCCATGATAGACAACCTTATTTTGGACACAGTGTATTCAAGTTCATAATATTCTCATGTTTTCTCAATCATTTCGCGTGTACTGCTCCATTCACAAGAGAATGATATATGAATCTGAGAAAATGAATGATGTTAGCTAATTCATTGTTTGATTGATTTATAAGTAAAGTTTGGTCAATTTATCACCACTTACGCCATAACAACTGCTCGCCTGAAATTAACCTCAAACTAACACGCACTTTTTCGTCGATAGGTGTCAGTGGCGTTCCACTATTCATTTCATGGTGGTACAGTCTATCTATGTAGACTTTCATTTTTCAACAACACTCGCATCAAAATAACTTATAGAAACCATGACTATTCCATTCGTGAATTGGTTACATGCCTAAATTACCATTCAAAAGAAGTGTCATACAAATCAACAGGAAGAAAGTGAAAAATCACTAGAAAATATTGTACAGAATGTCTCGACAAAAAAACTACAACACAGTCCTCAGGCCAAAACAATTCGATTAAAGCAAATTTACCTCAATGCAAAGTTGTTTAGTTTGGGCGGTAAAGGCGGCTCTGAAGGTACATATTTTTGATCATTCTTGCTTCATAACTCTGGTGATAAGTTATTTTGAAGACCGTTGAGAGACCACCCTGAATAGTTGAATGAAATAAGATTGTTCCACCGACTTATGTCTCTATCTAGATTGCTAAAGAAGATAGAAGTTATATCGCAACAACCCGAAAATGTAGGGTCAGTTGCTCGCCTGAAAACGGTTCTGCTCAACACGCAAGAACCCCCCAAGCTGTCGTTCATGACTTAGACGTGGTATCAAAATAAACCTAGTATCTATTTTGTTCATAGGCAGCGGCAAGGTGGATGGCATCGTCTTGAGTGTTAAGTGTTTTATTTATGTCAGCGGTCGGCTTAATAAAAAATGATATCAGAATTAACTGGTGATATACAATTTTTCGTTTCAGTTTTGCCAATCCTGATGGATATGGAGTCGTTTGACCTAATAATACCGGTATTTCTCTTCATCGGTGAGTTTGTGGGTGATTGATAGTTTATTATTTTGATTTGCTTTCATCAGTTGAGCAAGTATTCAGATCGAATGGGAACATAAATGTTCTGAATATTTCTTCAACTGTGAAGAATTCGAGTTCAAGTGTGAGGTGCCATCATGTATGCTAATCTATTTCGGATTAAAAGTTTACTCATTCAATAATGACTCTAGACTTCCTGAGGATGAGATAAATAAATGGTTTGAGGCTATTTGGAGACCATTGGATCTTAGTCACCCAGGAATAATCCAGACTGAGGTGTTTATAATTCTTCTGGTGTGCCCACTCTTCAATTGTTTCGTCAGACTAACTCTCGATATAAACAATTGAATGCTATTTCGGAACAAGGGGCTCTCATATTCGATGATAGATTACGTGAACGATGGACAATTTCTTGGAAAATTTTAAAATGCCTCTCGAATCTTATTATAAAGTTGAACTAGACTTTCAAGGATGTGTTTTCCTTCTTCCGGATCCCGAAGAGTCCCGTTGATGATGCACGAGTTCAATAACAGCTGAATAATAGAAGCATTTAGAGACAGAACCAAAAGAGACAGGGCGCAACAAATAATCCGTGTTGAACATCTAGATCGTGATCTTGATTCGTTGATCTTGATTCGACATATCTGTCACGAGTGTCACGTTTCCGACTGCATATTCATGATTTTGATCAAATTTCAAATAGAAATATTATGAATTCTCATGAATGATAATTTATAAAAAAATAATTCGTTTATAAAGCAGGTATTGACATTATATTAGGTAGTTGGGTGAGTGTATTGTGCTTTCATCATGGACCGACCATGATGCTGCGATGTATGATGATTATTTGAAAATCCAAACATTCGTTTCATTTCATGTACCAAAAGTGAGTAAATAAAATATCATCACAAAATTATCTTGAGTTAGGACTTCGTGTCGTTCATGAATTCACCACTGAAAGTCGAAAATATAACGCACCGCTTCCATTTACCAAAAAAATTGTGAAAATGAAAATGTGAACCTGAATGAATGTGTTATGATTCCTATGAAATGTGGTTTGAAACTTCGGAAATTCAGCAAGATTCTACCACGCCTAGCTATTTTCACAAAGTAGGCGATATCGAGAGATTTTGAAACTTCTTTCAATAGGAAGTGATAATACTTTTGACTTCCTAGACATCTATATCCAGACTATTGCACACCAGACAGCTTCCTGATACTTCCAGGCAAGTCCAAGACATTGTAACCTTATGCAAGTCTGCCGTTTATGGAATAAAGTTCTCAAATCTGAGTATTAGAAGGTATGAGACCTGAATACAGCATATTTCATTCATTTTTCACTACTTTAAGTATGGTTTAACAACGTTACATAGTAGACCCCTCTGAACCACTTTTTTCGATACGCCTATGTTCCTGGAGTTCATGAGTGAAACATGAAAGATCCTGAATGTGCATGAATCTGTTTCACCAGGTGGATCTTCTGGAGTGGCTCACCTTTTTCCTTATAGAATTGGCGATCTAGATTAGTCTATAAGTTGGTTAATTTTCCTGAATTCGATAGTTGTTGATTGGTGAAACCAAATGGTTTGAACCTTGGGCTCTATACTAACAAATACATGAACATATAATCTATTGATCGATTCAGACCTCACCTAGGTGGTATCTTAGACGACAGTGTCCTGTTCATCACATTTTCTGTCTCTGGAAAACGATAAATTATGAGCAAATACGAGAGTTTGACAACAAATTTTATTCATTCGAAAATAGTTAGTTCTCTCATTTCCAGGCCTGGATTTCGTCATTCCATTTCTTGTGGAGGGTAATTATCACCCTGTAGATCTTTTTCAAATTAGTGGAAGGGGTATCTGTTAAGAATTTAATGGTCATCGATTCAAAGAATTCAAGATAGTTGATAGTAGAAAATAGAGGTTAACTCATAATATTTTTTCAAAAGCTATACTGACGGAGGCGGATGGAACTGTGAATTGAGATCATGAAATCATTTATAGCGATGGCCATCAACATTTCCACATATACATCATCCACTGATTCGGAAAAGATCTACAGGATGATTATTATCCTCTAGAAAAAAATCGAATTGATAAATCCAGGCCTGAATATAGCTGGAGTCTCACTTTCATTCATAAAATTGATGGGTCGCGAAGTATTACTTACCAAATATTAATATTTTTTTTCAAATTTTCGTTTTTTCATAAAAGTTTAAATTTTTTCAAACTGCAGTGAAATATGTTTGATAATTGTTTGTAACCCTTGAAAATTCTCTGTCATAGTTTACAAAAACTATATACAGGATGAACTTTCTGCTATAAACTAAACTATCAAAATGTTTCAGAAACGGTCCTGGTTTTCCGATTCTGAATAAGTCCGTCGATTATAGAGAGTAGTAGCGAAGTATTCCATGAGAAAATCAGACAAATCGAAGAAGCTGTTGGGAAGTTAGGAATGAAAGATATTTTTGCCAAATTTCATAATTCACCCTATACAGGGTGTTCCGTTAGGAAACGGAAACACTTCAACGGTGAATAGAGGTGACCAAGGTGGTTCTGAATGTACAATATATGTTGGGTCTTACATATCTCATTATCGAGATATAGGGTGTTTTATCAATTCTGGTCATTTCTCTCAAGGCTCATGGCATACGATCCACCTGATATCTTTTTTTGATATTTGGTGGATGTGTTTTCCCATTGCTACCCCAGAGACGTGTATATCCGCCAGAAAAAAATCCCAGGTCCGAATACAAGAATTTAACATATTATTGCTTGCTCGAAAAAACAACCTGTATGTCTGAATTCACACAATCCCCCTACATATTCAACGAGAGCACTAAAGGTTGAATGAATTGTGTACAGGGTGGCCATCTAAGACTCCAGAGTTCGATTTCTCTGTTGTCTTGAGAGATACAAAAAAATTTCATGAATCAAAATTGAAGTAATAACCGAGCTTCACATTTCAAAATTTCATTGAAATACACAGGGTTTTCCGTAAGGTCACAGCACATCAAAGCTTATGTTTTTTCAACACCCTATATTTTATTCCATTTTTGGATTCTCCCTGAAGATCTGATTTCAACGACCCATCATACTCAGGGTCTAGCAGTGAAAGTTACTGACATATAGGGTGTGCAAAATCGAGATTTTCCAAGTTCAGGACTTTTTTCTGTCGAATCTGTTCATTATTCGTCAGAACGGTTCACATGTTCCTATCTAAACTTTTCACTCACTATCAATTGGTGTTCAATTGAAATTGATACAAGGTGGTCAAAAAATCTAAATTTATGATTTGTTTCAATTAAATGTCAATTGAACACCAATTTATTGATAGTGAGTGAAAAGTTGATATAGGGACATGTAAACCGTTTTGACGAATAATGAACAGTTTCGACAGAAAAAAATCCTAAACTTGGAAAATCTCGATTTTGCACACCCTATATGTCAGTAACTTTCACTGCTAGACCCTAAGTATGATGGGTCGTTGATATCAGATCTTCAGGGAGAATTCAAAAATGAAATAAAATATAGGGTGTTCCAATGAAAAAAACATAGCTTTGATGTGCTGTGACCTTACGGAACACAATGTGTATTTCAAAGAAATTTCGAAATGTAAAGCTAGATTATTAATTCAATTTTGATACATGATTTTTTTTGTATCTCTCAAGACAACAGAGAAATCGTACTCTGGAGTCTTAGTTGGCCACCCTGTACATTTCATGTTTCCGCATGCTATTTCACTACTGAATTTCGGAAGCAGCAATGAAGGATCTGTTCTTCATATCGAAATATGAAAATTTTGCAATTTCGCATCTCATTTCATTCCATTTAATAGTCGTTGTCTGCATTTTAATGCCAGTGTATATTCACACGTCCTTACTTCATTCATGTACCTATTTATTTGTTTGAGTCCATGCACCCTGTATGTGGATTCACATTTTTCAATATTTTTATAGTTTTGATATGATAATTTCACTCACCTATTCGTGGAGAAAATTGCAACAAATTTAACTCGAAATCCAACCATCAGTTGAAAAATTTCGAATTCCCAAATCAAACTGGTTCAAACGAAATTCGCTGCAGAACATTTTTATTCGGGGAACAAATTAATTAATGCCATATTGTATTCTTCCTAATACCGAATCAGTTTTCAATGGGTGAGTGAAATGGATTAATGGAAAAAAATATAAATATTGGAATATGTGAATCCACATACAGGGTGCATGAACATATGTCTCAAACAAATAAATAGGTATTGAAAAGGAATATTCTCAGATATATTATAAACATGAAAAAATGGATACATTTGAATAAATACATTGAGAATTCGCATTCTCTATGTGATGAAATTATTAATTCTTTCTCGGCATATTCAACAGAAAACAACTACTTTCCTGGCTATATGCCACGACGAACATTGAATTATATCAATTGAACATACACGATAGGAATTTGATCATAAAATTAATATCGTCTGAAATTGAGAATTGACAAAAAAAATAAATAGGTACTTACATGAATAAAGAACTTGTGAATATACACTGTCCCGTTCCACAGGCATGAAAATGCAGACAAATACTGTTGAATGGAATGAAATGAGTTGTAAAATTGCAAAAATTTTTATAGTTCGATATGAAAAACTAAAAATATATTTTGTCTTTAGCTATTGAAATTCACAAATCCATCATTTAGTAGAAAAATAGCATGCGGAAACATAAACAGTACACAAACCCATTTAACAGTTTGTGCTTCCTTCAGATATGAAGGCAGATTCCATGAATTCAAACATACAGGGTGTTTTTTCGAGGACCCAATGATATAATTAAGAGAACAAACTCAAAGTCTCGCTCCAAGTAAATTTTAATAAAATCATATGTGCTACATGTTTCGACTCCTAGGAGTCATCATCAGGCTAAAATACAAAAAACTTATAAATAAAAGAAGTTCCATCACTATTGGAAAATGGGTGACAAACCTTGCTATAGGTAGGAGGAGAAAGGAAACTACAATATTGATGACATAGTTCGTAAGAGTTTTACGCCCCAAATAATTTTAAAAAACCCTTACGAAATATGTCATCACTTTTATAGTTTATTTTCTCCTCCTACCTAGCAAGGTATGTGACCCATTTTCCAATAATGATGGAACTTCTTTTATTTATATGTTTTTTGTATTTTAGCCTGATGATGACTCCTAGGAGTCGAAACATGTAGCACATATGATTTTATTAAAATTCATTTGGAGTGAGACTTTGAGTTTGTTCTCTTAACTATCTCATCACCTCCAATTTGAGCATATGGACTACTACCAGAGATTTACCCAATGATATGTTGGATTTTTGTTAATCCGGACCTGGAATTTTTTTTGTGACGGATTTACAAGTCGCTGGAGTTGCAGTGGGAAATCACGTCTACCAAATATCAAAAAAATATACCAGGTGGTTCGTATACCATGAGCCTACAAACAAATGACCATCAGAATTGATGAAACACACTATATCTTGGTAATGAAATATGGAAGACACAACTGATATATGGTATATTCAGAACCACCTTGGCCACCTCTATCCACCGTGAGAGTATTTCCGTTTCCCAACGGAACACCCTGTATATTGGGAAAGAAGTATAGGAGACACTTTCTGACAGACATAAGGTTGTACAGTTCCCCATGACTGACCCTCCATCACTCTCAGTTTCTGCCAGTTTGCAAAGATGATGATCCTGAATATGAACTAATAAAAGGAAAAAGAAAAATATTAAAAAAACATTGATGTCTCACTAACTCGATAATTCTTCATCCCTCAAAAATACGAAAACGAATATCGTGATGATAAAGACGAGAATTTCAATTCAATTCAGTCGGGCCTCGGTATCCCTTTGGTGCGGACTTGAGTGGGAAATAAATCAACAGAAGTTCCAGAGATGGCATAGCCGATTCTAAACATTCATCAAATTCCAGACACAGTTAAATTTTCACGGGATTTGATAAATAGCAGTTTGCTGCATAACTGATAGAATGAATCTATCGAAAGGGAAAGGCTTTGCTGTTGATACTCTTTTAAGGAGATGGATTACGTGCGTGAGAAGTGTTTGATCCCTGTACATTTTCACACCATTCATCAATATATTCAGTAACTTCAGTCCATATCACCACCACACCACTTCATGGTATGTTGGAGATAATGTGTATGAGGAAACGAAATTATTGAACATACGGTTTGAATGACTGGATTCTGAATTGACAGCTCATTAGATCCATTTCCACTCATGTCATCACAAATGTAGGAACTTCTCAAACGATGAGATTTCCACAGAAAAGTAAATTTCAATAAAGAACTCAATATCATATGAAGCAGATTGCAGTCAACAACGGACACAACATTAATTTGATAGACAATATTCTTTGTAAAAAACTTCATAGTAAAGCTATTCAAGATGTTTATCCTACCATCAAGAATAATAATCAAAATAATAATCAAAATAAATAAAATTATAGAACCTCAACCTATATCGGATCATCAACTAAAAAATTAGCTTCATTTCTACATAAACAGGACTTGAAAGTGGCATATAGAACAAATAAGACGTTGGGAAGAATAATAAATACAAAACTTCTAATTTCGAAAAATCAGGGGTATACAAACTCAACTGTGGATCTTGTCCTAAGGTATATATCGGTCAGACAGGTCGTACGTTCAATCAGCGCATTCATGAACATAAGATGAATTTAGAAGGAAAATAAAGGAATGAAACTCAATCATTTCGAATCATTAGAAATCAACAAACTAAAAAATTCTGACATCTTACTTAACGATCAATTGTACCTCAATTGTTCACCACTGTGGAATTTGTTATCTTAGTGAGTAATAATATGTATTTGCTATCAACTCTTTCAAGTTAATCCGAGCACCGTATTTCAATATAGATATTGTGCCTAATTTCCAAAGATGGAGGTTTATCGTACCTGTCCACAGGTAACTAATCCTTCAGGTTGGGAAAGTAGAATATATAAAAGTCAAACAAGCCAACGTTAGTTTAGTTCATTGAACCAGTATATCACCTGAGGAAGCTGCTGTGTTAGCGAAACATGTCGTGTGTTTGAGAATTTTTTGGAAATCTTATTGTTTGTGAAGTTTTTACATTTTTGTCATGGATTTCCATCGAGTAACGGCCGAGTCAATCCAGAACATATCATCACGTTGATGACATTTCAACTTAAAAAAAAAAACTACGTCGGTGACACTTGAGTTGTTGTACTATCAAATATTTTGTGGTTGGGAGGTACTTTGTAATGATGGATCAAACAGACTTGCATAGACTCAACAAGATACATACTTATATAAAGAGTGTTTCATAATAATATGCGCAGGACTAGAATCGTCCATAAATATGAAAAAAAAATTTTTAACTCACCCTCTTAAAAGCGCCATTTTCGAGATACGGGGTGTTGAAGTTATAAAAAAGCGTTTTCTGCGCATATCTCTGTGACCGTTTATCGCATAGAAAGCAGCTTTCGTGAGCATTTTATACTCATAATAAATGTTTTGTGCGGACTTTTTCTGAAGTCAAAATTGGTGGAGATTATAAAGGGGCAGTGAGTGTTTTCCTCCTTCTACGCCACTTTAAAAATCGAGAAAAATCAACGTTTATGCTGAAAATCATGGTGATTTCAAAAATATTTTTAATAATTATACAAAACTTATTGAAACCTGTAACAAAACGATGTCTTCATGTTGCAAAATTGGAAGAGAACGATAACAAATCATACTCAGTTGAATTAATATTTGTTGGTTAGCTGTTAGCTCAATGCACGCAGAAATTCTACAAATAATTCACCATGATTTTCTACATCAAAGTTGATTCTTGATTTCACATTGTTGAAAAAGTTTCACTACTAGTAACCAAAAATTTGATTTTTCCCACTAATAGTTGCTATCGATAAGTACTTTGTATGAGAAAGTTCGTAGAAGAGAAATTTTGAGTGTATTGAGAGTTGTTTGTGACAAGTTGACAATAACACAGTGACCATTATCAGAAACGATTATTGCTGTATTTATATGGAAAACAGGAGCAAAGCTGAATAAGAATTCCAACGCAGTGACGTCCTGGGACAAATAATTTGATTTAACCACTACATTTATATTGGGAAATTATCATATTTTCATTCATGGAAAGCAATATCAATGTGAATAACAAATTTTCAATTTGATCAACGACATATTATATGCAGTGTTTTTTATAAAGATGGCATAATATAGGAGAAACTTTATTCTGAATTTCGACTTGGGCGTTGAGTTGTGCTTAAAAAAAGATGAAAAATGGCCTACTCGTTCGGAGACACGTGACTCTTGCTAAGTCAAAAGTCACAATTTTTTTAATAAATCGCTGAAAATTGGCTTATTTGATCGAATTTCAAGGAAGCCTACGTAGGGAAGTTATTCAATTCTATAATTTCACACATGTTTCCCGAATTTCTATCGCAATTTTTAGTCAATGATATTCTTTTGGTCCCTTGTAATTGTAACTTCGACGGAACACTACACTACACTGTTTTACCACTAACTAAACCTATTTTTTATATGTCTCGACACGTGGACTATATTATATCCTATTCTATTGTACTATACTTATTTGGAATAGGCCCATTATCTTTGAACGTGGAGTATTTTGAATATATTTTGATAGGTGACTTCGTCATAATTTTAGTACTGAAAGAATCCATTAGAATAAATTTTGCTCCTGAATTATAGACGATACATCAAATTTGCATCAAACATAAGAGGAATTTGACGCCGAGATTATGATTTTCGCTACTCGAATGGAATAGTTTTGTTGGCGTTATTTTTTTTCATATTAATTCAATAAAAATATCAAAAACTAAGAGTAGTCATAGTATGTTCGAAAATTTTAATTTTTTCTTGTAGCGAAAGACATGTGACCCCGCCGATTAGTCCATTTCTCATATTTATTCTGATATTCTCACTATTGAAAATGTTTCTTATATGATGCCGACTTTATGAATGACACTGAATAGCTATCGCAAACACTGATATTCTTGATTGAATAATCATGTCGATGATACTCATTTGATTAAATAATGATATGGGATTATATCATCCAGACAACATGATAGGTTTTCAACATCAATGTAGAAGGATTGAAACAATAGGATTAAACGGATTATTGTGTACATTTTGAGAAAATTTCCTGAGTTCTTTTGAAAATTGGGTATTTTCACAATTCTTCCCAATATTGACGATGTTCAGCAAATTTGATTGAAAAGCAGATATTTTGGAAAAGAACAAACCAGCATACCATATAAGAGTGGCTTTCACTCAATCATCAGCTGAAACATGTAAGAATAACTTATTCTCGAGAAATCTCACCAAATAATTGGTTGGTGGGTCAGTCCATGCACTTCCCATGAATCCAATGACAATTTTCTTCGACCACCTGGTCGTTCGGAAGTAGACCCAACCTTTTTTTGGAAATGGCACCCTGTATATTTTTGTAGCCTATCTTATTTGCCTTGAAATTTTCGATTCAACTATGTATCACAATTTGATATTCGTACATTCATTGGCTGTTAAATTACATTTTACATTATGAAGTTGGCTGTGGCGCGAATGCTATGACATTTTGATGCTTGATGGGCTTAGAAATTCGAAGATCATTACTTAAACGGTATTACCAGAATATTCTCCATACCCAAATCAATCCCAGAAGATTGCCAATGTTTTCATTGAGTTTAAAAAAATCATCCGAAAATAACTCACGATATTGAGAAAACTGAGAAAGAAACAAAGGAAACTCAGTTTTTTTCATTTTGCTACTTGCGAAGAAATTATTTGTCTTCCATTTTTGCCAAGTAGCCATAATATGATCATCCATTTGGATACATGAAACTAAAATTGTCGTAATAATTGATGTATCGTCGTAATATCGTGAGTTATTCTTGGATAATTTTTTAAAACTCAATGAAATCATTGGCAATCTTTTGGGACCAACTAGGGTATGGAAAACATTCCGATAATATCGTCTAAGTGATGATCTTTGGATTTCTAAGCCTATCAAGCATCGAAGCGTCATTGTATTCGGGCCACAGCCAACTTCATGTATTTCAATAGAATGTGATTCAACAGCCAATTAATGATCGAATATAAAATTGTGATACATAGTTGAATAGAGAATTTCAAGGCGAATAAGACTACAGGAATATACAAAGTGCCATTTGAAGAAAAAGTTGGGTCTGCTTCCAATCAAACAGGTGGTTGAAAAAAATTTTCATTGGGTTCAAAGGAAGCGCCATCATAGATAATATAACCCTTGTTAATTTAAAATTATTATTTTTTCAAATGAAAAAACTACAGGCTGTTCCTGTGTAACCCGGTTTATCATATTCACTCCATACTATATAAAACCAGTCAAAAAAAGATAAAAAGTACTCATTCTGGTTATGGAAGCACTCAATAAAGGGCATATACACACTCAAAAATGAGTTGAAACTCACTCAAGAAATCGCGAAACCAAAATAATATTCAAATATAAACTGGAAACATTGACTCGATTCTGATTCCGTATATTCACTCATTGAATTACGATTCCACTCCGTTGAGTAGAGTAAATATCCAACAAAATCGGGCGTAGACCGAAATTCAGATAATATTAAGTGGAATTTGAGTGGAATTCTACTTTCTCTGTGGACAACCAATTTGGGACAGTCGGTGTGTTCTAAATCGGACATTTTCAAAAAGAAAAATATATTTCAATACTCGATAGATGAATACCATCATTGAGTTGTGTCCAGTTTGACCCACCCTGTGAACTTCTGATCTCCTTCAGAAGATCCAATCACATGTAATTACCTCAGAACTAACTAATGATATTTGATAACATTTTTGACGGACTCTGGATTAGATTTGATGTGTACTCAGTACATGATCGACTTTGGGGGCGGACACTCATGAAAAAGTTATTCATCGTAAAACGTCTAAGATCGTTAGTCCTACACATTCACATAAAAGTTTTACGTCCTCAGATGGCCTATACTAATTGATCTCCATTTCAATAATCTGACGTAGTTACTTTTTCTCCGCTATACTTAGTAATTAAGTTGACGATCGCAGAGGAATCGATTGATAATACAGTCATGAATCGTATTGGAACCGTTTCACTCTCGAAGTCATCATCAAGACTCCAGAGCAACCATCCATCAATATCAATAAGGGCATGGAACGAATGTGAAGCAATATCCTTAATTGATCAAATTCCCGATTTAAATGTTCATGTAAAAATTAGGAGAATTTGCAAATATGCTCTTTGTCTATCCTCACATCATGATATTGTCACTATAAAATAGATGGTTAGTCCATCCATATCGATTTATAGGGAGTAATGCTTGGCTTAATAGTTTGCGAGAGGTAATATTCGAACTAATGGTTCAGAGTTAACTGAAAGTACGAGACTATACATAACAATATTCATTGAAGCATGAAACATAATGGGTAGCGGTGATGAATATGAATGAACAACAATGAATATAAAAACCTAATAACAACTTACATTATAATCACCATTACGACGAGTTCTTTTCAAATCAAGAGTAGCCCCAGACCAGACTTACTTCGGAACCCTCACATACACCATTAATATACATCATTTTTATTAGATTTGCACGTTTCTCATGAGAGTTCCTTGGTCAGTATTCATAGTTCAATGTCAATGGATGATTTGATTAACTTCATGTTTATGAAACCCTCATGGTTGTAAATTACCTAACTTAACCTGACATGACTCTCCTCTCCAAGAAAACTGGCCCATGTTTTGAAATTACTACCTAGAACCTAAATTATTAAGGAGAACATGCCTGGCGCCTTCACCATGTCACGATAAAATAGATGGTTAGTCCATCCATATCGATTTATAAGGGGGCATCAAGGGGTAAGCTCAGCCTAATAGTTTGCGAGAGGTAATATTCGAATGGGTACTAATAGTTCAGAGTTTACTGAAAGTACGAGACTATATTCAAACATAACGATATTCATTGAAGCATGAAACATTATGGGTAGCGATGACGAATATGAATGAACATCAATGAATTTGAATACCGAATATCAACTTATATTATTATTACCATTACGAGGAGTTCTTGTCAAGTCAAGAGTAGCCCCAGACCAGACTCACTTCGGAACCCTTACATACACTATTTATATACATCATTTCATCAGATTAACACGTTTCTCATGAGAGTTCCTTGGTCAGTATTCATAGTTCAATGTCAATGGATGATTTGATTAACTTTATGTTCATAAAACCCTCATGGTTGGAAATTACTGATATAAACTAACGTATGTTCTACTCGTGGTATGACTTCCCTCTCCAAAAAGAACTGGCTCCAGTTTTGAAATCACTACCTAGAACCTAAATCATTGACGAGAACATGCTTGGCGCCTCCACCATGTCACGATAAAATACATAGATGGTTGTCCATCCATATCGATTTATAAGGGGTAATGCTTAGCTTGATAGTTTGCGAGAGGTAAAATTCGAATAGGCACTAATAGTTAACTAAAAGTACGAGACTATATTCAAACATAACAATATTTATTGAGACATGAAACATTATGGGTAACCATGACAAATATGAATAAACAAAAATGAATATAAAGACCTAACAACAGACTCACTTCGGAACCCTCACATACACTATTTATATACAGGGTGATCAGCTAAGGGTAGCGAGCGGCCATATCTCATAAGATATTGGTCGTATAGATTTGAGAAACAAAATATCATGATCATTTTCGAGTTTGCTAAACGTCCGGTAGAGGGCGTAACAACTAACACCAAGTAGAAAAATGGGATTTTTATAGAATTTTGTTCCATGAAAGTATATCGATGATATCATTTTCATATTTACTGAACATTTTCCTACATTTTTCGTCGAAAACGGTTAGTCCTATCTATCAAAATAAAGCGGTAGGGGAAGTTCAATTGTTTGTTTTAACAAACCAAAATTTCTCCCGTTCAGTTCGACCGATTTCAGCAAACTTAGGCGCATATGACAGAGCATAATTTGCCCTACATGACCCTCATTTGGTTTCGAATTTTTGACTTTTGCTGTCGCCGGTAGATCGCGTTAACTGAAATGTAAGCAAATCTTTGAGTAAAAAACGAATGTAATGGTATATTAATTTTCATATGTTATTAAAGAGGATACATTTCTTCATAATTTGATGAAAATAATTCATCATCTACCTTTTTTGAACCGTTGATATTGACCAAAATATAATTTTATTACATTAAAAAATGGCACGCCACTATTTTTTACCAAAATGAAAATCAGTTTTGTAATCTCTTATCAGTTGCTAACAAGAAGAAACTCCTGACTTTTTTCATTTGGACAAACGGTTTTGGATTGAAAAAATAAAACAGGTTTACATACTGGTTCCAAATTATATTAGATATGGGTGCCCTATGTAAACCTATTTTATTTTTTCAATCCAAAACCGTTTGTCTAACGAAAAGAAGTCAAGAGGTTTTTTTTTGTTGGCAACTAATAGGAGATTTAAAAACTGATTTTTTTTGATAAAAAACAGTGGCGTGCCATTTTTTAACGAAATAAAATTATATTTTGGTCAATATCAACGGTTCAGAAAAAGGTAGATGATGAATCATTTTCATTAAATCATAGAGAAATGTATCCTCTTTCAAAACATATAAAAATTAATATAACATCACATTTGGTTTTCTCGGAAAAAACTCAAAAATTTGCTAACATTTCATTTAACGCCATCTAGCGGCGACAGCAAGAGTCAAAATTTCAAAATCGAATGAGCGTTTCGTAGGGCAGATTATGCCCTTTCATATGAGCCTAAGTTTGCTGAAACCGGTCGAAATAAACGGGAGAAATCTTGGTTTGTTTAAATAAACAATTGAACTTCCCCCAACGCTTTATTTTGATAGATAAAACAAAACTTTTCGGACAAAAAATGTAGAGAGATGGTCATTCAATATGAAAATAATATCATCGATATACTTTCATTGAACAAAATTATATAAAAATCTCATTTTTCTACTTGGTGTTGTTTGTTACGCCCTCTAGCAGAGGTTTGACAAACTCGAAAATAATTTCCAGCAATTTCTCTTGACGACTTTTATTATGATTTATTTTTCTCAAATCTATACGACCAATATCTTATGTGATATGGCCGCTCGCTACCCTTAACTGATCACCCTGTAAATCATTTTATTAGGTTTGCACGTTTCTCATGATAGTTTCTTGGTCAGTATTCATAGTTCAATGTCAATGGAAGATTTGATTAACTTTATGTTCATGAAACCCTCATGGTTCGAAATTACTAATATACCGTATGTTCTATTCGAGACATGACAATATCCGAAGAAATAGTATGACTAATGAACCTGAGTGAAATATGACATCCAGTTAAGCAGATATCGTGGTACGAGAAAGCTTATGTGCAAATCTCATGCATTATCGAACATGTTCTACAGATATTTTAATTCATTGGGCTCACCACTGAATTAGAATAGTGTTTGGATTGAAAATTTGAAAAGAACAACCGTGAGGTCATTGTAAAAATTCTAGAACATTGATCTACTGTATGACAATATGTTCGGAGCATTTTCTAGAAAGTTCAATGGTAGATAATCGTCTCGTAAGATACATTTTGTTTTTATATTCCAATTCAGCTAACATCAAATTATATTATCATTATATATTATCAAGATGGCCGCATCGGTTTTTTTGACATCTTTAATTGTCATTTTGGTAGGATCTAGATCGTACTGTCCTTCACGTCTTGATGGCTCAAAAATGATGATGCACAGATTATCAAACCCCACCAAAATACATTCATTTGGTGTAACCATGTCAAATTTATCATCAGTGAAAGTTTATTCCAGACCTTTCGCCCCTGGCATTCATGACTGTGGATAGAGGGTCACAGTGGTTTTTTCTTGTCGCAACACGAAATAATATAACAATATAATCTGGATATACATCATCGGCCTGCCATCAGCATATCTTTATGCATGTTGCTTCCTAAACAGGCCTGGATTTTTTATACCGTTTCTATGTCGCCTTTGCTACACTACGCAATAAATTCCATTCATCTGTCTGAGAAACAACGAACAAATGGAAGCTACTTATCTGTAGCTTATTATATACCTGAATATGTAACTATTTATGACATTGGTGGGACTAGAACTCGCATAATCTTTATATCTAACACAGGGAGAAAAGGCGATTGCATATCTATGCACAACATTGTGTAAAAGATGTTTGTGAAGTATTATTCAACATTTGTTCAAATAATCACTACAGTCATTTGGTGAAATGAAACAAATGTTTGTATCAATTTGTGGAATATTTGTACATATCCATGTAGCGAAGAACTACACAAATATATGCACATCATCCAATGCACACAATTGTATTGACTAAATACACCGCTTTTGAAATAATTACACTATTTGTGCACGCGGTCCTCAATTTGTACATATTATCCAAATAGCGGAAAATAACACAAAAATGTGCATATCATCCAATGTACAAAATTATATTGACTAACTACACCTCCTTTGAAATAATAATATGTTACTATTTGTGTAATATTTTGCCACAGGTGTGCAATTTTCTTCCACTTGGTAACGGCGTCCTATCCCCTTCTCCCTCTAATCTCAATCTCAATATTCTGAATTCGCACTTGACCTGTAGATGTGTTACAAGGAGGTTACAAGTGTGTATGGTGCAGAATGTAGAATCTTCTCATTCATTATTGTCTGGCGAGTTGCTGAATGATTGATGATTGTACTTAATGACCATAGGTATAGTCCTTCCGCAAAATTATTTCATGTTTACTAGTGCCACAAAGTGGAAGATGTAATTAGATGTATCAACAAAGTGTCGAAGGCATTCTTCTTTGTTGGGAACTGCTTGAACTCTGGTATCTACATTCGCCGGTAAGTTATTATTTCAATAATACCTAATAATAATTAGCTTCGACTTGCTTTCAATTTCAGCACCCATTGAAAGCAAGTCGAAGCAAATAGGTAATCATTAGGTTTAATTGAAATTACTTACCGGCGAATGTTGATACTAGTTCAGGTAGTTCCCAACAAATATCTTATTACATCTTTCACTTCTTGCCACTAGTACCTAAACATGAAATAATTTCGCGGAACGAATACCTATGATCATTGAGTAAAATCATCAATCATTTATCAACTCGCCAGACATTAATGAATGAGAAGATTCTACAGTCTACGGAAGTACACATACTTTTGTATCGTTACGAAATTTGTGTACAAGAAATACACAAATTTGTGTTATTTTCAGTACATTGAATTGTGAACACTTCCACAATTTTGTAATGCTAAGTTCACCCACTTACACAGTTTATGCACACATATCACACAAATTGGTGATATTTGTCGAACAAAATATTGGATGATTTTATATATTTGCTGTCACGAAAGTAAGTAAGTAAAAAATCTACACAAATGTGTAAAAAGCTTACACTAATTTCTCTCTGTGAACGACTAGAATGCGTATCCCATATGGTGGACGAACGAATCATGCATCAGTAAGTGTAAGTGAACTATTAACAGTAGGTAACCATAAAATGTCGCCCACGTTTCTACAGTGTTCTAAAGAGGTCAAAGAACTCGTGAGTGTGTCATCACCCACCAAGCGAATGACTCTTCTCTGGATGGAATCTAGGAGCATCAGCGTATGCTTTGGTAACGAACTCCATAATATGTGAAAACAGTATTCTGAATGTACAGCATATTTCTGGATTCTCCGTTCCTTTGGAGATCTGTTCATTAGAAAATGTATTGTCTTTCTCCTTATTCAGTGAATATTCTGCTTTCGAAAATATTATCCGGTCTTTCATACTCATTCGACAACTCACCGGGAATTTTACCCTTCTCTTCGCGATGTTTTGTTTTCTCAGCGAATAAAAATGTTCTACGTAATTAATTCCGTAACACCCAGACCGTTTCTCGCGCCAGATGGAGCCAGATTTATCTTTCCGGCTCCCTTTCAGAAAGGCTGATTTCATTTGGGACTACGGTCAACGCTTTCTTTTGTTCTAACTTAATCTCCGGACGATCTTATGAATTTGCCCCATTTATTCTATTGGGTATACACACAGGTGACTGTGAATGTCGCAGGGTCGCAACAGATTGTTATGAAATCTTCTGAACATTTTCGGCGACCTTTCACTTCTGTGTGTACATGAAGTGAGGAATATAGTTATTTGTTTAACTAGGCAGCAAAGTAGTAGATTGACTGCCGGGGCTGAATTCATAGCCGAGCGTAGCGAGGCTAGGAATTCAGCTAAGGCAGTCAATCTACTTTGCTGCCGAGTTGAACATATAATTTTTTCTCCGATTGTTCATAATGATATAGGAGAATATTGTATTTGCATATTATTACAATTCCCACAATCTCTTTATTTTTCCTGTAGTGTTCAATTAAAATAAAATTTGATAGAAATCGCAGTTGTTGGAATGGTTGGTTGCTATGGAAATGGCCATAATAATTATACCTAGTTGGACAATTCGGCGACTATTATATAATGGACAGTGATAGCGATCTGGAAGTACTTACTCCTCCAGAAATAAGGGAGGTGGCAAAAAATATAGAGTTGAATTTGTTGCCGGAGAAGTCTCGGATGAAATATGAAGGAAATTATAAACGATTTATGGGTTACTAATTTTGCTGACACATATCGATCAGCAAAGTAACCACTTTGCTGCCTAGGCAGCGAAGTACCCACTTTGCTGCCTAGGCAGGAAAAGTAATACTTTGCTGATTGATATGTGTCAGCAAAATTAATATTTGCTGCCAATCGGAGGAAAAATTCATTATCTCGAGAAGAAAAAGCTTCTCAGAAGAATCATTGGACACGTCAACTTTTGTTTCAAGATGTGCATCTTTTGGAGTCCTAGTCGGAATGATAACATCATTACTCTTCCATATGTCATCATCGATTTTTTTTTTCAAGTGGCAACCTATGGTTTTGACAGTGCCATTTGGAAGAGCATATTTTTCTCCACACAGAACATCAACAGTTTCGTCACGTTACATGAGGAAATGTTCGAGAAAATTAATGATTTATTGATTTTAAATCAACTTACTTAATTCGGTTAGTTGAACGAACTAATCAATTTAGGTATCAAGAAGTCCTTCTTATAGGTTGCCATCTGAAAAAAATTCGATGATGACATTTCCGGAAGAGTAATGACGTCACCCGAGACGTCACCATTCCGACTAGGACTAAAAAAGATGCACATCATGAAAGAAAAGTTGACGAGTCTAAGGATTATTCTGGAAAGCTTTTTCTTTCCGAGATAATGAATTAATTTCTTACTTTATGTACACACTGTACATAGCTACGGGAAATGGTCCTCTTGAATCTCTGCTATCATTCCATTACCATCAATACCAGTCAGAGGAACTAAACAGGCTTTGTTGAGTATTGAACATATTCAATGAATATATCATTATAAATAATGTCATCAACATTCAATATTGCCTTCTTGGAATATTTTTCATGAACTTCACTTATTTGGTCGAATCATAATAGTGATCAAACGCTAATACCGTATAAAGATTTTATTTCGTAAACAATGTCACTGACGCGATGATATACCATCTCTCTGATATAGGTCACGTGAGTGACCGGAAAATTACCTGTCTCCCCTTAGAAAAGGACAGTAGCCTATAAACTACCACAATAAAGTTATTATCAAGTGAATCAAGGTGCTCCGCAGAAACACTCTACACGCTAATCGAAATTTTTCAATTGAGAGATAATTTTCCAATCATTTTATGTTTCTGTGAAGTGTTATGCCCTTCGATCGGACCTCTTATTCCCAAGATTGAAGATCAGCAGATAGGCACATCTGGAGGGCCTTCCCTACAAGAGCGCCAAATAGTTTCACTTCCTTCCGAATTAATAGTATCAATGATTACTGGAGTACATCCATTCTTTTCTTCAACTAAAATTTATCGAAAAACATTGGTCCTTCGAGCCGCATTTAGGCCCTTTTGGCATTCAGCAGTCAGCACACCCTCTCGTTATTAACCAGGAAATATATCAACGACACTTTACCAAAACTCGTTCGTCCATAGAACGACAGAGCTTTGGAATTAGTTGATAACGAAAGTATTCCCAAGAACTCATTACCTTCCAAAGCTCGAAGAAGAATCCAGCACCTATCTCCTCCAACCTATCCTCCCTAGGTAGTACCTGCGCACGATGTTCTCTGTCGTTCCAAAAGATAAAAAAAAATTGAAAACACAAGGGGGTAAATGCACGGGTGCATAAACATTTTTGATTAGCTATCCTGTTCGGAAACATTCTTCTCCTCTAGAGTTTGCATTTTGCCTTGCCTTTCACCTTTTGGAGCGCACGAAAGGAAATTTCTATAATATTCCTGAAACATCGCGGGTACATAGAAAGGATGGGAATGGGAGGTAGGTGTTGGAATGATTTTAGAACTTCTGGAGGTTATGAGTTCTTGGGAATAGTTCCGTTGGCAAATAATTCCAATTTTTAAGGTGAACGACGAAGGGATGTGTGTCGAGTTCGTCTGACTGGTATTGCTAGTGATGAAATTATAGCATAGATTTCTCAGGAAAATTTCCCCTAGATACTTATCTATAGAAAAGTGAAAGGTCGCCGACTTTTCTACGGTGTCGAAGAGTAAGAGAGTGTGGCATCACTCACCAGCGGAATGACTTTTCTCTGGATAGAATCTAAGAGAATCAGCGTATGTTTGGATGCTGAACCTCGTCAGTATTCTCAAGCTAGCCGTATCTGTGCTTTGTAGATCATGAGAAGCTGTTGAGGTGTAAAGTAGATCTACGCAAGGAACAAGAATCCGAGTTTTTGTGAAGCTGCTTTTGCGATGGATGAGCATATATATATAGTGGTCTTGGTGGGAATGGTGGTACCATATAATGTTATATGAGGCATACTGAGTTTCGCCTTTCTAGAGAACATAAAGGCTTGAGTTCAAGTGGCTTTGAATACAACAAGATAGTTCGTTCCCCATCAGGCTGTGATTTCCGCAAGATCTGCATTGAGAACGTTGGCCTGCCTTCGTCGTAAGTTCCCAGTTTCCTGAGAAGAAATTGGAATTCTGAAAGAGAACGCAGTATGAAGAATACTATCGTCTGCAAAGCTGTCGATAGGGCAAGTGGTTGCTCCCAATAGATCGTTGATATGAAGTAGGAACAATGTGATGGTATAGGTATCAGACTGGATAAAATATAGCATAGCTGAGGTGGCATAAGCCGAGGCATAATCTGAGATGGTGAGCCGTATGAATAAAAATGAAGGAGCGTTTATTTTGAAAATCTGGATTTCATGAATACTTTGATGAACGAAGTAAAAAGTTACTCGAATAAGAATCTAACCAATATATGTACATTATATTGGAGATGCGATTGCTTACTTACGTTATTCTTGTTCATTTCAACAATCACATCAATGAAATTGCTACAGATATATTTCGATAATAAGAAAGCCGGAATTCGTTAGCGTTAGCTGACTATCGATCCACGAAAATCTATTAGAGCTTTTGGTATTGAGACTTTAGCTCACGAACGTCAATGATTCTTCTTAATTCATATTTCGAAAAAAAATCAAGAAGGCTTTACTATTTCAGTTCGATTCAAATCAAAATATACTTCATTTTCGAAAAATACATTCTTATTGACACAGAATAGAAATATATCATTGAAACAACATCAGCCATTCAATAGAGCATCAACATGCAATCAAAAACATAGTTTGAATGGAAACATTGAAAAACAGAATATAAAAGCGAACATGATTCGTGATAGAGTCTCAATTAAGAATTTCTTTCCACGCCCTGTATGATGAATGTCAATTTATCATACACCCAAAAGCAGAAGAGGAACAATTTGAGATGGTAAGGTAGCAAATTGAAATTTGTCTTCATGGTATTCTTTCTGATTGTATAGTGTGCATGTTTTCAGAAGCAGTAGTTCTTCAATTGATTTACGATATAATTTCAATTGTCATTTTTCCTATTCATTTCAGCGATTAATTCAATATCTTACACCTCTCGAATATTGTAGACTTTCTTGATAATGTTGATGAAGGTTTCGGCAGAGGTATGTTGTAATTTTGACTTGTGTAATGCTCTTTCTAATGACTGATGTAATGCAGGATATGAGATTGTGCCTGCTGCTGGCCCTGATTCATTAGTGATCAATCAACAACATGATGTTTTGTGCATGATTGATTCTTCATTACATGATTCATGTCCATGCCATAATAGAGTTATTCTGTAGAAGAAAATTGAATTTTCTGTCATGCCATCATCTGATGAATCATGAATATAAAGAAGAAATAATATAGGACCTAGCACACATTCTTGGGAATCTCCACTAGTTATTTCTTGAAGCTATCAAAATAGAAAGAAATATGTGAAGGTATTTCAATAATATCAAGTGAGCACCAAACGAACATTCTGTGAGAAGGTATAGGTTATAAAGTGAAAAACTGCGAGTATAGGTTCAGCTTAGTATGTCTTCTCCAGGATTATACTCGGATGCTAATTCCCTCGGTATATTTTGTGATAGTTGAGACACTTCTCTATATGTCTATCAAAATTTTTACAGGCAGAGCTTTTAGTAGACGCTAATCTAAACTGAAATAAATTCAGCGGATTAGAATTATCAAGTTTAGTACATGATAAAGTGAGCAAAAGTCTCATTGCCTGTAATGAAACCCATTTCATGCGATGTTGAAATGCTTTATGTAAAAGTTTTTATTGCCATGGTACCAAGATAACTCAGATAATGAAGTAATTGAACGGCGATTGTCGGAAAACCCTTTGCGGAGTACATCTACCACACCAAGATACGTTTTTTATATAGTTATAATGGTCTAGTGGGTGATGCCTCGCTCACAAACTCACTCACTTCTCTGGAACACTGAAGAAAATTTGGCGATGTGGCTCTATTTTATAGGTATTCTCATGGACGATGCTCTTCTGAAATATCAACAATTGTTCCTCCCTTGGCAGTCCCCGCGAGATTAACCCGTCGAGTTGAGGCTTCGCACCCCTTCGTGGTCACTTTGGAGACCTGCAGAACATTCTCTCCAAAGACTCGTTCATCCAACGAACAGCGAGGCTCTGGAACACATTGCCAAGGGAAGTGTTCTCCGAGACATACAACCTCCAGAAATTTTAGAAGAGCACCAATTCCTACCCTATTCCCCTTGGCTCTCACGATGTTCTCTGAACATTACAGGATATCCCTTTTCGTGGGAGCCAGAACATAAAAAAAATACAATGAAACCACAAATGATTTAATATCTACATTGATAAACTCAAAGATCTACTCAAAATGCATGTGTTTATTTCGGCTCAGTAGAAATAACAGATGAGATGCTTCAGTGAGCTATTAGAAAATACTGTTTGCACTCTAGTGTCCGAAGCATTTATGAAATTCAGAATTGACTCTTTCGACGAGGAATATTATGAGCAAACAATTGTTTGAGCATCATTGCCATACAGATGTATACAGTTAGTAATTACAGACATATGACATTCTCAATCCTTTTCAATAAAAAATTCCTGTAGTTAGAAACAGAGAAAAGAATAAATCAATGTAGATTAAGGTTGTCCATTTGAATAGTCAATTATCCATCAATGAATCTGTTACATTTAATGCTGATCGACTGCCTTCTGGAACCTAGGCATATATTATGCGGGTCATTGTATATGTCTCTCCCATGGAACATTTGTTCATAAAGTAGTGGATAGTGCATTGTAGTTATTGTTGAGCTATAACATGATCACAATGGATGATCGATCACTAAGAGTAAGCTTATAAAAATCTATAGCGTGATTCTCAACCTATATGAATGAATTCGAGAAATGATACAGAAGAATGTCCCCTGAAGAAAGATATAAGATAACGGGTATTATGCTGGAAAATGGAAAATGGAAAATAGTATTTGTTTAAGAATGATAATTTTATGTAATATGTGATGAACGAAACTAGCTCAAACATTACATATTATTATGTCAACTCTTATATTGATTCAACCGTTTCTTTTGGATAAAAATCGTTTTTTTTTTCAAGGACTGAACATCCATTTTCGAACGGTTTTCGAGTCTAGACACTAACCACAACTCTTGAAAATGGAAATATCCTTGACAATATTCTCCGGAGACCTTCGAATACATTGATAAACAACCCACCGATTGACGAAATGATAGAAATCACAATCCTTTTTTTTTCAGTTGAATGGAATGGAAAAGTTATGACAGACGCACTGGTGCTTCATAATCGAGTTCATAATAATCTAACCTCCGTTCTTTTTTATTACAACCATGGGCGTCAAGATGGATACTGGGCAACATTGTTCGGACGGATTTTGAATTCTGCTGATTGACGATGAGGTTGCATGAAAAAGTTTGTCCAAGTAGGCTGTGAATCTCATTTTCATACTGAAACTCTGTCAGGACTGTCAGTAAGTCAGTAAGTCAACTGCCCATGTATAGTAAACGGATATACAGTTAGAAAATAATGAAACTGCAATAAATAGACATTAAGAGAGCTAGTTCTGCTTCTTTAGAGCCCCTATAGAGACACAATTAAAACATGACAACTGATTACAGCCCCTATGAAAACAATTTTTCAACATGACTACCTATTGAAAAGTACATGAGTATTATACGAAAATAATCAAGTTGAAACTGACCTCAATTGAAGAATATCAATGATGAGCGTCCTTCCTTTTATTAATGAGTGACTCATTTTATTTAGGCAGATCTGGCTCTCTCCTCTATTTTCTGATAACACTACAATTTCATATCACGGCAAAGCTCTGGATATCTTTGCCAAATGAAGTATCCCGAAGAACTCTTCATAAGTTAAGATTATATTGCAATACCAACCCCCTCTTCCTATCCTTCCTAGATAGACACGATGTTCTTCAAACATAGGGATTACCTTTCGTGCGCTCAAAGAGATAAAATAATACTTCAGAGAATTGAAATCGATATGCACAGATATTTTGAATTCGGTAATCGAATGGTTGCTCAGTTCGAATTTAATCAATTTCCGTAGCCTCGGCCGATCCTAAGGTAGCGTATAGAGTTAGTAACAAAGCCTACACCGAACACACATGGGTTCAAGGACCTCTTGTAAGGTCTATGGCCTGTTGGTATGTACATGTACACCAACGAAGTACATAAACTACTACTACTACTACTACTACTCAAATGAGTTAAATTAAACCAAAAATTGGTAGGTAGGAAGCATATTTTATTGCCTGATGATAATTAACCTGGATAATTGACGATAATATACGACGATAATATACCTGAATATACTCGACAATATTTCGGGGTATGAATCGATACCATACGACACAATATGAAATGAACATCTATATGTTACAGTATTTGATATGGAATTCACGTATCATTTACTGAAACAAATCTGTATCTTGCTCCTATTCAATCAAACAAATAGCAATGGGGACAACCTACTCAATAATTCTTCGAATTTTTGTATGAATCTCCTTGAATATTATTGCTATCATCGATGTTTCTTGTAGCGAGAATATATATACATATATATAATGAGGGGAAGCTTTCGTGACTGTTCTATAATAATATTCTTGGAAATATTAGTGGGATGCAGTCTGGACCAATGAATCAATTAAATTTCTCCATACCAAATTGAAAACTCCTGTACCAGTCAAAAATAGATCGAATATTATTTATGAAATTCCCTGCAATAATTGTAATCTACTATATATTGGTCAAACTTGTAGAATGTTAAAAGACAGAATCACTCCACATAAAAGTGATTGTAGAAGAAATTTAAAATCATGTAGCCTTTCTGAACATGTTATAGATGAAGATCATATAATGAATTATGATAATGCCAAAATTCTGGATTATGAAAAACATCTCAACAAACGCCTCTTTCTTGAAATGGTACATATTAATGAAAATGATAAAACGATGAACAAAAGAACAGACATCAACGATCTTAGTACCATTTATACATTCCTTCTAAAGAAACAAAAAGATAAAAAATCAACTCGTCCTCCTTGAATGATTCATGTTTTATATATTATTATCTACAAACATTTTTTATATATCAGTATTTTTATATATATCAGTATTCATCCCACTGTATTCAACATCTTCAAATAAGTCAACCATCATCTATGACATTTTTTTGTCAAATCATTTCATTTTATTTATACACCTATGTTTCCTTTTTGTGCTAATTTTATATAGAATTTCATGTTTGTAAGTATACCAATTTCAATTGATGTACATTTATATTTCAATATTATTGTTCCATTCGATGTTTTCAGTTAGTCTTGATAAAGAAAATAAAAATTTTCGAAAGCTCGACGACAAATAACGAAGAAATTCAATTGATACATTGGTCCAGACTGCATCCCACTAATATTTCCATGAATATATGTAATGATATATGCTGTATTCACTTCTCCTCTCCTGCCGTCTTATGTCTCTAGAATATATTTTGAAATGGTCAGGAAAGTCGGAAAAATATATGAAATCTACTCCAGTACTGAAGGACATGTTAAAGAAAAATTCGTATATTTTTTATGTTTCTTCCTTTTTTTGATCTGAATAAAAGAGTTCCTAAATTTTTTCATCTCATGTTATCAACTGCCTGAAAATGAGGAAATGTGATCAAGAGAGTCGCTAAATCACGAAAAAAAGTGGCAAAATTTTCAAGAATTCAGTTAGTTAGTATTAAGTAGTAGTTATAAACTATTAATTTATTTGAGATTTCTTAACAAATCATTTTTTTGTTGTTGAGCAACACCATTTTGGCCATATTCAGAAGCATTGTTCTTTGAGTTCTGGTCCCCACGAAAAGGGATATCCTCTGATGTTCAGAAAACATCGTGATAACCAAGAGAAATAAGGTAGGAATTGGTTCCTTAAATTTCTGGAGGTTATATGTCTCGAGGAACATCTTTCTTGGCAATGTGTTCCAGAGCCTTGCTGTTCGTTGGATGAACGAATCTTTAGAAAAAGAAGTTCTGCAGGTCTCCATGGTGACCACGAAGGGGTGCGAAGCCTCAACTCGACGGGTTAATCTCGCTGGACGAATTGCTCTTTTTTAGGCAGAATCCAACAGTTTCAGGGTATGTTTTGGTGCTGCATGTTTCTTTATTGCAAACAGAGTGCTCCCGCCAATGTGAAATGTCTGTAACAGTCTTCGATATCCTATATAAATATCTGTCAAGTTCATACAACAAATAATACATCAACAATATTGATTGGAGTTTTTGCTCGCGTATGTCTCCATATTCCATAATATTCCGTGAATTGGAAACCATCATAATCGAATGAAGCCGCAGATATCAACGAATTATTTTTTCGCTAATGGGAATTTCATGAAAAAAGAGCCAGCAGAGCGGAGTAGGAATTAGTGCATGCGGTTCATTAGAACTTGATATGTGAAAAGTCAAATATTATTGTCGCATGGATTGCGTGGGTCGATCCGAACAGAATATGAAATAAACGGACGATACCTATCAAATATTCCATCAATAACTAGCCATATTTTACCAGTGGCTTCTGGGACCAAAATGGGACAGAAAAGTGAACATCGGTCAACATAATCTTTTGAATGTGGGTTCTCGATGATACTAATTTCATTATTGCCACAATGATATACAGTCGAAACCCTTGTAACATATGGAAAGAAAATTGATTATCAGAGTATTGAAATCATGTTGGAAAAAGTTGTGTCTATAACATATCAGAATTTATCGAGAAGGAATAATCTCAGATATAATTATGAACATAAAAATATATAAATATATATAAAAAAATTCATTGAGAATTTGTATTCTTTATGTTATGAGAATATCAATTATTTCTCGGTTTATTCAACAGGAAACAACTACTTTCCTGGCTATATGCCACGACGAACATTGAATTCAAATCTATTGAACACACACACGATAAGAATTTGATAACAATATCTGCTGAAGTATATAGAATTTGCAGTCTCCTTCATATAAAGATATGCACATAATATCATTCTGAATATTCAACAGAAAACAACTACTTTCCTGGCTATTTGCCACGTCGAACATTGAATTATATCTGTTGCACATCCAAAGAGAGAGCTGAATTGCTTGGAATTCCGTGATAATTCAATTCTGCAGCTATTTGAATAATTTCATCAGATATCTTCCATCCTGTTCACAGTCAACTACTTAATATTTCGTTATATCATTGATCAGTTGCGAAATCGATCAACCAAGAGTTCAAATATTGAATTTTCATTTCCTCCTCAATCGAAAAGTCGAGATTATCCTTATTTTCATAGTTCACAACCTTCCAATGAGGGTTAAGTGGAGAAATTACCATGCATTACTGCAATTCCAATGCTTCAACTCTCCATGATCCAAAATTGATTACTTAGAAAAGCAGAAAATGTCAATATGTTCAAAATTGAAATATGCAGGTTTTCTGGAAGAATTGCCAAGTTATTTAACAACGTATAATCGTAATGGGATAGTTCACCGCACTACCGCGGTAAAGTAAAGAAAATTCAATATCAAATTCCATTTTTACTCAAAAAAAGGAATAAGAACCAATTTATCATGGATATAGACATTCATTTTCGTACTTATACCAGGATTTAGCAGGTACAAAAGTTCCGGTTGCTGCATACGCCGCAATTTCTATATCTGAATTTGAACTTTCCTGATTCAAATTCATGATGCCGATATTTTCTTTTCGAATTGAAATTAACGCGTCAAAGTTGACAGTTTGCCGAATGAGTGCGTCAACCGAGAACACAATATATTCACGACAACCACACGCCCAACCCTTGCAACGCTTGCTTGTTACATATTCCTAATGAATCGTCAGTTCTAGGAATATTTGATATTTTCGATTAAATAATCAGCTTTTTGGTAGTAGGTGAAAGATTGTACTTAATTCGTAACGCAAACTCATTTTACGATAATCGATGGGTTATCAAACTCAGCCTTCGGCCTAGTTTGATTAATTTCTTATCTCAAATCGTAATATGAGTCTTTACGATACTCGTATCATAAATATCTATTGTTCCTCAATCCTGGGGATCCAATAACTTGGTAGATTTCAATGTAAACTAAACACAAGCATACCTTTTCTCTAGAAAAGCCGATCTCACTGTGCTCAACATAAGCGTGTCAGGAGAAATCATCCCTTTGAAGACAACCATTTCGATGCTTGGTATTATTATATTATATTATATCAGCAATAACCATCCTTGGGAAAATCACGTGGGATCAATTGCTGAAAGTGCATCCCACAAACTTGGTTTTTTGTTTCGGGCCAGGAGCTATTTCACTGCCAGTCAGCTGCTTAAGAATCTATAAGGCACCGATCCGACCTCTCCTGGAATACGCACTTTGGAGTGCAGCACCCAAACATACCCTGAAACTGTTGGATTCTGTCCAAAAAAGGGCAATTCTTCTCGTGAGTGATGCCTCCCTCACAAACTCACTCACTTCTCTGGAACACCGTGGAAAAGTTGGCGATCTGGCTCTATTTCATAGATATCTTCATGGACGATGATTCTGAAATATCAACAATCGTTCCTTCCTTGGCAGTCTCTGCGAGATTAACCTGTCGAGTTGAGGCTTCGCACCCCTTCGTGGTCACTTTGGAGACCTACAGAACATCTCTTTCCAAAGACTCGTTCATCCAACGAACTGCGAGGCTCTCCCCCCAAAAGGGATGTGTTCTTCGAGGTATATAACTTCCAGAAATTCAAGGAGAACACCAATTCCTACATTATTGTCCTTGGTTCTCACGATGTTCGCTGAACATTAAAGGATATTCCTTTTCGTGGGAACCAGAACAATAAAAAAAAAGAATCTAGACCATAAAATGTAAATGCGAAAAATACTTGATTTAATAACAATAATGCAGAGTGTATATTCCACTCAACAACAACCAACAGAATCATATCAATAAGTGGAAATCAAGCGGGAGTTGGAACTATCGACAAGGGAGCATAACAAGTACATCTCGAAAATATCTCCACATAATCCGGATGGTCGTAAATTCAAATATCCTCGTAAGCGAAAACAAAACCACCCACGAAATTTTATGACAGTGCGACCTCAACAGCATCGGAATTCGCCAGATGATATTCCTCGGGTGATATTCGTCGAAACCCATAGCCCAGAAAACAAGTTTAACGCGATCCCTCACTAAGAATTCCAGACAGGTCAGCCAAATATTTACTGTTTCTGATTGGATTTAAAACACAACGCTTCTCTTTTGTTTGGGCAACGACGGTATCGATCACCACGTTAGCTGCGACTTCGAAAGCAAATGAAAAGTTATTTGACAGTTAATAAAATGTCTCGCATTCCGCGCACACCAAATTGAATAGGCTGATGGAAGTTTCGATTCGCTAGAATGGGTAGATTAAGATACTCTAGACTATGTTGACGGGTGTGAGAGAATGTTTTCTTCAAACCTCTATTCACATTGAGTATTCCACTCATCTCAACATACACGTTTTTGATCGATTGAAATATCTGTGTTCGGAGACATTATATTTTCGATTTCGTATGCTGCTTCCTGATTGGTTGTTTGATGAAATGTGAAACAATAGTTATTTGTTTTACTAGGCAGAAAAGTAGTAGATTGACTGCCGCGGCTGATAGTTTATAGCCGAGCGTAGCATAGCACCAAGGACTAATTACCATAACTAGAGACGTTCATTGGACTTCTTGTAATGACAATCAAATGTCTAAACCTATGAAAATTAACGCAGACGAGTGAATTTTAATCATATTACCATTACTTGATATCGAATTACCATCATAGGAAAATTTAATGACGATCGTTGACGAATGTCCTCGAGTACATATTACGAACAAGAATTTTTCCGACACATTGACACACCCCCTCATCAGTTATTAGACTTAGGTCGGCCTAGTCGGTTGGTAAACTCGTGCTTCGTGCATTTCCTTTGTTAAATACGGTTGATAGTTATGATTCTGAGTTGTGATCAAGTGAAGTTTTGAAAAACTGATGGTTAGAAGTGTGCAAGAACTGGGATTGACCAAGACATTTAGGAGTGATATTTTGATTTGAAATGTTGGAGTTATTTAATTTTCAACCACTTATCTTAACGTGAGGCATATTTAATTATTTTGTTCATTATTAAACTTGTTTTTCCTAAAGTTCAATCTTCTCATTTCCTATCATCTACAGAGTTTAGTTCAGGGCAGTTCTTCTCCAACTTCATGACAGCATTTATATTTTTGTTGCACCAATATTTTATCTCTGCCTATACGCTAGGTATAGGTGAGATCGATAATCAAATAAATCTTCATCAAATGATTACATAAAATAAATAGAAAAAAAAAAGATCTCTTGGCATAAAACCTCTGTATTGGAATGATTAATTACTCTAGTTGATTCAAGTTGATAATCAAATAATTTTTTACCAATTCATTGCCCAGAATAGAAAAAATCTATTTGGCACATTCGATTTGCGAAGCTTATATTCAGTGGAAAGTTCATCATGAGGAAAAAAATAATCGGAAATGAATATATTGAGAAAGTGAAATTTTTCAAACATTGAAAGTTCTTCAATTGGTGAAAAATAGTGTATTCTCAACATATTATTTTCTCTACTTCGTTTTCAAGAGTATTTCGAGAGATTTTGATGTGGATGTGATTCAGAGCTACAAAAATGAAAAGTGCTAAATAGATTTTTTCTATTCAGGAAAATTATTTGGGAAAAAATATTCGATTATCAACTTGAAATAACTAGAGTCATTAATTATTTCGATACAGAGGTTTAATGCCTATCAAAGGTTCCGGATAATAACAGCGATTATACTCTCTAATTAAAGTAATACACATTGATGAATGACCGTTATTCGTTCACGATGCGTAGCCTTCATGTCATGCTTCATTAAATTATCTAGTAACTGTTATTGGGTAGTCATAGCAAAATGAATTGAATAGCCTTTATAAGACAGCTAGGCTGTCCCCTATTTAATTCAATCTTTTTATGGAGAATATTCAATTATTATTTTTAATAACCACTATTCGATTTTTTCTCAGTGTAGGCAACACTTGATAGAAAACGAGTCAACAAACAGGAGCCAGCAAAAACTGATGTCACTACGGTTAATTCTTTATGGGAGCTATGTCCAATAACCTCTTCATAGTTTGCTTAAAACAGTTTTCTCAATATTCTTCCCATCCTAATTCTACTACTGGACTCGGATGTCAGCCTGGTAGCTTGAGCTGCCTCCGTGTTGACGTTAGTTGTAGCCCTGAGAACGCAGGGGCTTCTGACCGAAACTTTGATTGTGTGACTGGCTTCTGATTGTTGACTTAGTCAATTTGTTGTTTCATCTTCCATCAAGTGTTGCCTATCTGCTGCGCTTATTTCAACGTACTGATGATGGTCGAGAGCACGAAACTGCGGTTATTTCTTCCTGCGGACTACGCTACGTCTTCCTAGTTTGCTCAGAATAGTTCCCTCAATATTCCTTCCATCTGAATAAGAATGAATATGTCGGCGTCAATTAGTGAAATTCGTCATTCCCTGAAACGCCTAGTAATTTCACGTATTGCTGTCAAGCACCTTAACACAATCTAACCAAACTAGGCCTAAACGAACCTTCTTCCTATGAAGTATATTTCTCGGAGAAAGGAAAGAAAAAAAGTATGGTGCGAATCACACATTTAAAAAATCAAACAAAGTTTATATGTGTGATTGTCACTTATGGCAATTAGTGGGCACGTGGGCCCTTATGAAATTATTAACCCGACCCATTTCGTAAATAAATAAAACTTTCGATGTTTTTATATAAAAAAATTCAATATACTCAGTGAGTTTTCAATTTATTCCTTCTTACATCATCTAAACCATTGTTTCCCAGATCATGGTGCTTATGTGTGTGTCTTGTGCCATTTTATTGTCTAAATTATAAAATTTTCAATTTTTTCATTCCTATGTAAGTGAGTATTCATTGTATCTATATCCTATGTCATTGTTGGTTTTTCTATATAGAACTAAATTCTCGCATTCGTCTGATGATGGCCTTATATAAGCCATGTACTCTGATCGTCGAATAAATGTTGTGGGGATGACTTTGGATTTCTTCATCTATGAGCAATACCACTTTGAGTAACCATGGACTTCTTCCAAAGATTATAATCAATGTATATTTTAAGTTGAGTAACCGACAAACATTATGACTCACTACTTTATATTTTACTCACCAAAGTAAGGATGACCAAGGTGTTTCCTATAACGGCTAGCATGAATATGATGGCATAGAGAGGGATCTGAATACGGCCAGCTTCATACCAGGGTTGTTGAAAAGCTGCTGATGCTCCAGCACCAGACTTTCTGGGGATGGTGACATTATCAATCGATCCAATGAGCGATGAATTTGTGAATATCGAGATAACGTTGGCAGTGTCGTTCCAGTCCATTTTGGGGTAGGAATTCTATAATGGTTCCAGCTAATTGGAATTCACAGCCATTTCATTAGTGGATTCTGTAAAAAAATTAAGGAATCAGTCAGATGATTTACATATAACTTCAGAATGATGAAATTCGTAATAATACAATTCCACCAAAACGGTTCAGGTTTATTCGCTAACCTATCAGTTACATTAGGTGATTCTTCGCATTGTTGATAATTTTTGTTTCAATTTTTAAGTCATTTATTGTTTACCAAGTCCTTTGGTTGAGAAACTTCAATAAAGATTCGTATGAATCTGATTAGAAAAAACTTAGGTAAACCATTGATAGATTCATTCACCGATAATAATATAGGACTTTCAAAAACGTTCAAATGGACAGAAGTGGAGTATTTAGATAAAAATTCAGAGTATAGTATAGTCAATATAAAGTCAATTGGAAAATCTCTCACACCACGCGGCGATGGAGGGTTCGAATTTCTTTGGATAAACTATACTAGAAAATGCAAAAAAAAGCATTGTAAACCTAAAATTTCGACATAAACTAGTATTTTTTAATGAAGTAGAGCTCGTCCTTCTAATTCCAAATGAATATACATTTTTAAGATTATCTGTATCGAACAATACGGATTCTGATTCTAAGGCAGCTGCAGAACGCCAGAAATGACAGCATTGTCGTCTGCCTTAGATCTTTACCAAAGAATCTATATTTTCTATGTAAAGCATATATATTTGAAATCAGAAGGAAGAGCTCTATCGCTAGGAGAATAAAATACAGAGTGTTCCATTCAAAAAATACCAGTATATGAAAAAAAATTTCAGGTTTATAAGCATTTTGTTTTACGAGAATCTTAATGTCCATGAAAAATACTTAACTTCTGCTTATTTGAAAGTTCCTGTAAGACAAAAAATATCAACTGAGATAGCTATCGAGTAGAATATAAACACTCACCCTGTATATACATACATAGAAGTTCAAAATGATTCCCAACAAATATTCGATGATGAAATTGAATGTGAAAGACATGAGATTTTTTCAACAGTCAGTGACAATCCAGTTTGTAATTATCGGCGGACTCGCTCTTACTCATTCGCCAAATGTTCGAAACTTTTTTGTAGGCCTCCCGCCAAAACCGACATTGTATGCGCATGTGTGACGTCACCATGGTAACAACGGAACATTCTTTGAACTCATCTCCGATCACTCACTCCACTTGGCCAAAATGAATGATCTGAAATTTTTTTTTATTTCAGTTATGATCTTACACTTAATTATAAACTTTTCTGTGTAGCCAAAAGGCTCCCATAAATTAGTACCTACTCTGCAAAAGGTGCAAGCATGTCTATTTTCCGAAAACTTATTCATAAGGTGAATTGTTTCGGACGTCAAAATAAATAACGATACCTGTCTCGGCAACGGTTTCTGTTTGAAATTCAGATGGATCGTGAAAATAAAGATTGGGGCATATTTCATAGCACCGCCTTGTATTTTATCTCGATTTTTTCTTATCACTTAACGATTTGTAATAGTCACCAAGATGTATTATTGAGGGAAACAGCATTTAGGGAACAAACATCAAAGGGCTGTAGCGAAGATACATGTCGATAAAATCTTCTGGGAGTATTAAAACTTTATTCTGGGATACCCTGTATATGAACTATAATCAGCATTCAGTTGTGTCCCATTAGATCAACTATACAGGGTATATCTAAATATTTCCAAAAAAAAAAATCAAATTGTGGTATTGTAGCAAATAAAGTTAATATAAACATGTGCATGTCCTAACTGGCACCTTTTTTTTACCCCTCCTGTATAAGCTTTCATGATGCAGAATTCAGTATGGTTAGAGACTGAGAAAGCTCCAAAATTTCAAAATCATTGTAATTGGGGTTATTGAGTAATCTCAATGGGAGTATTGAAAACAACTATACATTAAATTTTGAGTCAAATCGAATTTTTATTGTTTCCTCAAAAACTAAGCTAGAGACAAAAATCATACAACGGATAAGAAATTTGTTATTCGAATAGTTCAATCTAATAAAAATATGGAACCCAGATAAACCGGTGGCATACAATGACATTCACCATAAATATCGATAAATTTACCCACTGTGGTGCCACTGGAACTATTATTTCGAATCTAATTGCACCAGAAGAAGCTCCATATTACTATTAACAAAACCACAACGTTTTCGGTGTTATTTAGATACACCCTGCCGTGTGGGAAATTAGCATTCCGTACGAGTTATACACTATAATTTTTCTACGGCTGTAACAGATAACAGCGGCATTCCTGATTTCTTCCTATTTTTGCCATCAGATTTTCTCTCAAGTATAATGCTGATCTATTAGAGAGAGCTGTCATTGCTAGAAATTCGACATTCCATGAGCGATGAGCTCAATTTGAAATAAAATTGTTGACATAGAAAGTACCTCATTGATGTATCGAACAATTTTGTGTTATAGCCACAGAAAAAATGTATTGAGAGTCTAACCATACCATACGTAGTATTCGCGAGCGTGTTTAAATCAACGCTCTGTACTTATTGATTCTTCAAATGTGTGCCAAAGACTGTTTTTGAAGCTCATAAGTACTATGCCATTATAGAAAATGATAAACGCGCTGAATGCATCATTCCGCTCCTTTCGTTCGGTAGGTACCAACTTTCTGAACTTTTTCTATTCGGAATTCGTAGCCATGTTTCATTACAGCATGCGGATCCTGAAAAATGAGTGGAGTGTTTTATTTGATGGTAGTTTTATAATTCGTTGGAGAACGCTGTTACGCCTCTCGTCCAAAGGGTATATAAAATATCGGTTTTTACACGCGGTACCACTAAAGTTTCTCCTAATGTACAGTGTGTCCAGTTTTCGATGCTTTTGCGTGGTATCACAGTTATCTTTGAAGACATAACCTTGCGGTTCACGCGGTCCTGTGCCACTTTTTTTTGGAACTCAAGATGGCTTTATCAGATTTTGCAAGACTGTTTCCGTTTATGAGATACAGGGCGATTTTGAAAATTTATACTTTTTGGACCCCCTCTATATCTACGAAATTTCTCAACAAAAATGTCGAATCAGAATCTTATCGCAAAGAGAATTTTACGCAGAATCCAGTGGCACACTCAAATTTTTTTTTTCGGGGTATGGTTTTGGAGATACGACTCAAACTTATGATTTTTTAAATGAAACACCCTGTATTTCATAAGCTCATCAAATTCCTAAATTTTTTGTCTTCAAAATGATATAAAATGAATGGATATAAAATTTTCAAAATTGTTCAAAATCACTAAAATATTGAATTTTGGTAGTTGGCTATGGATTTTTCTTATAAAAACGTTTCAATTGAAGAAACATTTCTTTAAATTTTTCCATGGAGAGGTCAAAACCAATATCAACACTAATTAATTAACTAAACACTAAACTTGGGTACCTGATAGCAACAAATAAGGAGTAATAAAAAGTTCATAATGTTGAATAAGCACCTGATTAAATATTTACTAAAACAATTGAATTTTAGAACTATTCAGTATCCTATTCATTGACATGTTCAAATTGATGTCCATTTTCCCTAACATACAGTTGACAAACTTTCTCAATACTAGAGTGGCCCAACATACTTGAAAAACTTTGTGTAACAACAGAGGCAGTTTTCCAGGAATTAAAAAGACATCATTCAATGATTGATATATGTATTGAGAAAGTTTGTGATGGAAAATGGACATCAATTTGAACAATTCAATGAATAAATCACTGAATAATTTCGAAATTCAATTGTTTTAGTAAATATTCAATCAGGTGCTTATTCTACATTATAAACTTTTTATTACTATATATTTGTGGATATCAGGTGTCTAAGTCTTGTCTTTTGCAAGTTGATTAATGTTGAAATTGTTATTTCTTCCCTCATGGAACAATCAAAGGGAATATTCCTTCAATTTTAAATTTCGTTATATGAAAATCCCCCGAAAAACTCATAGCCCACTATTAAAATTCAATGTTTTAGTAATTTTTGAACATTCTTGAAAATCTCATATTCATACATCATATATCATTTCGAAGCAAAAAAAAATAAGAAATTCAATGAACTTATAAAATACAGGGTGTTCAATTTAAAAAATCATAAGTTTGAGTCTTATCTTCAAAACCATACCCCGAAAAAAAATTTCAGTGCGCCACTGGATTCTGCATGAAATTCTCTATGGGTTGAGATTTCAATTTCACATTTTCGCTGATAAACTCCGTAGATATAGAGGGGGTCCGAAAAGTATAAATTTCCAAAATCGCCCTGTATCTCATAAACGGAAACAGTCTTGCAAAATCTGATTAGGCCATCTTGAGTTTCACAAAAAAGTGGCACAGGACCGCGAAAACCGCAAGGTTCTATCTTCAAAGATAACTGAGATATCATGCAAAAGCATCGAAAACTGGACACACTGTACACGGGAAATAAGATTCATTACCATCGAAATGATGACGACACTTTTTTTTTGTCGAATTGGATGAATATTTCAATACATCTTGAAATTATATAATATACAGGGTGTTGCATTAATAACTGGAGTTAGATTCTTAAGGAGGTTCCTTGTTTTATTCTGTGATTTTTAGATATGGATATTGAACAATTACAATACGTTGTTGTATCGATAGTTTTTCTAAATGTTTTGTAATTATTTTAAGATATCTTTAGTGAAGATTATTATCATCATTAGTATAGTTATTATCAACATAACATTTGTTGTTGACTGCAATCTGTTTGGTAATATTAGGTTGTTCATTGAAAATGTTCTCTGAGCGAGTGACATTCAACAGCCTCTGTGTCTTATTCTATGTAAAAGACGTCGTGAGAAAGCTGTGACACTGATGCCTTTGCTCTCGGTCCCAGAGAAAGTCCATATAGAATTGGGGTATGTTTTGGATTCTCAATCATATGTTGATCCTGAATAGATGTATATATTTTGTTGTTTCGAAAATTATTCAATACTTCGCTGACTTTGAAGAGTTTCATACCATACTGACGAAAGAACACAACTCATAGGCAACTCTCGTCTTAAAATTGTGACACTATTTTATCACAACTTTTCAAATCTCCAATACTTCCTACGTGAAACTTCATGGATATCTCTTTTGATGTGGATGTTCTCAGAAATGATATTGTCTATCGATAAACGGCGGCCCGAGAGCGCGAAGGCGCTGAGTTCGTATGGGGACTCCCACCGAGGCATGGGTTCGGATCCCACTTAGGTTATGGATGTTTGAAAATGTATGCTTTCCTAACCCCACACAAGTTTCGACTTATGGGGCGTTGGATCCAGTGCGGGGTCCAACAAGGAAATACAATTGAAAATAATTAAAATAATGATACCAACATAATATTTATTGTTAACTGCAATCTGTTTGGTAATATTAGGTTCTTTTCAAAAAAAATTATTTTATTATTGATTCATCATAAATAGGGATCACTGTGTCAAGGTTATTGATAATCTTAATTATTTTGTTCATCACATCAATTGTATATCTTTTTGTCAGATAATTGAGAAAGTGTCATTTGTGATTCAAAATGTATCATTCATGATTCAGAACGGGTCATTTGTGATTTAGACTTCGACATTGGTAATCCAGATTGGTTAATTGAAATTCAGAAAGCGTCAGTTGAAATTCAGATTAGTCAATTGAAATTCGGAAGGATTCATTTGTAATTCAGAGATATGGACCAGTGTCACCTCTACTTGTTGAGCCAAGCGTAATGGATATATGTGATAAATAACAAAGCAATATTTGCTTCGGAAATTACCTTTTTTAATATGAGTCCCTCATTCTTCCTATTAAAATTGATGTCAATTGACCATCAATGAAAATAATATTATAATTCTGGAGTCACTGGTTCTACATGAATGCCTTCATAAATCCATCAGTCTGAATTACAATTGACACATTCTCAATTACAATAATTGATGATATCTGAATTTCAATTGATGCTTCCTCATTTTCATTTGACTAATCTGATTTACAACTGGAGTTTCCTGAATTTCACTTGACAAATCTGAATTGCAATTGATAGTTTCTGAATTTCAATCAGCTTATCTGAAATACAATTGACACTTCCTGAATTTCATGTAAGAAATCTGAATTACAATTTATGATTCCTGAATTACAACTGAAAGAGGTGTGGTCTCATGATGGATTTCATATTTGGTAATTGAATTGACAGATATATTGATGAAAAGTGCGCATAATTTATCATATATTGGTGGACTCGTACAACTGTTTCAGATGTATTTCAGGAAACATCATGTTTGTATCTCAGGATAGTCAATTGAATTTCAGAAAGCATCAGTTGTACTTCAGAATAGTCAATCCAATCTCCAGAAGCGTCAATTGTATTTCAGAATAGTCAACTGGATTTCAGAAGGCGTCAATTGTATTTCAGAATAGTCAATATAATTTCAGGAAGTGTCATTTGTATATCAGAAAATATCATTAGAAATTCGACTGACGCTTTCTGAAATTCAATTGATGCTCCCTGAAATACAATTGACGCTTTCAATACAAGTGACTATTCTGAAATACAATTGATTCTTCCTGATATTCAATTGATTATTCTGAAATACAATTGATGATATACAAGGGACTTTTCTGGAATTCAATTGATGCTTTCTGGAATTGAATTGACGCTTCCTGGAACTGCAGAAGGTGTAGTTAGACAACTTCCACTAATTCAATCACACCTGTGAATATTTCCATTTCGTACCATTCACATTCAATCCATTTCGATGGCGAAAAAATAGTTCAGAGAACATAATTGAGTTCTACTGAAGATGTTCCACTGCACAAAACTTCACTTATAATTTTCTAAAGCACCTTTGATTTTTTAAACAAAACTGAAATGATCCTACCCTGGATGTCGTCAAAAAGTTACCAGTTATTCAGTTCTGACAATCTGCTTCTCTGTTCAAGTTCGAACTTGAATAATATTAATGAGGCATCAGAATTTCTATGCAGCGTAGAAGACACTCACACTTTCTTCCAAGGTTGCTAAGTCATCCAATTAATTACCGCTTAATTGCAAATTGAATCGGTAATTAATTCGGCTGTTTTGGTCTAACATTACGGCAATCAATTTGAGAAAATAGCTGGTATAATTCTTCTCGCTGTGTTATGAATCGTGTAATGTTTTTGAATTCCCTACAGAGTTTCGGTTTCCTGAAGTTTGTTATAATTAGGAAAACATTTAATGAAGTTCGGTGCAGGATGCTGAAGATCTTCCTGCGTAGGTGTTGGGATCAACAAACAAGAAATTTAAACTTTTGCTATTTTGGAAATGAATCACGTACATTTTTTTTACATGTCAAAATGTGACGTTCTTGTTGTTTCTGCCAATATCAATGCGTAATTTATGCCAACCAATTGGTATCATACTGTAATTTCACGTTTTGATCTTCATTTGATTGAATACATATTGGGACCCATGCATAGACTGCATTTTTGGTAAGGTGTTTTGTTCAAATAACATTCGGTCTGTTCGAACAAAGATTAAGCAAAACCAAATTGTGTGATGGCTGTAGAATTTTCGTTTTCGCAGGGTATTTTGTGAAATAGTTGTGAAACTAATCACGCCGAATTACATTCGTTGTGGTTATTTTTCTTCGAAATTCTCACTAGATATGGACTTGTCTCTGTTGCTATTGAGAAATACCAGTAGTGGACTTCGTCTGATTGTAAGATTTTCATTAAAAGGAAGATTCTAATTAAAATTATTGAATGATTATTACTACCACTCGTGTAATCACTATTGATTATTATTTTCACATGTCAAAATTGGATTTCTGCCTGTTGGCAAGAAAGATTCGTGCACCTAGTTAAAATTATCAAGAAATTATCACCACTCGTGTGATTACTGATAACTTCCTGATTTAAGCAACTCTTATCCTGCGTCTTGAAGGTGTTGATATTTTACTTCCATCAAATTATTCAATGATATTTACATATGTCCTCAATTCTGTCCTACATTAATTCTAGAGTTCCACACTTCATGCACAGATATCCTCTAGAGTGAAAGCTATACTTCGCTCCCATTCATTGGACTAATCACTGTTATTTATTTCAATGAAATAGGTGATTATCACATGATTACTCACACCTCCTCAATATTGCTTGCATGAGCTCAGAACATATTAGGAAACTTCTTTTCTTGGACAATTGATAGTAGGTACCAATTTGCTTATTCTGATTGATATACAGGGTGTCCCAAACTTACACAGAGCTATCACGTGTAGAGAAGGTCAAAATAATTTGATGGGATTACTTCTCTACTGGTTATCGAAATACCTGAAAAAAATTGTAGAAGGGTTAAAACCACCCTCACCCTATGAAATTTTTTCCGGAACTTCTTTCGGAGTCATAATACGCTACTCAGCTTGAAGCTTAATCAATAACCTTCCTTTTTGCTTTTGGGTGTATGATAAATTGACATTCTTCATACATCAGAGCGTGAAAAAAAATTCTGAATTGAGACTATCACGAATCTGCGATCAGAGGTCTATGAAAATCACAAATTCCCATCGTTCAAGTTTGAACCCCCTGATTGGGTATGAAAGTGTTGAAAAGGAATATTCTCAGATGAATTATGAACATACAAAAATGGATATATATTTATAATAATATGAAGCAATACATTGAGAATTCGCATTCTCTTATCATGTGTGTTCAATAGATAAAATTCAATGTTCTTCGTGGCATATAGCCAGGAAAGGAGTTGTTTTCTATTGAATAAACTGAAAAAGAGTCGATATTCTCATTACATAGAGAATGCGAATTCTCAATGTATTGCATAGATTGTCCCAATGGCTCCCGTTCGTTTTGGTCCCTTGCTAAAGCGGTCGGAAAAAATTTCACTAACAGTTCATTTCCACCACTGTCCAAATCCGACGGCACATTAGCAACAACATCGCAGGAGAAAGCGAATATTTTTGCAGCAATTTTCGCAGCAAACTCTACTTTAGATTCCCAAGGAAAAGTGCCGCCAGACATTCCACCCGTTGAGAGTCGAATGCCCGAAATCGTCTTCCGTCAACGCACTATCAGACGAATTTTGCTTGGTCTCAAAACGAATAAGGCTAACGGTCCTGATGGAATTCCACCCATTATCCTCAAAAAATGTGCGCCAGAATTAACACCGATTCTCTGCAAGTTGTTTACCATCTCGTACAGGTCGGGTATTTTTCCATCATGCTGGAAGACAGCTAGAGTCCAACCAATCCCCAAAAAAGGGAACAAGAACCTACCCAACAACTACAGGCCTATTGCCCTGTTATCAGTAATCTCCAAAGTGATGGAGAAAGCCATCAATATTGAGCTTATCAAATATCTGGAGAGCTCAGGAATCATCAATGATAGACAATACGGCTTTCGCCACCGAAGATCTACTGGAGATCTACTTGCCTACGTCAACCATTTATGGCAATCTTCAATAGAAAAACACGGGGAATCTCTAGCTGTCGCGTTGGACATATCGAAAGCATTAGACCGTGTATGGCACGAAGGACTCCTCCACAAACTACCATCATACGGCTTACCACCTCAGCTATGCCATCTCTTATCGAGTTTTTTTTCAGGCAGATCGCTTCACGTGGTGGTGAACGGTGTATCGTCTGATACCATTGGCATCAATTCCGGCGTTCCACAAAGATCAATTTTGGCACCAACATTATTCCTGCTTCATATGAATGATCTGTTGGGAGTAACAACTTGCCCCATCCACAGCTTTGCAGATGATAGTACCCTCCATACTGCGTTCTCTTCCAGAATTCCCATTTCTTCCCAGGAAACTAAGAACTCACGGCGCAGGCAGGTCAATGCTGTCAATGAAGATCTTGCTGAAATCACAGCCTGGGGAACAAACAACCTAGTTGAATTCAACGCCACCAAAACTCAAGCCTGCATTTTCTCTAGAAAGGCGGAACTCAGTATGCCCGATATTGTAATGTCTGGCTCCACCATCCCCACGAAGCCCACCATATCTATGCTCGGTATTTCCATCAGCAACACTCTTTCATGGGATAATCATGTCAGATCCATCGCAAAAGCTGCTTCCCAAAAACTCGGATTCTTGTTCCGTGCGAAAAGCTACTTTACACCTCAACAGCTTCTCATGATCTACAAAGCGCAGATACGGCCTGTTCTAGAATACTGTTCTCACATATGGGGTTCAGCACCAAAACATACGCTGATGCTCTTAGATTCCATCCAGAGAAGAGCCATTCGCCTGGTGGGTGACGCCACACTCACTCACTCTTTGACATCATTGGAACACCGTAGAAAGGTCGGCGACCTTTCACTTTTCTATCGATACTTCCACGGAAAATGTTCTTCGGAAATCTCTGCTATCATCCCTTCACTAGCAATACCAATCAGACGAACTAGACAAGCCCAGTCAGCACATCCTTCCATTGTCAACCTCGAAAGATGTCGAACAGCACTTTATCAAGACTCCTTCATCCATAGAACGGCTAGGCTCTGGAATTCATTGCCTGTGGAAGTATTCCCAACAACATATAATCTCCAAAAGTTCAAAAAAAATTCCAATACCTACCTCCTGTCCCTATCCTCCCTAGGAACGCACGATGTTCTTTGAACATTATAGGGATTCCCTCTCGTGCGGTCCAAGCGATAAAAAAAAATATATAAATATATATCCATTTTTGTATGGTCATAATTCATCTGAGAATATTCCTTTCCAACAACCTCCCTTTCATTACACTTGTGAACATTGTGTATACCGCATAGTTTTTAAGAAAAAAAATCTCTCAAATTATGCTACCAGATATTCCCAGTAATATGAAACTTAGTTGGCAGTGGAAACAAAAGCAGAACGTTTCTTCATAATAAATGTTCAATATGAACTGAATTGCAACAAATCTGATCCAAATTTGAGAATGAAAATAAATTCGATAGCCGTTGAAAAATATTTCACTAGCAATATCACATTAGGTACAGTGATGTCTTTACTTCTCATCGATCTACACTCAATGGTTACTCGATGAAGACACATTTATCATTCAACGTATTCTTTCTTCTACAAAAACTCAGATGAATGAAAAATGGAAGCCGCCTTGTACTGAAATATAGCTCACGCAACAACAGCCTTGGCAAAAATTGGGGGAAAAAGTGTGGATTAATAAAATGGTCCCTTGTTGAAACCACTCTGGATTTTTTTCGTGATGAATCTCTCTGAAAGGCCCTCAGGTTGTTTTGTTGTTTACGCGATGTATTGGTGTCGAGAGACAACAAACGTGATTAACACAAGGACTGTTCTCAGTGTTTTCCCTTATTTGTATGCACAGAGAGTTAAAATAAAGAATGAAACTGATCTATTATTTCCAGAAAGAAGCGATTGAATACTCGCCCAACAAATGTCCCAGAGTTTTCGGAAATGAAAATTTCCTACATCAACAAAAATTCTCAGTAATTCTAAATATAATATTTGTATAAAGTCTTTAGATCTTTCTGTTTATCTTTTTAATTTTGTTTTTGCTAATGGTCGAAATTGATGGACACTACTAAGGACCATTTCCTTCATGGTAGTGTGGGATTCCCTGTATGTAGGTGTACCCACAAGATACTCCCCCCCCCTCCAAGGGTAGTCTGACTGAAGTATTCCATAACACTTAGGCCTGTTGCCCATTGTATCTTACCTCGAATATGCCAGTAACTTTTGTTCAGGTTTAGGTTCCTAGTCCAGACGGAAGTTATCCTTCTCCTACTACACCTGTTTCAGTTGTATTTCAGAAAGCTTCTATCGTATTTCAGAATAGTCACTTGTATTTCAAAAAGCGTCAATTGTAGTTCATGATAGTCAATTGAATTCCATGAAGCCAAATGTATTTCAAAATAGTCATTCGAATTTCAGGAAGCGCCAACTGTATTTCAGAATATACAATTCAATTTCAGAAAGCGTCAATTGTATTTCAGAATAGTCACTTGTATATCAGGAAGCGTTAATTGTATTTCAGAATAGTCATTTGAATTGCAGAAAAAGCCAACTGTATTTCAGTATACAGGGTGAGTCATGACTAACCAGCCATAGCCCAATGGCGGATAGAGGAGGTCAAGGTGAGTTGATATATATAATGAAATATTTCTTGTCCAATCTTTACAGAAAAACAGGGCATTATTTGAATTCGGGGCAAAACTCCAATGAACGATATTTCAGGAACGTCTCGATGTAATCGGCTGAAATTCACTAGCAACTTACCTCTAATGACACTCCACAAGATGACGTACTATGAATGAAAAATTCCAGATCCGGACTTGGAAAACTCATTTTCTCTTTAGATGTCAAAATTTTGACCTCCTTGATCGGATTCTTCGAAAACTTTTATCAGAATCAGAAAGATCAGGAAAAATACTACAAGTATGGCTTCTCAATACCGATGAATTTTTCTTCGGTTTCGTCCGGGCATATCACTCTCTACATTCGACTAAATGTAATTAAATCAAATTTTTTCCTGGAAAGATTCAACAGCACACTTGAGAAAAGGTATATTTCAATAAAAAATGCAGGACCGGACTTGATTTCGGAAAATAACAATCATAATTTCCGAAAAAGATTCGTCAGAATCTTAATATTAATCAAGATTCTCAAAATCTCCTCCTCCAATTTCTAAACATTTTCTGCATCTCTTCGGGAGACCTCTTATGGCTTTTCCAATGATTTGATTTTGATATTATTTCTGATTATATCTGCAGCTGTAACTATCATCTCCCTCAGTTCGTCTCTGGTGTTGACTTCAGTCAACGTCATTCCTTGCTCGCACAAGACTCTCGAAGACTTCTGAGGGTTGCTCGTAAGGGGGCAACCGAATGACGGATAGAACAATTCTAGAACAATTTTAGAACAATTTTAGTCTGATAGACCAATTGTTTCATATGACCCCAAAGAAAATAGTTCAAAACTGTGAGATCAGGGGACCTTCTTCGGTATTCTCTCAATGCAGCTCTTGAATTGCCATCACAAAAACCGTATACGAAAATAATATCTGCATATTCAACGTTATAGTGAAATGCAGTGGCATTTTGAAGATATGAAATGAAATATGAAATCATAAAATTAGTAACAGTATGTATCTGAAATTATCAACAATGAACTAGATGTCATTTGACAGTTTCAACAACCGTCAAAAATCGAGTCAATGACATACACTACTATATCACAGCCTTCTTTTCATGTGTATTCAGAATCGATGAACTACCAAACTCACAATTTGATTTGCTGATTGGGAGAGTTCACAAGAAATGAGATCATATTCAGTATTACTTCAAATCAAAATCCCTCCATGTAGTATAAGTTGGCACGTATATCTGATTCGAAAAAAAATCTGCTACCAAAGCAACAATTGTTCTTATTGAATACAATGTTTTCACATTATCACAAGTAGAAGTTAGATTTCGATTGAAAATTGGGAGAGGATAGTTACAGCTGCAGATATAATCAGAAATAAAAGGCTAATTATTGGAGAAGACATTAGAGATCTCCCGAAAAGATGCAGATAATGTATTGAAATTGGAGGAGGACATTTCGAGAATCTTGATTAATTTTAAGATCCAGACAAATCTTTTTCGGAAATTATAATTGTTATTATCCAAAATCAAGTCCGGTCCTGGATTTTTTATTGAATTATACCTTTTCTCAAGTCTGGTGTTGAATCATTCCAGGAAAAAATTTGATTTAATTACTTTTAGTCGAATTTAGAGAGTGATATGCCCGGACGAAATCGAAGAAAAATTCATCGGTATTTTGTTTGATATTTTTTTACCAAAACGATCGAAGTGTGCCGTACGAATTGAGAAGCCGAAAAATCCGATCCAGAAGGTCAAAATTCTGACATCTGAAGAGAAAATGAGTTTTCCAAGTCCGGATCTGGAATTTTTAATTCATAGTACGTCATCTTGTGGAGTGTCAGTAGAAGTAAGTTGCTAGTGAATTTCAGCCGATAACATCGAGACGTTCCTGAAATATCGTTCATTGAAGTTTTGCCCCGAATTCAAATAATGCCCTGTATTTCTGTGAAGAATAGGCAAAAAATATTTTTTTACATATATATCAACTCACCTTGACCTCCGCTATCCGCCATTAGGCTATGGCTGGTTAGTCATGACTCACCCTGTATATAATTTGATTTCAGAAAGTGTCAATTGTACTTCATAATAGTTACTTGTATATCCGGAAATGTCAATAGTATTCCAGAATAGTCAATTAAATTTCAGAAAACGTCAATCAGAATAGTATTTCGAATTCCAGAAAGCAACTATATTTCAGAATATACAATTTGATTTGGGAAAGTGTCAATTGTATTTCAGAATAGTCACTTGAATATCAGAAAACGGCAATTGTCTATCAGAATAGTCATCTGAATTTCTCAGAAGAAGCCAATTGTACTTCAGAATGGTCAGTTCAATTCCAGCAAGCGTCAATTGTATTTCAGAATTGAAAATGGAATTTCAGAACGCATCAATTATATTCCACAAGATTCAACCACCAAATTTCAGAAATAGTTCTCAAGGACAAATGTACTGCTAAAATTATATTAGTTGGCTGGTATAAAGGTTATATCTACATGGATAAAATAATCGACTATTAATGGAATTCAGTATCTTTATCGACGCGCGTTTGAAAAGGTTCTTGCTATTTAAAATAGTTCATTCAAAATCAAAACTCCATCCTCAACTGATGAAAGGGAATAGAACAAGAAGTTCATCTATTCACTCTGATGATCTTCGACTATCGGTGTATGTAATCTGTTTATCGAAGAGTACCTATAAAAAGAATTTGGGGTGATTAATATGAAAATATCACTTGACGAAGATCCTGTGAAGACTATGCACGTTCTACAAACTAATCAATCTTGATGATTCTGAAATGAAAATGACGCTTCCTGAAATTCAGATGATATTTTATGAATGATGCTTCCTGGTATTCAATTGACGCTATCTGAAACTAAATTGACGCTTTATGAAATGGGTAAAGGTGTAATGATTGGAAAAGGGGTTGTATCAGCCCTATCGTTTCCCCTTCTCAGGGCTCAGTCTATATACTCTGAAAAATCACTCTATTTTCCAAAGTTCTCCTTATCAACACCTTTCAACCTCGGTGTCATTCATTTCTTGTCGCGGATTCCTCCTCAACTTGGATTAGGTTCCCATCAGAGTCTTGTTCCTCAATCCGAGGCTACAAGAGAACATGTTCACAAATTGCCCTATCTTTGTGCATATATATATATCCACAACACTGTCCCATCTAACTAAGATGTCCACTAAATGGTTCATCTGTCAAGGAACAATTTTTTTTCTGTGCGAAAATTAACTTGAACACTTCAACAGCTCCTCATGATCTACAAAGCACAGATAGGGCCTATTTTAGGATACTGTTCACACATATGTTGTTCAGCACCCGAACATACGCTGATGACCTTAGATTCTATCCCGAGATGAGATATCCGCCTGGTTGGTGATCCTACACTAACTAATACTGTCACATCATTAGAACTCAGTAGAATAGTCTGCCACCTGTCACTTATATATAGATACTTCCACGGAAAATGTTCCGCAGAAATCTCTGCTCCATCACAATAGCAATATATCACTCAAGACGAGTTCGAAGGGCCCAGTCAGCACATGCTCTCGTTGTCAACCTTGGAATATGTCGATCAAAATTTCACCAAAACTCGTTCGTCTATAGAACGACAAAGCTTTGGAATTTTTTGTCAATGGCACCTACTTCCTCTTCCTATATGCTTCCTGATGGGTACGCACAATGTTCTCCGAACATCATAAGAAGTTCCTTTGGTGCGATCTAAGAAAAAAAAATCGCAGCTTGTACTTCTCACACCATGGTGAGGTTGGGCTTCTAGGAAGAAGGAAGAAGAAGAGTTGGCTGAGAGATGCTGAAAGAAAATATTTAAGACTGAAGAGCAACAAGTTGAAGTTTGATGAGTATCTGGCTAGGTTACGACGAGTTCGCTTTTTTTTTGTACTCACAATTCGTGGCCCAAGAATATTCCAGAACTTTGAATTAACAAATATTCTTGTCAAATAAGATGAAACTGAGATGATAACCGATCTCCTCGCGAAACTCGTATTATCAGAATTTCATCAATATCAATGAAGTGGATTGTCTCATATCCCAAAATGATTAATGAGATATTACAACTTGATATTATTGTAACTTGTTGAACATCAACATTTCAGAAAGGATATAATATTTGTCCAATCACCATATTATGATAATTGCTATCAAGCCCAATATCCTGTTGAAAACGGGATCAAAAAAGATATCATTTTTTTGTGGTGACACATTCAAGTGCTTCTATTCGACTGATGTCATTTATCAATAAAAAATGCTTTATTGGGTGTTCTTCCTCTTCTCGTTCCTCGATATATGTGGCATTAATATTCCGAAATCTCTGAAGCTTTCCATTTCTTTTCAAGTTTTCGCTGAACGAGCAGAATAAGTGACTTCACATGTTTATTCTGAATAGGCTTGTTCCATTCATAATTCAGGAAGATGGAGATGAGTTGGTGTCGATAACTTATTTATGGATAACTCAGAGGCTTACCAAGATGTTATGATTTCCCTGTATCACAGTACCATAGATTAACGACCGTTAATCTATGACAGTACACAGTAAGGACTTTTTGAGTGTAATTCCAAGAGAGTAGATTTCCGAAACAACAAACACTTGATTAGCAAGGTAATATCAGTATCATTAGAAATTTGATGATAACTTGTACAGTAGCGTCAACTCATAACTTCCTATAGTGACAATTACAATTCGCAAATAATTGTACCAAATGTTGTATTTCGTGCAAATTATTTTTTTAAATTTTTCTTATCAGAGCGCTTTCGACTATACAGTCATCATCAGTGCTTACCTGTAAGTTATTAATCAGCTTTTAGCTATTGAAAGGCATCATGTTTTGAAAAAATAATATTTATGAAAATATGTTTGTTGAACTTAAATTCGGAGAACAATTAGAGTTATTCAAGTTATATCTTTTGAAAAAATTTCATTCAAACCTGCAAAATGTTAAATTTGAACTAGAAAATTAGTAAAAGTGAGGCTACTTACCCGTCAGGTTGACAAGAAAATTACCCTTAAAAATATCTTTGGGCCTGCTCATTGTTATAAATATTATGGCTGAATACGGTACAGATTGAAATTCTTTTCCCAAAATAGGATAATATATGCAGATTACATTATCTGAGCAGCTGCCATGGCTGCGTTATGTTGTCTTGTTGAAGTGTACTTGAAGTTGACACCTGACATGACATACAAGGCATGACATATGTCAGAGAAGTTGTCAAAAAATCTTCATTATTGGGAAAAAAAATTCGTGAATGTAAACGACGTGAAAAATTGAAAATGACTAAATTGATGAATAGAAAACCAAATTCCCAAGGAGCAATTGTGTTGGTCTGATGAGGACCTATCCAACAACTCACTCAATAATCTGGATAATGAAATTGCAACAAGTCAACAGGTGAGTACACCAGGAAAACCTTGTTGAGCCTAATGAGAGCTCACTTAAATCAGTCCAGATGTAATCAAAAGTTGAAAAATTCTTCAACTCTCCCGCACTAGACAAACTATTTAACAAAAAAGATTCGAGAATTCAGGTAGTGAAAAAATGTGTATTATTCTCAGAAATCTTTGTGAAACCTCAAGCCTGCGAAAGAGGTGAAAGTCTAATGAGAACTTTCTTGAACTTCCAGAATGGAAAACCGAGCAATCACTCAGACTCTGAAATAGAAAAGGATGATAATCCAATTTGGTTTTTGAGAGTATATGATGCCTTTCAATAGCCAAAATCTGATTACTTACTTACAGGTGAGCACTGATGATGACTATAGTCGAAACGCTCCGCTACGAGACATTTTTATAAATTATTTTGCACGAAATACAACATTTGGTACAATTATTTGTATATCTACACGTGCACACAGCTAAGCAACCCTCTTTCATGTTTCAATTTGTCCCACCCCTGTACTTTTGTATTTCTAGGATAATTTGAGAATTCCTTTTTCTCCCAAATACTGTCGAGGAAAACAAAATTATCAATCACAGTTTCTTATCCTACTGCGATCACAAAAACTCCAGAAAATACTTCCAACAGAATAATCCTTCCGCTTCCCGGTCAGATTATTTCAACTGTCAAACTGACAGTCTTTGTGATTATATGCAACAAGTTATCGATGAATATTTGGTAGTACTCACAGTATAGTACTTCTGAAGATAATCCAATTTGGTTCTTGAGGTTATCTTCTCCCTATCTGCAACTACATATTTCAGAATTCCACCTTCATTATTGATAAAAATACAGGGGTCCATCCGTCATTATTTATTTGACAACCCGGTTGAAACATTGGAACTCAATCCGTATGGTTGAATGATTATTTCAGGCATGATAATTTGAACATCAAGTAAATTATCACCCAAAAACATAATGTACATTATTATGAACTTCAAAAACTTGATCGGAGCAATCGGAGAATGAAAATTTAGTGAGTTTCCTTGTTCCCATATTTTTGTTGAAAGAATGGTTCAGATATCTCATCAAACTAAAAATACTTTAGTGAACAATTTCTGTAAAGGACAAACCGATGTTCAATGTCTATACTCATGCACTACCTACTTCTGAACATAAAACTTGATTGTCAGTATATTTATCGAGCAAAGCTGAATTTATGGAAATGGGGTTGAACTGGGACACATGAAGACTGCGAAGGGTAGCTCAGCTCAGGACAGTTCTCATAGCAAAAACTACCAAGTGGAGGTAAAAAATCACTGGAAAAATATACGGGGTGGCTGATCAGTTCGAGTTCAATATCTCCCTCATGTTCGGATAAACTTACAGTGTTCAAATGAATGACTGCAACTTTATTTCATTTGATTGATAAATAATAATCGATAATCGAGTTTATGATTAGACTTGCTTATACAGGGTAGGTCTCTGAAATGGTAAAGTGAGATAACGGCTTCGCTGTTTGCGATAGATGAACAACAATTTTTGTGATAGTCTAGGCTCAAGAGCAGCACATTTCCGAAATATTTCGCGTTATACAGGGTGACTAGAAGAAGGCGTGACGTATCAAAGTTAATCCTTTTCTGATGGGACACCCTGTATTTCATTGCATTTTCGGATTCTTCTTTGTGAGCTGAGCCCAACAATGTAAGCGAGAATGATTACAGAGATATAGGCTGTTCAATATCAAGATTTTTAAACTTCAGGATTATTTTGTCTCGAAACTATTATTGGTCAGAACGGCTCATATTATTATGTCTCTAGCTTAACGTTTGATTCACTATCTACTGTGAATCTAAAATTAAGATGGGGACATGTGAGCCGTTCTGACCATTATCAATAGTTTCGGCACAAAAAAGTCCTAAAGATGAAAAGTCTCGATTTTATCTCTGTAATTCCCGCTAAATCCCGAGTATGATGTATTGATGAAATCAGCTCACAAAGGAAGATTCCGGAAATGCAATGAAATAAAGGGTGTCCTATAATAAAAAGCATAACTTCGATACGTCACGCATATTCGAGTCACCCTGTGTACGCAAAGTAATTTAGAAATATGCTGCTCATGAGCCTAGACCATCACAAAAACTTTTATCCATCTATCTCAAACAGCGAAGCCGTTATCTCACTTTATCATTTCAATGACTCACCGTGTATAAGTATTTTTTTTATTTTTTTTCATCGCTTGCAGCGCACGAAAGTGAATACCTATAATGTTCAAAGAACATCGTGCGTTCCTAGGGAGGATAGGGATAGGAGGTAGGTATTGGAATTTTTGTTGAACTTCTGGAGATTATATGTTGTTGGGAATTCTTCCTCAGGCAATGAATTTCAGAGCCTAGCCGTTCTATGGATGAAGGAGTTTTGATGAAGTGCTGTTCGACATCTTTCGAGATTGACAACGAAAGGATGTGCTGACTGGGCTTGTCTAGTTCGTCTGACTGGTATTGCTAGTGAAGGAATGATAGCAGAGATTTCCGAAGAACATTTCCTGTGGAAGTATCGATAGAAAAGTGAAAGGTCGCCGACCTTTCTACGGTGTTCCAATGATGTCAAAGAGTGAGTGAGTGTGGCGTCACCCACCAGGCAGACGGCTATTCTCTGGATGGAATCTAAGAGCATCAGCGTATGTTTTGGTGCTGAACCCCATATGTGGGAACAGTATTCTAGAACAGGCCGTATCTGCGCTTTGTAGATCATGAGGAGCTGTTGAGGTGTGAAGTAGCTTTTCGCACGGAACAAGAATCCGAGTTTTTAAAATGAGAGTTCGAGTGGATTCGAGAACGCTATAATGTGAAAACTATCTTTGACTTCTCTTAATGAAATATCATCAGGCCACACTTGTCTTATGGTCCATTTCATACTCATGGTTATATCTGCATATTTTGCACTGTTGAACAATCCTGTGTGAATCGTAAGAAACTTTTCCTGAAGCAATCTTGGAAGGTGTTTTTATAGAATTATTACCGTTCAACATAAACTCATTTTTCAGTATTCACTTGTTCCCTTTTTCAGATGAAACAAGGCATAAATGAAACATTGCTACCAATTTCGCCTACAAGAGTTCAGGAAGTGTGTAAATTAGATCCCAAAACAAATTATGCTGATATAGAAACTGCCAAAGTCTGCGAATTTCCAATTCTCAGTACACTATAAAAGAACACAATGTTGAAGTTTCTGTATTTATGGAAAGAATTTGGGGATATCAAGTTTTATAGAATGCGAATGAAGTTTATTTTTCCAATTGTCATTTGAGACACCAGACAAATATATACAGGGTGTTCCATTGCTTATCGAAAAATTTCCAATTATTATAGAATTCTGATGTTGAGCTCGAAACATGAATCCTATCCAATGAGAAAAGCAGAAAGTCATCTCCACGACTTTTCAATCCGGAAACATCCAATAATAAACATATTTCGAACATAAGTATGCAATGTCCATCTTCAGCCTATGCTGAGAAGTCCTATACACCACAAGAAGATATCTCATATATGAAAAACCTTCTTCAAAAAGACGATACTCACATGGAAATGAAAAGGTTATTTTCAATTTTCTCATTATTGTTGATAAAAAAAGGATTTTTAATGGGTCCTTACCTCCAAACATGGAAAGTCTAATTATGGAGGACGATGAGGCACAACAATTAATAAACTATTGTTTGCTTCCAAAACGCCACCTTGTGCAAGAAGAGACGTCGGAGGTTGAATGATGGAATCTGTTCCAAACTCCACAGCCTATGGCACGAGTTGTCTGACCATGTCGAACCATCAGCTGTCAGAGGTCAAACGTCAATAATGACAAAAAACACAATGACAGGAGGATTTCATTTTTCATAGCGTTTTCCACTCGTCGCACTAGCTCGAACTTTTTCGGCACTGAGTGCGTTTTGCGTGGTCCACTGAGAATTTCAAGAGCGAACTTTTGTCGAGAAATGATTTCCACTGGCTTTCAAACTTGCTCGATGCCCGCTCAGAGTTCGAGTTTTCAGAACTGTGCTTGTACGTCGGTCGATACACATAACTTCAAATATTCGAGTCACCAGTGGAAAAATGTTTGGAATTTGAATAATCATTAATGTCTCATTGTAGTTTATTACTATTATTACAATAATTTCCTAAATCATAGATACTTCGGATACAAGCGATGATGAATAAATGATGATCGAGATACAGAAGTACTTCGTTACGAAACAGCGTTTACGGAAGATTCAAAATTACCTAAAAGTTGAAAAAATCTATTCAGATGTGCAGGTATTAAACATATTTGATCGTTGATTCAGTAATGATGAAAAATACTGAGTTCGTGAACGACACTTCAATGCTACATCACTATGCTACATTTCATACTGATATGTTTCTGACTGATTTATGGCAGTGTTCACAGGGAAACCACAATAAGAGGTAGATGAATTCATTTCATGTGGACCAACGGAAGCAAATGTACTTTCAATAATCAAACTTTTTGATTGACAAAACAATTATCCTGACATTTCTGATGACAAGAAGGTCGCACCAACTCTCTATTTCTATTCCTCTGCTCTGTACTGGAACCGCACTTTATGGAAGAACCGAGCCAGTGCCACTTGTACTTGGTCTGTGCTAGTGCGCTCTGTAAATCGGCGAGTGGAAAACGCTATTAGTTTTCTTGTTCTTCTTTTGAATGTTCATCAGATATAATTCAATGTTCGACGTGGCAAATAGCCAGGAAAGTAGTAGCATATACATATTTTTGTCTGAAGAAGAATGCAAATTCTGCATTTCAGAAGATTTTATATTTTATTTTCAAACTCTTATCTTGTGTGTTCAATAGATATAATTCAATGTTCGTCGTGGCATATAGCCAGGAGAGTAGTTGTTTTCTATTGAATAAACTGAAAAAAAGAGTTGATATTCTCATCACATAGAGACTGCGAATTCTCAATGTATTGCTTTATATGAATATACATCCATTTTTCTATGTTCATAATTTATCTGAGAATATTCCTCTTCAACACAATGTACAAGAATAGTTTGTTAGTTGTAAAGCCTCATCGTCCTCCATAATTTCACTTTCCATGTTTGGGGCTTGGGATCCCTGACAAAACAATTTTTCATCAATAATTTAATGGAAAAAATTCAACATCACTTCTCCATTCCCATGTGAGTACGATCTTTTTGAGAACGGTTTAACTCAAATAAAGAACTATCTCATAATGTGGACACACGAATCGTTGAAAGAGGTTATCATGCCACATCTGATCAGATCGGATTTTGTTTTCGCCTGAATTTGATGTATCTCAAAATAGTGGGTGCCATTTGAAATTATAAAGAAGGGGTGGCTATGGGATAGAGGATATGAACATAGCATTCAATCATACTTATATTTTCCTTTCCAATCAATATCTGAATCGGCCTAATTTTTCCAAAAATTGTGATCACCGCAGACTGGAAGATATGCTGGGTGCTAAGTTCTGAAAGGAATGCCCTGTATGTATTTGCAGTGCCAAGCGAAATTCCTTTCAACTTTCGTTTTCCTAGCAGTTGGTGCAGAAAATTAAGAATCAGCTTGATTGGTGAACATTTGAATAAATTCAGCTGCTTGGAATCATTAAATCACGTTAACAAGTTTATTGTTTTCAAGTGAGGAATGCGATTCTGGAGGATTTAAGATCATTTTCGAAACATACTTTTTCAACGCTCGTTAGGTAGAAAATATTCGAAACAACAATCTAGATGCAGCCCAATTATTTCCAAAAGCGGGATGATTAAAGAGAATTCATAAATTCATGTGGAAAACTATTATAAGAAAGAAAAGAGTCAACAGAAATTAAACGAACCAGAAATACATGTCCCGAATAAGCGTGCAAGCCTGCAGGAAATGAGCATAAAAACAGCTTTTTTGAATAATTGGATGCGATTATCTCTGGGTTTCCGTTCCTGATTCTGAGTTGAGAGTGGTTGAGAGCAAAAAGTTCAGCTCAAAAGCCTGTGTCATATGCAGGCACATTATTTTACGAGTTTTAACACTATGATTTATTGACGTATCGTATGAAACAACTGACATGCGAATGGGGAATATCATTCCATTGCAAAAACCTGAGGAAAGTGTGAAATACTTGAAGATGCGGAGTGATATTACTCCATGAAATGATCATCGCGATACTTATTATATTCCTGTAGATACATTCGTTCAGTCATTCCAAGAACTGAGTTCCCAATGGAAACAACTGCGTTGAATCAACGTTTATTCAACGTTGAATTGGTGAAGAATACGTTAGACGTTGCTTTTTCAACGTTGTCAGTGGAAACGTCAAACCAATACGTTTCAGTGACATACAGAGGATTGCAAAAAAAATGGCCAGGACTGTAACTTTCGAATCATACGAGATAGGGTTCCGAAAGTTGGTGGACAGCTAGTATACCAAATTTCTCATTAATTGACAAAACCGTTTTTGTTCTATCACTTTCAGTTTTACCGAAAACGACCCCAACTTCTGATTTTTAAATGGGACACCCTGCATTGTATTCCATAATCGGTTAGGGATTGTCATAACGAATTCGTCGATGCCGGGTTTGATAGGGTTATTCCGAAGGATACCGCAGATATTCGCGTTCTAAATTTCCATATGCTCAATGAGTGTGACAAAGAAAGAAGTTTTTATATTGCGAAGTCACACCTGGTCACGCCCATTGAGCAAAATATATTATGAAAACTTCGAACGCAAATATCTTTGTAATCATTTGAAATAACCCTATCAATCCCGGTATCGTTGAGTTCGTCATGATGATCCCTAACCGATTATGAAATACAATACAGGGTGGCCCATTTAGAAATCAGAAGTTGGGCCGTTTTCGGAAAAACTAGGAGAAAAATTGTTTCATCAATTGATGAGCCATTTGGTTCACTTGCTACCCACCAATTTTCAAAACCCTACTGGTACTTGTACTGGTGGGGGACGTTTACACGTCAGCAACTAGTCCCTAATGGGACCTTTCTACAAACCCCAAGTGTTTTCAATGACTGTATGGTTCGCTCAAGAGAGCTAGCTAACATCCTTTTCAGGCACCGCCCATCAGCTCTCTTTCAGAGGTTTTCGGCTGTGTTTTGTAGGCTTGTAATGTACTCATTACCATATGCGCAGTAGCAGGCCTACTAGCTATCCTCGTTAACCCCCGTTAGAGACTGGGGTCCACTTAGCAGCTGGCCCGCTCTCACGCTCAGCTGGTAGTTTTCCACACTCACCTACATACACCGTCCTACTTCTTCTCTGATGCTCACAACCACATCATCATATCTTTCTGCGTGTTCTGTGTAGGCTTTGTTACTAACTCCATGCGCCACTTTAGGAGCAGCACTGTTAATTGGAACGCAACAGCGAATCTTGCAGGACTATCCCCAGCCGATGCTCCGAAACTTTACAATATTTAATTCGTTAATAAAATATTGAGAAAAGTTCCTTGCTCGTGCTGGGAATCGAACCAATATCTCAAAAGTTACGGTCTTGGGAGTTTTCTGTGCACTTCACTGTATATTCAACAATTCCTTACGTTTTTTCAACTCAATGAGACTTTCCTTCTTGTGAATTATTTCAATCAATACCACCGGAAGTGACCTGTCTTTTCAGATTTCCTGAAGTGAAATCAGCAAAACTATATTTTCATCTGAGTATTCATTCACCAATATACCAATCTGCTCATATTCACTAGGTTGTATCGAATTTCAGCACTGTTTAGGGTCCTCTAGTGGTTTACATCCATCTTTTCTTGACTTTTATTGACCATATCTCATTTAGAGCCCATAAGGAAACTAATAACAATTCACCAACCTATTATTTACTGGTGAAGATAATATTCAATATTATATGGCGGATGCTGAATCGATATAACCATAATATGAAACTACAGATTGAAAGAATTCCCAATGATAATCCGAGGAGTACATAATATCTTTTTCTGACAACAATGTTATTTCACTGAATAATGATCAAACCCATTATGATAATCTGAAATTCTTCAATTCTTCACATTTCACAAAATAATCAGAAATATCAGTTGTATTTTTCTCCTTCCTTGGTCTTCAATTTTTCCATTGATTTTTTCAGTTTTATCAACATATCCTCATTATCATAACCTACAAATATCTTCTTCTCTCCTTTTTCCAGTACACTAATGGCTCCTCTTCGCTGAGTGGACAGTCACCACCATGTTGTCCCGTGCCACTTGTCTTTTTTATTGACTTGTGACGTGTGACACATGCCGTGGTTCTTTCCGCCTAGGTCAGGTGATATCCGTCGTGTGCTGGTACAAGGCAAGATGGACACGTTTTTTATATATTCAATGTCGCATCCATGTGTGCCATTTGTTGGTGGGAATCCCCATAATTGATTTTCACATAAAAAAACCCTTCACTATATAATTTTTATAATGCTAAAGTTGGTGACATAACCTTCATATCCCCATGTAAGCACTCTTATTCTCACAACTCTTGTTGATTGTACTAATAATTATTTCAATTCTAGGACAATTATGTAATTTCTGATATAAGGCTGATGATGGACATATACAGTGTCATCCATAAAGTCAGCATGATATGGAAAATTTTTTAGTAATAATTCATTTTTAAATTCGACTTGGGCGTTTATTTTTTATTCCAAAAAAGATGAAGAATAGCCTACTCGGTCAGAGTCACGTGACTCTCGCTACATGTCAAAAATTGAATTTTTTCAAATTCACCGCTGAAATCATAGTGTTATTTGTCTGAATTTCAAAAAAGTTCACTTGGAAACATGTGTCTCGTATTTGAACGTTTAATGTCAACTGTTAGCAATTGATATTTTTTGATTTCTTCTAATTATTGTAACTTGGACAAAACTGTCCTTAACTTTGGTGAAATACGTAAAGTAGCTTGATGATAATAATGATAGGTAACCTTGGCATCATTTTAGTACTAAGAAATCTATTTGAATAAAATTCGCTCCTGAATGCTAGACGATAGATCAACTTTGCATCAAACATAACAGGAATTTGAAGCGGGAATTTCAGTATTTTCTGAAGAGAGTCATATTGTTGTCGATAATTAGTGATTGAAAGTTAGTAGCATGATTGAGCTACTAGAATGGAATAGACATTTCGGAGAAAAGGAAAAGAATATCAAAAGTTGTAATGGAACGTTCGAGTTCGAGACACATTTATGTAAAATCGGAATAGAAACACTTTTTCTTTGTGAACTAGCTTGAAATTCAAACAAATAAGCCTATTTTCAGCGATTAATTTGAAAAATATAACTTTCGACAAGTAGCGAAAGTCACGTGACCACAATCGAGTAGTTAATTTTTCGTATCTTTAAAGCAAAACTCAACGAATAGAACGTATTCCAAAATGAATTGTTATTAAAAGTTTTTCTCCATATGATGCCGACTTCATGAATGACACTGTACATATATGTTCCAATTTTTGATGTGTTAATCACATTGAATGTCGTGGAGATGACTTTGTGTATCATTTAGTGTATAATACTTGACTCCACTTCGAGAAACCATAGACTCCTTGAAAAAAACTGTACGAAATGAGAATCAGTATTTCTTCTAGTGATTCTTCCTAAAATTATCATTACGGCATAATTACATTCCTGTATACATCTCAGTCTAATCTAGAATTGAGGTCTCGTATGAGTGGTGATGTTAGGCTAGGGGGGGGGGCTTGGGGGTTAGCCCCTCCAAATTATTATCTAGCCCCGCCCCAAAAAAAGTTGTCAGAATGTTTAGTTGTCTAGTTTTTTCAATGTTTCCCAAAATACCAAAAATATCGATTATCAGTAACAACTGGACGAAGTTTCGAATCCAGGATGCCCAAAATTAATGCTCTCACATTGAACAGTGGCACGTGAGTGAGAATTATCAAGGTGTTTCAAGCTCAACAGTTTTCATGTATTTGTTTCTTCTATATGAATCAGGTATATGTAGAATTGTCAAAAAATGTCACAACGATTAATACTTTTCACTTTCAGATATCTAACAAGGTAATCTCAGAAACTAACTCTATGAATATGATTAAATAGTGACACCGTGTGTGTCCTTATAGAAGGTACATATACTATGAATATATATTGAAAGAAACTAGATCGAATATCACAAGAATCTCGAGAAATGAAAATAAAAAAAAACTAAAGACAAAATACTTTTCTCTTCTTCTTCATATTGTTCTTATTTTCATTTTGTATCAATTGAAACAAAATTGAATAATATATATAACATGATTAGATAAGTCGTCGACCTGGAAAAAATTAATTTTCAATTCGAAGGTATTTGACATTGAGTCCCGAAAATATTTCTTCTTCGGCTCATTTTTTACTGTGTGAAAATTGTTTCTAGGTTCCTAGCCTCCTCTTGGTATCACTAAAATCACTCCCTTGGGCTTGAGACCTCTCCAAATTGGAGAGCTAACTCCGCCACTGTCTCGTATTGAGAATTATATCAATAAATACCACCTGAACTTAAAGTCTGTTTGAATTTCTCAAAGTTGAATCCGGCAATGTTTTTATGAGTATTCATTCTACTACCGAACTGCTTGAGTTGTACCGCATTTCAGCACTGTTAGTGTCCTCTCGTGGTTATTATCCATCTGTTCTTGACTGTTATAGACCATATCTCATCCAGAACCAAAGGAAATAAACAACAATCCACCAACCTACACTACTCCTGAAGATATATTCTCAATATTTTCGTTTGGCGATCCTGTGATATATTGTCAGTGATTTATGAGTCTGTCCATACAAAAGCATTTCTATTCCCCTCTCAATCTGTACTCCGTCAATATGTCCCATAAATACGGTATTAGAAGAAATCAATCCAGCGATGAGCGTATAATTCCGTTAAACCCGAAAATCTCTTTAACAGACGGTTGCAGAATAAACGGGCGATTTAGGTGAAACAAATGCTGAAAATAATATTATTCCCGAACTTTCATAGGCGTGCTCATAGACTTATCAGAGAGATGAAGTAATCACTGTAGGTAGACCTCTACGTAGACGTTAACATATGAAACATAACTCCTGATTTGTAGATACAATAATTCACCTCAATGTCCCGCAATCAGTACCTGTAAGACGATGAAATGAAGTTGGCATTTATAGATTTTCCTGAATTTGACACTCGCCAATCTTATATTAGTTCGGACTATCAAGCATCAATTTTGGAATTAGCATTGCTTCAAAGCACGAGGATCAATCTGTTCAAGCTATTTCAATTCTATCAATGGATGATAACCTGGATTATGATTATTTGGCACTACTACGGTTGAGGACTTTTATGTGCGGCAGCAATGAGAATGAGAGCTTTCGCAAATCGAAGCTTCAATATCTACCACACACCAAGAAGCAACAAATAGGTATCTCAAATGATATCGCCTGAAGAACAGTTTGCATCAACAACTCCATTGTCAAAGAATTAATAAATTGAAGTTACCAGATATATTTTCGAGTGGAACAAGCGTGAATGGGGCATATTATCCATCGAAGCGCTGGGAAGGAACACCATTACTTAGAATACATACGGGTCTAAAACATCCGAGGGAACTGGAGCAGGAGTCTTCGGGCCTCGCACCAAATACTTCGAATCCATATGGGACAATTCCCCAGCATTTTTCAAGCGAAAATACACGCCATAGAAAGATGCATCCAGTTCAACCGACACAGGAGAAGCCAGAAGAAGGATATCGCGATTTTATCCGATGGCCAAGCAGTCATCAAAGCGTTGGTCTTTTCTAACATCAACTCGAAGAAGGTATGCGAATGCCTAAGCCAATTGAATGAGCTAGGCAGTAACAATAGAGTGATCCTCCTCTGGGTGCCAGGGCATATCGGAGTGGAGGGGAATGAACTAGCAGACAATCTGGCACGACAAGGGTCTTCAACGCCACTGATCGGACCAGAGCCATCCTGTGGCCTTGAGAATTCCTATTTCCAAGGAGACAATGGAGACAATGGAGATGACTTCCAAGACTGCGGCAGGCTGAAGATCTATTCGAAAATTTCAACCAAGGAAGATCTAAGACTCTGATGAACCTCAGCAAAGGATGTCTCAAAGCAATAACGGTATTATTAACGGGGCATTGCAGACCCAAAGAACACCTGAGGGAGATAGTCTTACAGGAGGACGGCACCTGCAGATTCTTTAAGGAAGAACCAGAAACACCCCATCACATACTGATGTGTGTGATGCTGTATCACAAAAGATTGAACATACTGGAAACACTCTATCTGACTGTCGAAGAAATATCACAACTATGTAGATCCCCTCAAAATCCTCAAATTCCTGAAGGAATTGCATCTTGAGGAGCTGCTATGAACAAGAAATCGTTGATATCCAGCGCATCTGTCGCCATCCAACCTACCAATACCATTACCAGATATATTTACAATCCGTACGATATCCGTACAATCTTTTAATTTTTTCAACTAGTCCACTCCAGCGCATCTGTCGCCATCCAACCTACCAATACCATTACCAGATATATTTACAATCCGTACGATATCCGTACAATCTTTTAATTTTTTCAACTAGTCCACTCCATTGAAGGCATTGTTGTTTCTGTAATACCCGTTTGACTTTCATGAAATAAAGAAATATCATCGATGGGGCTTCTCATCATTCCTTCTATATGTGAAACAAAAACCTGGTGGTGCGCTAGTTTTGCACCAGTTTTGCACACGCACTACGTTTGTCCTCTTGAAAATGTGAACTGGCACATTCCCAATGGTATACGAAATAATATTTTAATAAAATTATTTTTGGAGGTTGAATCGGATAAGTTGGTTTGTTCTCGTTTATAACTTATCCGCATCCTGAAATTCTTCCTTAACTTCAATCAAAAACGAAGTAGATGTTTCATGGCAATAATTCTGAGTACTCTTTTAATAAGTACCTCTTCATCATTGAATTAGTGCAGAACACTTTCGAGAGAACTATGAATTTTGGGAAGTAATCTCCTTTTTTTTCTCGAAACCTTCAACTTTTCATCATTATTTGATGATGATGATCAGATTGCCACTAACAATTAGACTTTCAAACTATATTCATATTCAATGTTTCCGTTATTTCCAAAACTGCACTGACTTCGCACTATCTATTAGAGCTCGTGCGAGAATTGTTGCACTGAGATCTAAACTATTTGAACCAGTTTTTCAATGGAATTCAAAGCTCGACAACAGTTTTACCAAAGGAATTCGCTAATAGAAAGATTCAAAATGGGCATCTCTCGCGTTGCAGCCACTATCAGTGTTTTGCAAAACGACATTTTATAACTGGAAGAATCCTGTGTTACCTTCTATCGTGTAACGGAAGTATTATACTTTTGTTACGTTATGAAGTGTTTCGTCATCGAAACAAAGAGTGCCTTATAAAATAGAGAGTCTAGATGGCACATATATTGATGACTGATATACAGCCAGTGCGAGGTCCGATTTTACTAGAGGTTGTGAAAGTTTTCAAAGGTTCAAAAAAGAATTTCAATTCCTTTACCACATCTCCCTAACCTTCCTAGGTACGCACGATGTTCTCAAAACATTATAGGGATTACCTTGCGTGCCCTCCAAGCGATAAAAAAAATCGATTCACGATACGCTACTGTATTTCTCATACTTTGTAACGCATCTTCCCCACTGAATTCGAAGCTATAAAAGGCAGCAAATTTTTAATGATCTCCACAAATGCTATGATAAAAGAAGAAGACCTATAATTCGAATAATTATGTAACAAGAAAATGTCAGTCCGAGGATTGGAAAATCACTTATACCTATTGCCTTGCCTTTGGAAAAGTTTTTGCTGGATTTTATCGGAAAACCTTATTATTCTCTAGATCCAAGATACCTTAGTCTCGTTTCAGAAGGGGTTATTAAAAACTTGAATTTTCGCAGAAAATCAGGTTTATGATGAAAATGGCCTTTTGCAGAGACAAAAATGGTGTAACTTTCAGAAAACTTCGCCAACTGAACTCCATTAAATGTGAATAAATATCCAATCAAGAATGAGAAGAAAAATACTGAAAGTTGGGATAATGGGAGATACAAATTGTGTAACATGTTGTCAAGATACCTGAGCATTACGTACCTGATGAATATACAGGGTTACTGGTAATTCGATATATTCCTTTGGAGATGTGATAGAGAAAGTGTAAGGAATAAATTAAACCCTGATATGCATTATGCAAAAGTTAATAGTTTTTGAGACATTGGAATTTTTCTGTTTTTCTCCAGAAGGTAAACTTCAATGATTTGAAAGTTAGTTTTCCGAAAATCTGCTCTACATTTTTTCAACAACTCAACTAGAATACATGATCAACACTATGGTCTTATGTTTTGAATGGAAAAAATCCAGAAATAGTTTTGATCATCGATGAAATGTGAATACAGTTGTAACGGCTCTATATAATTAAAATTGTTCAATATTATCCTTTGTCAATCTGATTTATTTCAATTTCATTTTGTTGACAAGAAACTAACAAACTAAAAAACAATTCTCCGTCATGACCCTTAGATACCTCCTTGATTGCGACGGGTTGTCTACAGGGTCTTCTTGTGAACCACGACATTTCTCCCCCCGGTGAAGAAAGTCTATTATTCTTCACTCAATGTCTTCGGTTCCATAGCGACTTCAAGGTCCAGACGACACAGTTTAGTTACTGGACGACGATAGGTATTCTTCTGGGTTTGAACATCTGCTACTCTGACGATTCCATCGGGACCTGGATAGACTCTCGAAATTTTCCCCAGTTGCCAATTGTTTCTGGGAGAGTTTTCATCAACTATCAGGACAATGTCATCAGGTTTTAACGAGACTTCATTATCTGTCCATTTTGCTCGGCGGGTTAAGGTTGGCAAATACTCCTTCACCCATCTTTTCCAGAAGCAGTTTGCCAGCATTTGCGTTTTTTTCCAATTTTTTCGTGTATTGTTTCCGACATCAATTGTTGAATCTATGGCATTTCCGTATCCGATTAGGAAATGATTCGGTGTTAAAGCCTCTGGATCATTGGGATCTATAGATACATGAGTGAGTGGACGTGCATTCAATATATTTTCAACTTCAGCAAACAACGTTGATAGTGTCTCATCTTTCAAAGAGTGGCCATGGACAACGGCTCCTAAAGATCTTTTCACTGAACCAATAAGCCTCTCCCATGTCCCTCCCATATGTGGTGCTCCTGGAGGTATAAATCTGAAGTCGATACATTTAGAACTCAAGTAATCTTTCGTTGAGTCCTTGTTTAAATTTTTGTAGGCTTCACGCAGTTCATTGTGAGCCCCCTTTAGATTTGTTCCATTGTCACACCATATAGTTTTTGGATATCCTCTTCTACTAATGAATCTTCGTACAGCCATAATTGCAGAATCTGACGATAAAGATTGAGAAATTTCCAAATGTACAGCTCTCACTGACAAACAAGTAAATAAAACTCCCCATCTTTTTTCTTTATGCCTGCCAACAACGACTAAATAAGGGCCAAAATAATCCATACCTACATGAGTGAATGGACGAGTACAGGGTGTTAATCTTTCTAATGGCAATTGTCCCATCAATGGTGGTTTTGGATATGATTTTTCTTTCCGGCACTTGAAACATTTGTTAACTATTTTCTTCAAAGCAGCCCTTGCATCGATAATCCAAAATTTCTGACGAAGTTCGTTTAAAATTGTTTCAATTCCGTGATGTCGGTATTTTTCGTGGTAATGTTTCATTAACAACTCGGTGAAGTAATGTTTTGGACTCAGTATGAAAGGTTTCCTGGTGCGCAATTCCATGCAATCGGCTAAATTTGTTCTTCCACCAAGGATTAAATGACCATCTTCTGATAATTCTGGACATAATTTCTTGAGGCTGCTTTTATTATTCAGTTTATTCGTCTCGCTCAATGTGTATATTTCATCAGGAAAACTTTCATATTGGGAGTGTCTTATCCAGAGTTCTTCAGCTTGATTTATATCCTCTACTTCTAATGTTCCACCACCATGTATATCATTATTGATTTTTCCTTTCAAAATTTTAATGAAACGTAGTACCCACGCTGTCGCCCTTATCAATCGAAGATATTTCGAAAACCTTTTCACATCTGGTAAATATCCGTCTTCTTCTTTCGTTACCATTCCCACAAACGATTTTTTCTCTTCTAACTTCTCGTCTTCATCGAGAATGTCATCTTTCTTTATTTCCTTCGGCCATTGCTCTGTTGACTGTTTCAAGAATGCTGGCCCGCAAAACCACTCAGAAGGATACTCCAAGTAGTCTTCGTTTAGCAAAGGTCTAGTTGCTGCATCTGCAATATTCATCTCACTAGGTAGCCAGTGCCAATTGGATACATCTGTCCTCTCTTGAATTTCTCCCACACGGTGAGAAACGAACTGTTTGTACTGTATTCCATCACTCCTAATCCATCGTAAAACGCACCTTGAATCTGACCAAAATATCATTTTATTCACAGGAATTTCCAATTCTGATTTTGAATTCGCAGATATTCGAGATGCCATCACTGCAGCCTGTAGTTCGAGTCTGGGAATCGATAGGGTTTTCAACGGTGCTACACGTGATTTTGCCATTATAAATGAAACAGAAATGTTTTCTTTCGCCAATACTCTCAGGTAGGATACCGCAGAAAAAGCCCTTTCACTCGAATCACAGAAAGTATGGAGTTCTATACACTCTGCATCAGGTATCAGTGGTGAATAACATCTGGGTATCCTTAATTTCCCAATTCTATCAAGACGTAGTAACCACTCCTCAAACATCTTTCTGATCCTGTTTGGTAGATTCTCATCCCACTGTATCCCCAATCGCCAAATCTCTTGTAGCAATATTTTTGCACCGATAGTGATGTGCGAAAGGAATCCTATAGGATCGAATATGGACATTACCATCTTTAGAATTTTTCTTTTTGTCATCTGATCAACGTTTGTTCCTACCTCATGCTTAATCCTAAAAACAAAGTTGTCGTGCTCAGGATTCCACAAAATTCCTAAAACTCTCTGTACCGGCATGTTCGTATATTCTGAAATCATTTTCATTTCAGCCAAATCTTCTTTGGGTAGAGCTTGCCGAACCACTGGTGAACTTGTGATCCAATTCACTACCTCGAATCCTCCGAGTAGCATCACCCTCTTCACCTCAGAGATCATATCTAAGGCCTCTTGCTCAGTATCTTTCGAGTCCAAAAAGTCATCTACATAGAACTCATGCTGCGGCGATATCTGGGGTACCTACTTCTTGAGCATTTAAGTTTTTGATAAATTGTGCAGACGAAGGAGAACATGTCGCTCCAAAGGTCATAACCTGCATTTCATATACCTCTGGGTCTTTAGTACTGTCGAGATTTCTCCAAAATAATCTTTGAGAACATCTGTCCTGCTCTCTGATTTTCACTTGGTGAAACATTTCTCTGACATCTCCTGCAAACCCATACTGCCTTTGCCGGAATTTTAGCAATACTGAAACAAGAGATTGCAAGAAATCTGGTCCTGCTAATAGATTATCATTGAGACTCGTTCCACTAGACTTAGCAGCCGCATCAAAAACTAATCTAATTTTTCCTGGTTTATTTGGATTCATGGTGGCAAAATGAGGTAAATACCAGGTATGAGGTGGTTCAATTATGGCTTCTTCAGGCTGCAACTTCCTGAGATAACCTTTCACAAGATAGGATTCAATTTTATCGCAATATGCATTTGCAAAGTTTATATTCTTTTTGCATTTATTTTCCATACAATATAATCTTTGCAATGCCCCAATTCTATTATTTGGAAGTTGTACATTATCATTCTTCCACAAAAGGCCAATTTCGAAACGGTTGTCGACTCGTTTTGCAGTCATTTGCATGATATGTAGGGCACGTTTTTCTTCCAAGCTCAGTCGTGTTGGTGTAGGCAAAATTCCAAAAGATTCGACAGTGTACGTATTTTTAACGAATTCATGCAGATCATCATCTTTCTCCCTGTTGCAAATATGTAAAGAGTGTATATTTCTCTCTTCGTTCAATTGTTTGTTGCTACGACCATGAAGAGACCATCCCAATTTACATTTTGTTGCAACAGGTAGGTGTTGTTCAATACCATCATTTGAGCAACGAATTTGTATGGGCATAATCAGCGAAATATTGTCTTGTCCGATCAAGAGCATAGGTTTTTTCTTGTGGAAGTCATCAATTGGCAAATTCTTAAGGTACGCATAACCCTCCCAGTTTCCCATACAAATTGTCTGAGATGGTAATGACAAATTACTCATGGTGTGTACACCTTTCAATAAAAATGACTTGGAATTCCTTACCCCAGATATTCTTACATCTAGCCTCTGTGAATGTGCAGCTTTGTTCACCACGTCATTTGTCCACTGGATGCACATAGGTTCTTCTTCCCCTTTCAATCCTAAATTTTCTGCGACGCTGCTCTCCAACAATGTGACCGTTGAACCTTCATCACACAGTGCTAAGATCTTCGTACTTCCATTAGGCCCATGAATTGTAACTGGCAGCATTCGTAGCAAGATGCTTCTACCGTCTTGTTGCACTGTTAGAACAGATTCATTATTATTCTCTATCATTGTATTTCCTGCGGTCACCTGATAATTTCCTCTTGTAACTGCATCATCGTTATGAAGCAATTTGTGATGTCTAGATTTGCATCCACCCACTTCACATACTTTTTTGTATCGACATTTAAATGAGTGATGGTTGCTTCTTAAACAAGAAAAACAGAGTTTCTTACCTTTAACAGTATCCCATCGCATGTCTATACTATCTTCTTTCATTTTTGGACATTCCTCTGGTTTATGATCTTCATTTTCACAATATCCACAGACCACTTTCTTTGTACTCAATACAGTACCTAACCATTTCTGCTGATTGGGTTTCTTCACTTGTTTGGATTCTTCTTTCCCCCAAGATGCCTTGGGTAAGCTCACATAACAAGCCGCATTTGCCATACCTGATAACCAGACGGAAAAAACGTCTAAATTGATATCCAGTCTCTCATTGAAAATGTATTCTCCCCACCTCAACTTCAATATTTCTGGTAATTTACTCAATATGTCTGACATGAGTTGAGGATTATTCATATGTCCAATTGATTTTAAAGATTTCATAGTACTTACTAAATTTCTTATGTCGTTAGAGAATATAATTAATTTCTCCATACAAATTTCTCTCATAATAGGTAATCTATTCACTTTCCTTATTAAAACCTCAATAATTATTTCTGGTCGACCGTATCTCATTTTGAGAGTTTCAATAACTAATTCAATGTTTTCGCTAGATAACATCATACCTGATACTGCTGACTTTGCTTCTCCTCTCAAACATTTTCGTAACTTTACCATCATTTCTTCCTGACTGTATCCACACATATTCGATATCCTATTAAACTGCTCAATAAATAGAGGCCAATCTTCTGGATTCCCATCGAACATTGGGAAATCTTTGTCTACAATTTGTCTCCTCAACAATTTTTCTTGAACCGAATCATTAGTTGGTGTAACCTGCCTCAATAAACCTGTAATTGTCTGACACAACATCTTGACATCGTTCGACGAAGATTTTTGTTCCTGTACCTGATGAACATTGCCTGAAGAATAATGATTTTTGATACTCTCACCTGACATTTTGTCAAAGTTGACATTTTTGACTTCTTCAACTGGGTCATCAAAATTATCGTTCATGGTAGACATCGCACCCAAGTAACCTGTATCATTGTTCACCCATTCTTGAACAGCATGCATATCTTCTCTTTCGATCTGCGCCATCACCTGGGTCACTACCACTTCGCTATTCTTTGAAGAACTTGACAAGTCTTGGCTTCGAACTTCTTCCAATTCTTGTACAATTTCTGCCTGTTGTAATTCATGTTCCAACTGCAGTAGTCTCATTTCATTTTCTGCCTCTTCTTTCTTCTTATTCAGCTCTTGAAGTTTCTTCTCCATCTCCAAATTAAGCTTCTTCTGTAGTACATGCAAACTTGCCCTGGATCTTCTGGAACTTGCAGCTGACTTAATCACTGACCTGGCTCGTTCTGAGGTAGTTTCACGGACAGACGTGAGGCGCTGTTGATCAATTCTAACTGTCTCCACATCACTACCTCCACCAAATCCTTCCGGCCACACAAAATCTGATGGCAAATTTTTACGTACTCCAGCACATTTTCTAGGATGTTTATCCATATCTTGGGTCAATAAACTCTCGAAGGACCAAATGTAACGGCTCTATATAATTAAAATTGTTCAATATTTTCCTTTGTCAATCTGATTTATTTCAATTTCATTTTGTTGACAAGAAACTAACAAACTAAAAAACAATTCTCCGTCATGACCCTTAGATACCTCCTTGATTGCGACGGGTTGTCTACAGGGTCTTCTTGTGAACCACGACAACAGTCGTATTTTTGTTTGTGAATAAATAAACAGATGAACAGAGAAATGTAAATATATCGAAAACTGTTCACCTTTGCATAATGTATATTAGGGTTGAATTCACTCCCTAGTCCACCTCCCCCATCACATCTTCAAACAAATGTATCCAATTACCAATGACCCTGTATAATATTTGTCTTATTCATTGTTCGATTATTGATTGGAAAGCATGGTTATTGGAAGAGAATACCTTCTTGTTGGAAGGTTTTCTTCATCTCTTGGAGCTCACGAAAGGAAATTCCTATGGTGTTCGAAAAGCATAGGGAGGAGAAAGGGAGAGGACGTAGGTGTTCGTTTTTCTTTTCGAGGTTATACAGGGTGTTTCGAACTTGCTAGGGTAGGTAGAAAACTGCAAAATAAGTTTTGCTCAGTGAACAAATGTCGTAACGGCATCCGTTTTCATAATACAAGGTGTTGAAAAAATGATTTTTTTACACATTCTTCACGATTATGTCGAAACTACTGGCAACATTGTGATGAAATTCCATATGGATGTTTCTTGGAATCTGACACATCGCATGAATTTATTCTTATATCTGACCTTCATAGAGGGCGCTAGTTTCACGGTTCGTACCGAGTAGTTTAGAACATAACTTTTTTGAGGTTAGATTTTTCAATCCAAATATGATATGGACTTGAACATCATTAAATTTTACACCAAAAAAGTACTCTTGGTGAAACTCGATACTATGTTCCATTTTCAGAATATTTCGATTCGAAAATAATGGAGTAGCAATGATACTGGTATGAAATTATTTTTATTGAGGTCAATTACCTATCTATTCAGATTCAAAACCAATAAAATCATTCTTGTGCTGAAGTTATTGATGAAACAAAGAATAATAAGTAGAAAATTAACAGACTAGAAACATGAAATATTGAATCAGTTAGAGTGATAAGTGTTCAAAATGTCATACGCTTCGACGAATTCACGATTCTATAGTCTTTTCTCAAGAATGTATTATTCTTCTAAACAGCTGAGGATCAGCTGTTAGGTCTTTTTAGTGATGTTTAATTATGTCTTACAACTCTTGACGTGAATTTACCTAAGATACAACAAAACTGTGTAATCCATGTTCTTAGTCAAATCTGTTTCGATGTTATTCTTGTGATTCATAGTTAAATCAACAAGTTCAGCTTCAGAAATGTATTGTTGTCTTCGGTTTCCAATAAATAGGAGATAATTTTCCATTATACCAGCAACAGTAGTTATTACTTCACCATTTTCAAATCGACATATTCCGAAAACGGAACACAGTATCGAGTTTTACCTAGAGTACCTTCTTGGTGTGAAATTGAATGATGTTCAAGTTCACATCAAATTCGGATTGGAAAATCTAACCACAAAAAAGTTAGGCTCAGAACTACTCGGCAAGAACCGTGTAACTAGCGCCCTCTATAAGACTCAGGTATAAAAACAAATGCATGCGATGTGTCAGACTTCAAGAAATATCCATACAAAATGTCATCATGATGTTGCCAGTAGTTTCGACATAATCTTGAAAAATGTGTAAAAAAATCATTTTTTCAACACCATGTATCTTGAGGTTTAACATGGTGATTTCAACAGACAAGGCGAATATCTGGGGATATTTTATAATGTTTTGATTATGTTGGTGGTTTTTCTGGTGACTTCGTTAAGTTGTGGAACTCCTTCAGGTATAGGCTTGTGCGATTAGTCTCCTGAAAATTTCCTGGTGAGGTGTATTCTGTAGGTGCCTCTATAACCCAGATGAAAATTGGCTTCCAAAATTTATATCCTTTCATTGCAATAATGTACTAAGACATTTATGTTCGCGTCCATCTGTTCTGTTTCTCATTGTATTTTTGTATGCAGCGAGTCGTATTCATTTTTTTTTTTCGTTAGATGAAGAATTAGAAGAATTAACTGAGTGTATGGTCGATGCAACAGTTACAACTGAATTGTGCAACCATCTATCAATCACAATTGATGCATCATCGTTGAACATAAGGCGTAATCAAATTCACCAAATTTTGTTCCTTCTCATTTTCTTGACATCAGTCATCGGGCAATTACGAGTCATCCTATTTTCTTTCACTGTGTCAGAACCATCATAGCCCCTTTGCAAAAGAAATTGGAGAAATTTCACAAAAGTGAATGAATTGTGGAAATGAAACTTAAACGACCAACATGTTTTGCCTTCTGGTAGATCATCAATGAAATGAATGAATGTGTTGGACTGACTAACTATGAATACATTGAGTATCCTACAAGCCTATAGTGTTCCATATAAGGAACACGAAGAAAAACACAAAATCTAACCAGATATAAATTATAATTTCCATTGTTCATTACAGACAACACAATAAATATGCGTAAATATATTATAAACTGTTCACGGCTCAAGATTTCACACGTTTACAGTATCAACGATAGCCATAAAATTTTCTAAATCGAGATAGAAATACTATCAAGCAGCTAGGTATGACTCAGGGGTAGAAGTAGGTGCTATACTATTAGATGAAAATATTTGCCTGGGGAAATTCTGCAATTGAGAATATATTTGGACGCGCTCAGAGCTTGTACAATTATGTGTTCTTCATATGAATCGCTAGTATCCAATGAGTTAGGCAGAAAAGTTGATTTTTGCACGAAATAAAAATCCGAGTTTTGCTGATGGAAATACCAAGCGTCGATTTATGGTCTTGGTGGCAATGGTGGTTCTAGACATTCTTATATCAGGCAGACTGAGTTCTGCATTTCTAAATAAATCACAGGCTTGAGTTTTGTTAGCGTTGGTTCCCATTAGGCTGTAATTTCAGCTAGATCGTAATTGACAAAGTTCACTTGCCTCCGTCGTGAGTTCTTACCTTTCTGGAAGAAATGGAGAATCTATACCTTTTCAACTTCGAATTGAGACTAATCATTTTCAAAATGAGAAAAAAAAATCTTCAGATTGGGACGGAATAATTCAGCATGGATTTGACACATTCAAATCAAAAATAAACAAATTCGAATTGAGAGGAAATGACTAGGCACAGTACAAACATATCCAAATTCGAACTAAACAAAATCAAATGGAAACGAATCGATTTCAAATCGAAACTTTTATATGAAATTGATTGATTCGGTAGCGAACCTGTTAATGATTCCAGGGACGAAATTCCAAAGAAATCGAGACTTTAATTAATTAATTTGCTACATGTCTACTGCAATTGTTTGTTTCTATTGAATTCTGTACAATGATTTGATGTTTTCCAGTGATTATAGTCCACCATACCCCTTCCCGTTGTTTCTCTATCTCGTTTTTTATGCCGAATGTATCCGGCGGTCTCCTTCAATCACCATTAACAATCACCGCACAAATTTGATTCTTAATATTGTCTGTATCTTTCTTTATGTAAGGTATATATCAATTCAAACATAAGGTACGATGGATTATGATTACTTATGAATAATTTAGATTTTGACACAATATTGACAATTCGTTTCTCAATTTTAATTTGTCTGGTTCCACATTGAAGGAGTTCATTCTTATTCTGACTGTGTTAATCAAACGGAATATGTCAATCCTCAATTAGAAACTGTTTATTCTGAATTTGAATATGACTTCTCCCAATTTGATTCTGTTTATTCTTATTTTGAATCTGTTGACCAATTTGGTTGTGTTTAATTTCAATTTGAAATTGATTATTCTCAATTCGAACTTGAAGAGATATCGAAGAGAACGCTGTTTGGAGAGTACTATCGTCTGCAAAGCTGTGGATGGGGCAAGTGGTTGCTTCCAACATATCATTGATATGAAGTATGAAGAATATTGGTGCCAAAAGTGATATCCGTGCAAGGCCGGAATTGATGACAATGGTATCAGATGATCCACCACCACATGGAGCGATCTGCTTGAAAAAAAACTCGATAAAAGATAGCATAACTGAGATGGTGAGCCGTATGATGGTAGTTTGTGAAGAACTTCTTGGTGCCAAACATAGTCGAATGCTTTCGATATATCTGACTGAATTTTTCAGAACTCATTATGTTTATCAGGAGCTAGGAGCTAAGGGAAATCATTGAAGGTTTGCGAAAAAATAACATGGAATATTCCTTCATGAATGCATCATAACTTCAAGGCCCTGTAGTTAGATGAGAAAATAAAATCCTATTCCTATTATCTTCAGATGTTTGCTATGTGATACTGCATCTCTAAATTGATGTGAAGAAATCTGTACAATATTGTATGCAATATTACCATTACCTTGGACTCTTCATAGTATTTTCCAGTTGAAAATTCTAGCTAGTGATATATTTGTCATTTCAATTACCAGATTGTTCTCATAATAATCCGAACTTTGACCATAAAAGTTTATTAGTGTTTTGTTTTCAGACTATACGCATCGATTTTATCATCCAAACAGTGCCTAATCTTGAAACTTCAAAGCATCGATATTCGGTAAAAAATAAAGCGAATTTCTTGTTTTTCAGGAAAGCTTCGACAGCATCCTGAACCTGAAACTTTAAGATTTAAGAACATAAATCACAGGAGTTAAGATCAATAATAAACCTTGCTATCAGATGAACAAATATAATAATCATAATCTGAATTCTCAGAAAAAAACCTATCAAAATCACCGAATAATATTTTTGATTCATTCGATATTCACATTTTGTTTATTTACAGGTGAGGGTAACATGAGGGAGTATTGTTTTTTCAAGTTCTTCAAGTTCTTGGGAATACTTACTTTCTTACTCCTCTAGTAATCATTCAAAAAGCTCTGCCATTATATAAACGAGTTTTAGTAGAGAGTTGTTCGAAATAATTCAAGAGTATGTTGACTGAGCTTGTCGAGTTTGCCTTATTGATATCCCTAGTGATGGAAATATACAGGGTTTATTTGAATATCTCCTGAAAATTTCAAGGGGTGATTCCTAGTGATATTAAAGGAAATAAAGTTCATATAAACATGTGTCCTAACTTGCTTCGTTTTCGAGATACAGGGTATCAATATTTCCATGAAAATCGTTTTTTCATTCATTACTCAGTTGTCTATTCATCAATTTCAATAAAAGATGTGGTTTTGTTGATAGTAATATGAGGCTTCTTCTGGTGCTATTAGATTCGAAATAATATTTCCAATGGCGTCACAGTTCGCCACTGGTTTTTTATATTATCATTGGATTGAACCATTGAAATAACAACTCTTTTATCTCTTGTGTAATTTTTGTATCTAGCCTAATTCGATTTGACGCCAAATTTTAATGTAGAATAAGCGTGTTTTCAACACTTCCATTGAGTTTTTGAGTATGATATATTGATATTCATCATACAGGATGGGGAGAGGAAATCATATTGGTAAGTTATATCTTTATATCATAATACATCATATTATCATATTCGATTTGAGAGATAATGTCAATTCTCAATTTTAGAGGATTTTGGTTTTTCATGCTCTTTCTTTTGGATATTCAACAGATATAATTCAATATTCGACCTGGCAAATAACCAGGAGAGTAGTTGTTTTCTGTTGAATGATATTATATGCATATCTTGATATGAAGGAGAATGGAAAGTCTATTTCTATTCTATTCTAAATCTATTTCAGAAGATTTTGTTTTCAAATTCTCATCGTGTGTGTTCAATAGATGTAATTCAATATTTGTCGTGGCATATAGCCAGCAAAGTAGTTGTTTTCTGTTGAGTAAACCGAGAAAGAATGAATATTTTCAGCACATGGAGACTGCGAATCCTCAATGTATTTCTTTAAATATAAAATGAAAGTGATATCGAGGGAACTGAAAAAAAAAACATTGAAGAGATTAGTGGACTAATCTCTTCAATGTTTCTTTAAATATATATCCATTTTTTTCCTGTTCATAAATATATACCTATCTGAGAATATTCCTTTTCAATACTTCCATTGAGATTACTCAATAACCCCAAGTTAGAATCATTTTGAAATTTTGGGACTTTCTCAGTCTCCAACCATACTGAATTTATATATATCATGATGCGTTCTTGAAATCGAAATATTCAAATAGTGTATGGATTTTGTTTTGCTCATTGCAATGCTCACCTAAAGAAATCATAATGATATAGGTTTCCTACCTGCGTAGCAGTATAGCTCACCGGAATAAAACATATTCATCAATTATTCTATACCGGGAGATATTTACCCTGGGAATGAAATACCAGAGAAACACTTGATGAACAGGATACCTATAGCTTAGCACATATTCAGGAAATATATGTTTACCTATTCAGCAAAGAATGAAGCGGAGAAAAATACAAAATGCCTTTGTTGGTTGACGTGTTTTACATCTAGAGAATTCTAAATCTGACCCATATGTCTGGTTCAGAACAAAAAATGAAAAATCGCATGAAAAATTTATGGAACCTCATTCCAAGCCTTCCTTAATGTTCTAGATATGGAGATGAATCGTCAGATATGCACCTTGGCAGATTTGAAGAATTCAATCGAGAATTAAAGAGGAATGCAAAGTTGCGGAAACGGCTTGGGACTGTTTTTGGTCATATGAAATGCCATGTGCGTGAAATATTATGAAGGGGTGGAAACTCAGTAGATGATTTCAATATCCAGTTAACATTATTTTTTCTATTCACATAACTGAAACGGTGTTTAGCGTACGGATATGTCTACCACGGTAAATAATCCATTGATCACGATTAATGATCTGTGATCTATTCAAAAAATTTAACACGTTACCATGACAACACGATTTGTCAAACACATCACCATGGCAACAGATACTTCTAAACACACCATCAGTCGTTTGAATCCAGTCCTGTCTGGCTTGTCAATTGTAGGAACTATAAACTGTCACTTTGGAATTTTGATGCGATCAGAAATGTTCGAATAATCTCTGTTTTCCATCAGAATTATTCATTAAAAATGTATGGGAAATGTAGACGAAAGACGAAGAGAACTCAATATACGACAATAAACGTGAAACACAATATTCATGTGAGCAAAATTATGCAATCAGAATATGAATACATACCTGAGAAATCAAAAACTTTGATAACTCAACGAATTGATGAGCCATTCATGCGTATCCTAACCTAACCTGGCCACATCTACAACCAATATCTTTAATACGTGTCTCGTTGATTGGATGCAGTTGCATAGTATTATGTATATGATCTTGTCAAAGACGTTCTGGTTCTGGTTCCCGCGAAAAGGGTTATCCTGTAATGTTCAGAGAACATCGTGAGAACTAAGGGAAATGAGGTAGGAATTAGTATTATTCTTAAATTTCTGGAGGTTATTTGCCTCGGGGAACACCTCCCTTGGCTGGTGCTTGAAATACTCGTTATTAAAAGGATTTTTATAACACTTTTTTTTATGTTCTGGTACCCACGAAAAGGAATATCCTGTAATAATCTGTGCCTGCAATGTTCAGGGAACTATCCTATTACACACATACTTAGTCACTGTCAATTGATATGTTGTTTCAATTATCTTCAGCTCATTTCTAGATATCTGAAAGAGGAGCACTATTTGATTTGATATACTTAATGTTTCAGAGTATGAAATTTTTCTGAATTGATGATACCATGCAATTCTCATTTTCTCATTCCAACCATCACTAAGACTAACAGCAAACCTAGCCAAATCATGGAATAAGATGAGAACAATGAAATATGTGTTCAATAAACGAATATCAAACAATGAACGACTTTATTCAGTATAAACAGCCTGATTTTCCCAGAAATAACATCCAAACAATGAGTTGAGAGTCAAATAAATCAGTTCAAAGAGTGATGCTCCAGCTCAAACTTAACAAAGTTTAATTAACTTCAACCAGTAGATTCACAGACATTTGATGTATTCTACCTCAGTTTTAGAGAAATGAATTAAAAATTTCACAGATCAACAAATTGATATCATTCCTACCTCATCTTCTCACGTCACTGTATTCTACTGCGAAATCCTGCCACTCACATAGAAAATCATAACAAGAAATTGCTTTGAGTTAAACATGAAGATGCACAAATCTTTTGATTTCAATTCGTGTTATTCATGTCGGTGTCCTGGGTAAGTTCAGTACATTCATCAAGCAGATGAAACTTCGTTATGAATTAATGAAAACAAATAAATAATTTCCAAATATTTCGATGACACACAGCAGGTTTATTTTATCTAGGTAATTTGGGATAAATATTCATATTTTGGAACGTTCACGAAGTCATCTACACGAACTTTTAATTTAGAAACTTCAAATTAGGAACATGATCTGGACATATGCAATGCTCATCTTCGGCCTATGCTAAGAAGTCTTACAATACAAGAAATATAAACATAATTTTATGTATTATACAATTTTGTTGTGGTATTATAAGATGAATGTAGTGACTGGCGTCTATTTTACTAAACGTTTGTTATTTGATACCGAAATTTTTTTTCAGTGTACCAAAAACACATTTGTTCGAGAAATGAGAATCAATGCTCGAAATGGATCATAATATAGATACTTAAATAAAACAAATAATCATGTTTGCGAATATTTCACACCTAACATTTTCGATCAATTTAATGCTTGTGTTTTTTGTATCGTTACCATATAGCAACTAAACATATTTCCAGAATTTTTTTCCTCCTCCTCCTTGGAGGAAGGAGCATGATATTACACTGGTAAGGTGAAATTATACAGGGTGGCCCACGGTCGATGGTACCTTAGACGTATACGGAAAACGGTACATTGGATTATCTTGAAAATTTGGTTACTCTAATGAGCGTCTGTGATCTAACGATTCAAAATATTTTCAGCGATGCAGCGTTGCCACTTTCACCAAAAAGTAGCATCATCTTTGTTATTTCAAATGGAACACCCTGTATTTCATTGCGTTTTTAGATTCTTCCCGAAGAGCTGATTTCATCAATGTATCACACTCGGGGTCTAGCAGGAATTATTACAGAGATATAGGGTGTTCAAAATCGAGATTTTTCAATTTCAGGAATTGTTTGTGTCGAAACTATTCAATAATGATCAAAACGGCTCACATGTCCCCATCTCAACTTTTTATTCACTATCTACTGACATTGAATTGGAACAGACACAGGGTGATCAAAATTCTGAATCTTGGACCATCCTGTATTTTTTCCAATTAAATGTCGGTAGATAGTTAATCAAAAGTCAATATAGGGGCATGTAAGCCGTTTTGACCAATGATGAATAGTTTCGACACAAAAAAATCCTAAAGTTGAAAAATCTCTGTAATAATTCCTGCTAGACCCCAAGTGTGATACATCGATAAAATCAACTCTTCGAGAAGAATCTGAAAACGCAATTAAATACAGGGTGTTCCATTTGAAATAACAAAGATGATGCTACTTTTTGGTAAAAGTGGCAACGCTGCTTCGCTGAAAATATTTTGAATCGTTAGATCACAAACGCTTATTGAAGTAACCAAATTTTCAGGATAATCCAATGTACCGTTTTCCGTATACGGTACCATTGACCGTGGGCCACCCTGTATTCCAACTTCACATTGAGTTGATAAGTTTCTTGTGAGGAGATATATGTTCACCAAATTAATGGTGAAATAAATTTGTGATAAACTTAGGAATTGAGCTTTTATCGAATCATTTCTCATTATTTTCTGTAAGAAATTCATTCGACCTATAACAATATTATCGATGTGAATTTTATGAATGCATGCTCAATAGTCAATTTCGGTCAATTCCCAGAAAAAAATACTCAAAACTAGTTTTGAGCAACTGATACTTCCTAAACCAGAAAGTTTAATTCTTCATGGTTATTGAGCATCACAAAATTAGTAGAACTAGTTTTGAGGACTGATGGTCCGACCGACCAGATAATCTGAGCAAGGTAGTGCATGATGTTTTGTGATATGAGGAAGAGAAATAATTGTTCAAAACTAGTTCTACTCATTTTGTAATGCCCAATGACCGTATATATACTGTTGAAATTTTTGGTTCAGGAAATATTCGTTGCTTCAAACTAGATGTGCGTATTTTTTTGGGCATTGCCCAAAATCTTCTGGTGAGCATATCATTAATCTTGTGATAAAATATGTTTCTACCAACTTTATAGTAGATTTAGGTTAGTCAAGAATGATTTGAAATACAACCAGCTGCCTCATTAATATTTTGCGAAACGTAAGTCAGTATTATCCAGCGTAATCTTACATTAGTATTTTTTTAATAATATTCACGTGTAAAATTTTCTTACCGAAAACCATCTAGCATCGAAAATTGGAAATAGTTTCTCAACACTGATATGTTGAAAATTCAGAGACGATAAACTTTCCGGTTCATTATGAATGAGAATTCGAATATTCATCAAAAACGAAGAAGATTATCACACCATATTCGTCTGAGAAATGAAAATCAATGTTTATAAACTGAATCATAATATGCTACTCGTATATACCTATATAGAAACAAAAATCAAAGATTCATGAATGTAAGCGACAATTCAAATATTCCGCAAACTTTCGTCGTTTATTTTCCATTTTGCGATTTACAGAAATTCCGCAACTTTGAACATAACTCAAAACTTACATCGTGCTGATTCCAGATCACCGCGGCATCCATCAAACGTCGATTTGCTGTCGGCTCTCAAATTCAAAATGAAAAATCAATGCATCAGACTTGGAAACATGACTCGTATGCAGTGAAAATTACTCAAAATTCAATAGTAGGTACATTATGTTCCACGAACAATATATGAATTTCCTTTCGTGCGCTCCAAGAGATGAAACAAAATTCCGGTTGAAACTTCTGAATTGAACTTGAACATTGCGAAATCGCATGGATATCGTGTTGCAATGAAACGCAAATGGAAGGGTGTGGTATTTGACTCGGTATTTGATAATGATAGTTTTGACACCGGTTAGATAGATAGATAGATAAGCTTTATTGTCTAAAATGAGCACATTTTGTCGACAAAGTCAGTATATTGCGATACATTGGTTGCAAGATTATAAATAAATAAAACAGAACAGGAATATATAAAAATAATACAGAACAAAAATATATAAAATAAAATAACATAGACAAGTGTCATTATTATTACAAACAACAATTATCTTTGAAATCAATAATATGAATCTCTAATTATTTTCACATATCATAGAAAGACTAGAATTTGTAGGCAAAGTATTCATCCAAACTTTACAAGCCTTCTTCCACTAACATATCTTTGACAGATCTACGGAATTGTTTCAAATCATTGATCATAGTTGTACATTCTGGTAAATGATTGTAAATCTTTTTACTCCTATAAATTAAGGATTGTCCCGTTAAAGATGAACTAGGCAGAGGAAGAGCAAGGTTCCTTTTATTACGCGTAATCTTGTCTATGTTTGCGTTCATGAAATTTCTTCTATATTTGTGAAGCAAACAGACTGTTTCTAAAACGAAAATTCCAAAGACCGTCAATATCTTATAGTTGTGAAACATTGGCCTGCATGAGTCTTGTCATAGTCATAGTCTTTGGAACTATACGATGATGATTCCACAAATAAAAAAGTGATATTGTAACTAACGAATAATTAGTGAAGGTATCAAGAACAAAGAAGATTATTACCCCTTTGTTTGAGAATTGAGAGTCGATGTTCCGAATGAATCATAATACAGGGTGAGCCATGAGGAACTGAACATACTACTAACACGAATAACGGCCCTTGAGAGGAATACCTAATGATCATCAGTCTTCTCATTTTGGTAATATAGGGCGAATTATGGAATTTGGCAAATACATCTTTTGGTCATAACTTTTTAACAGCTCCTTCGATCCTTCTGGTTTCCTCATGGGATATTCCTGTACTAAACCCTAACCGACTGACATTCCTAGAATCGGAAAAATCCAGGTCCGTTTTTGAAAAATTTCAATAGTTTAGTTTTCATCAAAGAGTTCATCATGTATTTGGTTTTTGTAAGCTGTGACAGGGAATTTCCAAAGCACACAGACAAGCATAAAAAAAATCAAAATTGTCCTCACACTTTCACGAAAGTATCACAACAAATGTATTCTTTCAAAAATAATTACTTCGCAACGCATAGATTTCACAAATGAAATTAAGACTCACATTTTTAATGCTTTAGCCCAATGGAAATCAACATAATCTTTCTTTTCCATTGTCCAGTATCTGTTTAGATGTTAATAGTGACTGATTCAAACAATTCAAGATAATCGAACAGAAAATGAAGGTTCATTCACAATTATCTTCCAGAAGCTATACTGACAAAGCCGGATATTAATTCTAGTACGGAAAATTAGTGACCAAATTAGCTGTATCAAACAAATCGAATAGATGAAACTGTGAATTGAAATCATATGATTATTTATAGCAATGGCCATCGACATTATCACATATACCCCATCCACTGATTCGAAAAAGATCTACAGGGTGATTGTTATCCTCCAAAAAGAAATTGAATTACTGAATCCAGGCCAGAAAATAAAATAATATATTGATTTCCGTTGAGCTGAAGCATTGAGAATGTAAGTCTCACTTTTATTCGTAAAATTTATGGGTTGCGAAGTATTCATTTCCAAATATATATATTTTTTGCCAAATTTTCGTTTTTTGATAAAATTTATAGTGTTTTTCAAAATAAGGTGCGCGTGTGAGAAAAATTTGCAATATTCAATTTTTGATGTTTGTTTGTGACCTTTGAACATTCTCTGTCTCAGATTACAAAAACGATATACAGAACGAACTTTTTGCTGTAAACTAAACACTCAGAATTTTTCGAGTACCTACGGTCCTGGACTTTTCCGATTCTGAATAACTCAGATGATTAGCGAGTAGTAGCAGAATATTCCATAAAAAAATCAGACGAATCAGAGAAGCTGCTGGAAAGTTATGATCGAAAGATGCTTTTGCCGAATCTCATAATTCACACGTATAGATTTTTGGAAACAAAACTCAGAGAATAATATGTAGGGAAAGAGTCCACACTTAACATGTTCGATCAATTAAATGATTCCATTTTTTTCTTTCGTTACCTCAGCAAATTTCCGGAATCTTTTTCCTTCTTTGGAGAAAGAGCATGATATCGAACCAGACATTTTCGACGTTCATATAGGTTAAAATACATTTACATTTCAGATTATGCCGGATTTATTTCATTCCTGAGTTTATAAGCTTCTTGAGAGAAAATCTCGGAGAAAATATATGTCGACCAATTTAGTAAACTGAATTTGTGAAACTCTGGGAATTTGACTTACTATCGACCAATTTTCTTATCATTTTGAGTAACTAAAGTCAGATAATTGTGTTTTATTCAACCTAACAATGTTATGGATATAAAATTATTACTATATACTGCTTCGAGTTCCTTGTAACACAATATCCACCATCTTCAGTGGAATTAAGTCAGTCAAGAATGATAGTTTCAACCAACACCAGCTTATTAAAATTTCAGGTAACTAAAGTCGTTATTAAGTATTCTGTTTAGCGTATCCTAGTGTATTTTTTATAATATTTCACGGATATTTAGAGAATTCTCTGTCGTCTCCGACTCGGGAAAGTTTTCAAATTTATAGTGTTCTCGAAAAAATTTCCGATGATAATCGAAGCACTTGTGGTATTATATGTGACAATTCAAATATTCAGCAAGAAATAGACATGAATGCTATATACCTGGAAATAAAAATCGAACAATCATAAATGTAAGCGAACTTTTGTCGTTCATTCCAGATTCCAGATCACCGCGGTATCCCAAAAACGTCGATTCTCTGTCAGGTTGCAAATTCAGAATGAAAAATCAATGCATCAGACTTGGAAAAATGACTCGTATGCAGTGAACATCAGTTAAAATTTGATAGTAGGTACATTTTCCCTAGATATTCGCACGATGTTCCACGAATATTATATGAATTTTCTTTCGTGCGCTCCAAAACATAAAAAAATCCGGTTGAAACTTCTGGATTGAACTTCATTGCGAAATCGCAAAAATATCGTGTTGCAATGGAACGCAAATGAAAGTGTATGTGGTACTTGACAATTATAGTTTTTCTCACCGGCTATAGTTTTTGGAACTATACGTTGATAATTCCACACATAAAAAACTGGTACTGTAACTACGAATACTTAGGGAAGGTTCCAAAAACAAAGAAGATCATTACACATTACACCTTTGTTTGATAAATGGAAATCGATGTTCCGAATGAATCGTAATATAGATTCTTAGAAACAAAACTCAAAGAATAATATGTTGGCATAGTTTTCATATCTGACCAATTGCAAATAAACAAATCAACAAATTTCCGGAATTTTTTTCCTCCTTGGAGGCGGATGGATTCAAACTGGACATGTTTTGACGTTCATAGGTAAAAATTCCTTTTTACATTTTCAGATTATGCCGAATTGATTTCATTTCCATGATGATACGTTTCTTGAGACAAAATATATGTCCACCAACTTAGTAATAGGATTTTGTAAAACCCTGAGAAATTGACCTACTATCGACTTTATTTTTTATTATTTCCAGTAACTAAAGTCAGTTAATTGTATTTTATTCAATCTAACGATATTATGGATTTGGAATTATCACTGCCACCTTCTCCGAGTTCCTTGCAACAAAAAATATTTCCTCCAACTTTAGTGGAATCAAGTTATTTAAGAATGATAGTTCCAACCAACACAGGCTCATGAATATTTTGGGTAACTAAAGTCGTTAGTCTGTTTTTTGTTTAGCGTATCCTAGTGTATTTTTAAAAATATTTTGTTGTGACATTTTCTTGCCGACTGCCACTGTAGCTACAATTAAAAAACGGGAATTCTCTCTAGAACACGGATATTCAGAGAAATTAGTCAAAAAATTAATTTTCTCGACAAAAATTCTGGTGCTAATTGGAGCTATCCTGGTATTATAAGTGATAATTCAAATATTCCGCAAGAAATGAAAATCAATGCTCAAAATAAATCATATGCTACATACCACACACAAAAAAAAGAATTCTCAATTCGAGAAAATATATTTGTTTAGTTCGATTTACTCAGATTAAGTAGATATTGTGTAATTCTGAAGAAATATTTTTGAATAAAGTAAATCACTTTTCTTCATCTTAAATTTTAATTTCTTCCACTATTTTTCTCAATCTGAGAGTATATAGTTGAAAGAAGAATATCATAAGCTCAATGTAAAAAAATCGTGTATTTTCCATCAAGCATTACCAGAAATATCGAATCAAGAAAATCTGAGAGCATATAGTTGAAGGAAGAATCTCATAATCTTAATGTGAAAAAATTGTGTATATTTTATCAAGCATTACCAGAAATCTTGAATCAAGAAAATGTATATCTGATTTTCTTCATTTGAAAATCTAAATTGAGAAAATTCTTGAATCAAGTAAATCTCCTCAAGATTTATTTGGCATATCCCCGCCACTTGTTTATCCCATACGTGCCGCGACTTCTTTTTGTCGGCGCTATTAATTCCCGTGCTTCATCTGTGAATCCCTGTCCCCCCCCCCATACAAGCTTTCCGGTGCTAACGGAGGAACGACACGCGTCATTCGCATCATTTAGTTTTTGGTTTTTGGTTTTTGGTTTTCGACTTTCGTCCTTTGACCAACTTTGTCCATCCACCAAGTGTCCAAGTGTCCAAGTGTGGCCGCAGATTAACAAACCGGATAATATGGAGGAACTCTTGAAGTCTTCGGATTCTCAAGAAATAATTGAAACATTCAAAGGTAAGTGCCATTCGTTGGTATACCTATACGTTGTTTTTAACGTGTCTATAGATATTTGAAAAGTTCTGCCGAGTAGTATAACTTCCTGACTATATCGATTCGAAAATCATGATCATGCAAGTCTTCCGATGAAGAGTTTATTCTAATTCAAATTTGGTAATTGAAATCTTCAGGATTTTCATAAATTCTCGTGAATTCTGCACACATCTTTGATATTATATGACTTATTTTTCGATATATTATTATATGCGAGGCGAGGGAAATGAACCGAAAATGTTTCTTAATGAGTTCCTCAGAATTCCTTGTAATTTTCTCGAGAATTGCCTTGAATTATTCGACAATTTCTGGGATTCTTTGTGAAAACGAAGTCTGATTTACATACAGGGTGCGCCTCTCAAAATTGAACCCCCTCCTAACTCATTCGTTTCGAGAGATATGAAAAAATATCAAATAAAAAAATTGTTCGAAACAACCTAAACTTTCATTTTGTGTACTGGTTTTGATTAATTTCTACATATTTTTATTTTTCAGAATCCAGGCGATGTTGAGTCCAAAGTGAAGGAACAAACGGACTTTGCCTATGATAGAAAATTGACAGTGCAACCTTACATCATCACGGAAGGTGATGTACTCAATAAACTGAGAACAACATATGTTGTGGTCGACAAGATAAGTATAACACATCAGGGAAGCATTCGATTTGTTGTTCAAATTGTACCATGTTTTCTATTTGAACTATCCCCCTCAGAGTGAGCATTTATACACAATCATCCAGAGGGCGATTTACAAAATTGTCACGAAAACTGATAAATTAAGTCCCCAAATTCATGAGGTTTGGTCTTTTTTTGATTAAATAGTATACATCAGGATATCAGAGGGTCAATGAAGCTTACGATTTGTTATTCAAATTAATATTTCATTAGAGCAACCTCCTCAAAGTGAGGAATTACCTATAAACTGTTATTCAGACAGCAATATTTTGTCTCTTTTTGATTACAGCCTATTGGTAGGGTATTGAGTGAAAATGAAAAAAAAAAACGTATATATATATAATATTATAAATGTATATCTACCTATGTGTGAATATTGTATTGGTGGAGTAGCTTTTAGTTTAAGAGAGCGTTTCTGTTTTTTTTATCTTGAATATTTTATGATTTGTTATTGTTTCATTTTCATTATCTCAACTATGAATGAAAAATATATGAGTGAAAATGGAAAAACAATAGTTTATATCTTACCCGTGTCTCTATCCTGAGAAAAAAAAAGCATCATGTGAAAAAAAAATTCAAGAGCCGTGAGAATTTACATAAATATTGCCTTGAAAAAACCAGTACTAGAACTAAAAATTTAATGAAGAAAATATTATTTCTCATTGCAGATGTGGTCAAAATTTTAGCATTCCTTTTGGCTATAACCTCAGAAAGAAAGATTTTTCATTTTGTTCAAATTATTTTACCTCAATTAAATATCAATTTGAATACAAGGAAGTCATTTTATCAAAGTAAAGAAATCATATTGTCAATCAGAGACCTCGATACTTTTGGCCCAATGAATTTATGACTTGATCCGAGATTACTACATTTATCAAAATAAGAAATTCATATTTTTGAGATGAAAAAATTATATTTTGTTTGAAATACATCGATATTCTTGTTTCAAGAAAATGTATCCGTTACACGAAATAAATTAATGACTCACTCTGACTTAACTATTTTATCAGAACAAAATATTCATATAATAGTAGTGAAAAAATCATATTTTCAATCATAGTGCTCTCATATTTTTGGTACGAACAAGTGTGTTTCTTACATCGAGTGGATCAATATTTCATATCAATATTACTATACTGTGAAATCGAGAGAATAAACTATTGATCCAATACAATCGTATCATTCAAATGGGTATTTTAAATATTTCATTGAAGCATTTTTATTCCGTTCAATTCAAGTATTTTGATTACTCTAATGAAAATTCTCTCATTGTCTTGTTGTAATTGAATGATTGTTTTAATCTGAAAATATTTACATGACAATATAGTTTTTTCGCAATGAGAAAATATTTATTTGAGTATATATAAACAAATCATTTTCTTGGATTGAAGCATATTTATTCGATCGGAGAACTTTTTTTTTTGTGTGCAAGAAACAAAAATCGAATGATCATAATTGTTTGTCGTTTATTTATTTTCGTTTATTTTATTTTCCATTTCGCGATTTTTGCAAAAATTTCGCAACTTATTTGAACGTAACTCAAAACTTACATCCTTATGATTCCAGATCACCGCGGCATCCAACAATCGTCGATTTTCTGTCAGCTCGCAAACTTTCCGTGTTTTCAAACTGTCCGTATGAGCGCGCGGAACTCAAAACTCAACAGTTTGGGCCCTCCGTCCGTCGAGTCGCATAGCGTACTGAAAGAGAAAGCAGGCGGTGGCGGTTGCGATGTTGCCAACAGCGATTATCCTAATTACGCTACTCCACAGCTGTCAAATTACTTCTTTCAAGACGCAAAGGCTCTTTCTATACGACAGGACGAAATTCTAACAGTCTACTACACCAAAACTATACTCCATTTTAATCAAATCACGGGACATGTTTAGAAGCTTCAAAGCTTCATCATCAGCTTTCAGCTACATAGGATCAACAAGAACTATAAGATGGTCGTTCAATTTTCAAATTGATTCCTATTGGATATTGCACCATTACGTTTTACAAACCAGTCCCCTAACATAGGTGATCCGCAATAATTAAAAAATGTCTTTTGATTTTTGTTGTGATATGTGAACATAATTTCTCTTTCAAAACAGTGCTTCTATGCAACTAAGAGCTGATTGTGATATCTTCGGATACGGGAAAGAAATTGATAACATACAAAGTACCTCAGTAACACAGAATATACGGATTAGGAAGGTGCCCATATTTTTTATGTTGTGTATTCATCAACAAACTATCATTATTCTATTTTCTTCTTCTTTCTAGTTCTGCTGTTGCTCTCGTTGGATTTTATCACCATTTATCAGGTTCCCTATCCCGGAACTTGATTTTTCACCAGTACTTAGTGCAAGGGACTATTCCGTCTCTGGATGAATACGAAGGTGCTTTTGTTTCCTATGTTGTGTATTTATCAACACACCTTCATTATTTTATCTTATACTTATTTTGTTTGGCAATTTATGGAAGCGTGTTTCTTTATTTCTTCAATCAACCAGCTATTTTCAATTTACAAAAACGTGTTTTCATGTTTTTTATATTTTTTTGTAAGTACTGCCCCGCAGTGAATGTGGAGAATTTGCGTGCCAGTTGCTGTCTTTGGATCATTCAACCGTTCACTAGTTTCCCTCCCCGGGAACTTCATTTCATACGAGTACCTGGTGCAAGACACTACCATCTCTATGGATGTAACTATTCCATATTGTAAGAGTCTTTATTCTGGGGCCCTTACTTTGACGCTCTGTTCAGGACAGGAGACTACCCTGGTATTTGACAGGGGGGATTCTCGAGCGCCAGATTTTTGATAAAGGTGATTTACTTCACCTGCTCCTCCCAACTTAGTCGGGAAGGAGGCCCAAAGTAGCAACAGTGGAGAAAGGTACAGGAGGTATACCTACCTCGGTACCCACAGTATAATCCAGGAGCCTGGACTACTGGTTGCCATTTCTGGTCTGGATAATTACAGGAATCAAAGCAAATATCTTTCAGGTCTCTGGTATTTTAGGGTTAGGTCTGGAAAATTATTTATCCAAACTATTTCATCATTTCTACCTGGAGAATCGGAAACACAGTTTCAAGCGAATCAAACATATTCAATTCCTATTTATCTTTCTTTTCCCTTCGAATTTCTAATTTTCCAGTATCGGATTTTTAGTGAGGTTGATTAATTATATTTTTCCATTAATGTCAATAGTTCATGAAACATAGAACACCGCCTGACGGGACACAAAGCACAGAGACACCGGTGCACAGGACTGGATTTCTCAAGGAAAAGAAGAAGAAGAATTGTTAACTAGCTTGTCAGTGTCAGTCAATCAGTCGTCAGTCAATAATAATATTCTGCAATTTTGACAAATGGAAATACTGAAAATCACTAAATAAATTATTGAACTATTTGGAACTGAAAACAATGACGACAAAGAAAGAAATATGGAATATGCAATCACAAAAAAACCGTTTATTCGTAAATACAACTTTCTGGATTCGTTAACAGGTCGGGTGAGTATCGGTATGAAAAACAACAGGAATGAAAAGAATCCATGAACAGGATGAATAACACTGGTGAAAAATATACAAACTTACATGTGTAACAGGATATCACTATACAATACTATTTTACACTGATTTTGAATGAACTATGAAAGCACTAAGAGATCAGCAAGAGAATCCGGAGCTTGAAGAGCAACGTAGATCAGGTAGTGTAGACTTGTAGAGAAGAGCTTAGAGAGAGAGCCGAATCCTTGGCTGTCTTCAGTATTTATGCACTGCTTTGGCCTTGGCACAAGGACAAGTAAATCTGGAATCTCATTGGTTAAAACTCCCACCTTGTCATGGCTCATGGCCATGGCCACTAAATCTGTCCTTGAAAAGCACATGTGCACCTCCAACACAAAACGCGGAAAAAATAATATTACACCCTAAATGGGCACAGGAACCGGATCTACTACCTTTGCTTATGCTACTGAATGAATTTGGCTGGAAAATACTCAATAACAACAAAGTTATGAGCAGTCAAACATCAACAGGTAGATAATTCAACCAAATTTCATATCATAAGCAAAGGGTTGAAAAATATTGAAGTCTTTAGGGTTGTAATGATGTTCATGAGAGTTTACTATCAGGAAAAGCTTTGTGAAGTCAGGAATCAATGCATTACTCAGCTCTCTCAGGTTTTCAGGTTTCGAGCTTTCGAACAGGTGAAATTCAACTAGCATCAGGCTGAGGTACTTAGATTTTGATCAAAAACAGTCTAGTAATGAAGCTGGTCAAAAATACTTCATTACAATATTATCATACATAGGTATACTTCGTGGATGCGAAAAATTGATAATCCTGAAAATCCTGATCAGGATAATGGAACAAAACTCCCAAATTATGCTATTGTCATCCGTCCTTGATAAGTGTGCGAAGATTAAATTCAATTCGATGTTTCCAAGTGGGTCAAAATCACAAGTCTGTGACATTACCCCGTGTCTCTAGCACAACGAATATTTAATTATTTGGTGGAGGATGAATTTGAGGTTTTGGTGGCAGGACATCATCCACCATATTATTCGAGAAGAAAAATCTTCAAGATATTGAACAGGATAATGGAACGAAACTATCAAATAATGCTATTATCATCGGATCTTCATATCAGTTTGCAAAGTATCAATTGAATTTTACGTTTTTTTTTATCGCTTGGAGCGCACGAAAGGGAATCCCTATAATGTTCAAAGAACATCGTGCGTTCCTAGGGAGGATAGGGACAGGAGGTAGGTATTGGCATTTTTTTTGAACTTTTGGAGATTATATGTTGTTGGGAATACTTCCACAGGCAATGAATTCCAGAGCCTAGCCGTTCTATGGATGAAGGAGTTTTGATAAAGTGCTGTTCGACATCTTTCGAGGTTGACAACGAAAGGATGTGGTGACTGAGCTTGTCTAGTTCGTCTGATTGGTATTGCTAGTGAAGGGATGATAGCAGAGATTTCCGAAGAACATTTCCCGTGGAAGTATCGATAGAAAAGTGAAAGGTCGCCGAACTTTCTACGGTGTTCCAATGATGTCAAAGAGTGAGTGAGTGTGGCGTCACCCACCAGGCGAATGGCTCTTCTCTGGATGGAATCTAAGAGCATCAACGTATGTTTTGGTGCTGAACCCCATATGTGGGAACAGTATTCTAGAACAGGCCGTATCTGCGCTTTGTAGATCATGAGAAGCTGTTGTGGTGTGAAGTAGCTTTTCGCACGGAACAAGAATCCGAGTTTTTGTGAAGCAGCTTTTGCGATGGATCTGACATGATTATCCCATGAAAGAGTGTTGCTGATGGAAATACCGAGCATAGATAAGGTGGGCTTGGTGGGGATGATGGAGCCAGACATTACAATATCGGGCATACTGAGTTCCGCCTTTCTAGAGAAAATGCAGGCTTGAGTTCTGGTAGCGTTGAATTCAACTAGATTGTTTGTTCCCCATGCTGTGATTTCGGCAAGATCTTCATTGACAGCATTGACCTGCCTGCGCCGTGAGTTCTTAGTTTCCTGGGAAGAAATGGGAATTCTGGAAGAGAACGCAGTATGGAGGGTACTATCATCTGCAAAGCTGTGGATGGGGCAAGTTGTTACTCCCAACAGATCATTGATATGAAGCAGGAATAATGTTGGTGCCAAAATTGATCCTTGTGGAACGCCGGAATTGATGCCAATGGTATCAGACGATACACCGTCCATCACCACGTGAAGCGATCTGCCTGAAAGAAAACTCGATAAGAGATGGCATAGCTGAGGTGGTAAGCCGTATGATGGTAGTTTGTGGAGGAGTCCTTCGTGCCAAACACGGTCGAATGCTTTCGATATGTCCAACGCGACAAAATTACGGGGTCAAAATTACGTTCGTAGATTCCGCGTTACAAACTTACAAACCTACAAACATACATATACTAATATAAGCTTGTTAATAAATACAGCGCGTGATATATTGGATATTCTCTATATAATAGCCCTTGAGCCTAACTTCACTTACTGCTTTGAAGTCATGAAGTGAAATTTCAATATCCTGAATTCTGTTCTCTAGTTCCTAACATGAACTGGGTGGTCCATCAAAACATATCACAAGGGTTCGGAAATGCTTTGTTTTTAGTAACAATGTCACAAAATCATAGAATAACCCAAAATTTCATAAGTACGCACAATATTTTCTCCGATTTTGGCGAAAAATGTTCCACTACAGCCCAAATTGGTCAGATTGATAATTCAATGAATTTTATTGAGTATTTTGTGGGTGCAATATTCAGCTTGTCCGTTTGAACTCACCTACGTACGACTGAATATCCCGTTTGACTACATGATTCTGGATAACACAATGAACAATCTACATCACAGTGGTCGAAAGTTCGAGTCCCAGCCAGAGCAAGAAACTTCTTTCAATATTTCATTCATGAAATTTACGAATCGAATATTGTGAAGTTTCAGAGCATCGGCTGGGCATAGTCCTGCTCGATTCGCTGTTGCGTTTCAATTAACAGGTGCTGCTCCTAAAGTGGCGTATGGAGTTAGTAACAAAGCCTACATAGAATACGCAGAAAGAGATGATGATGTGGTTGTGAGCATCAGAGAAGAAGTAGGACGTTGTATGTAGGTGGGTGTGGAAAACTAAGAGCTGAGCGTGCGAGCGGTCCAATGCTGCCTGGACCTCTTCTAACGAGGGTTAACGAGGTAGAGGACAGGCCTGCCATTCTGCAGCATAAAGTAGTGAGTACAAAACTAGCCTACAAAACACAGCCAAAAAAACTCTGAAAGAGAGCTGATGGACGGTACCTGAAAAAGGGTGTTAGCCAGCTCTCTTCAGCGAATCACATCACTTAATAAAAAAACACCTTAGAGCTTGCGAGAAGGTCCCATTAGGGACAAGTTGCTGACGAGCAAACGTCCCCCACCAGTACCAGTACCAGTTGGATGACACAATGAACAGTATTCATCACCAGTTATGAAACATTCTACTTTATGCAGCTGGTTACATGGAGAAGGACTTTTCAAAATTTCCGTCAGTTGTCAAAATTAGATAAAGAACTTTCGAGCAGAAATATCACGATCTCCTGAATATATTCGAGATCATTATGTCGCTTTGTTGTTCAAATTGTGTTGCTGAGCAAGACCGTTGAATTGTCAATGAAAGACAAAATATTCACTAGTCATCCAGAACCGAAACATATTTTGCTAGATTATTTCACGAAGCATAAGAAGCATGATCCATAAATGAACAACTCGGAGGAAAATTCTTCTATTATAATTTTTTACTGAGATATTGCTATCGCTATGTGAATAACTATTGTTATTTTTTATTTTAAGGAAAGGAAAATGAAACACTACAGATGAGTCATCCATATAGGCATATACAGAACTGTAAAAACTCAGCGTCTATTTCTGAGGTACTAATAAGCCGATTCGAATCAATTTACCTCAGTTCAAAGTTGCTCAGCTCCAGAGATATTGGGTGGTGAAATGAAAAAATAGAATCCGAATAAATTTATATTATATATATACCGGGTGGCTACGGAAGTATTGCCTACGGAATATCTCAGTTATTGTATGAAGTAGGTTTGTGAAATTTGGAGCATCAATATAATGACATAAGAGCTAGAATTTGAGCATATTGACATGTCGAAGTTAACTTCCGGTCTGACCGGAAGTAACATCAACTTTCTTATTTTAAATGGAAACCCTATTTTTTTTCTTTTCGCTTTATTCAGCATTCAATTCCCTTCCTAATGACATATCACAAGTTGGTATCTAACCAGAAACTAGATCAGAAAAAAAATTATTATTGAAATTCACCGAGTAGGCCGTGGAAGCAAAATGATAGTCAAAAATTGAAAAGTTGGCTATGGAAACCATACGTCACTTGATAACAGTTGCTACTACTGTGATATTTTATTGTCATTCGTCGGCGTTATAAAAAGCCGCCAAAAAAATATTGGAAAAATTGGGAAAAAAAACAATACTCTGTAGGTCCGTAACTTAAATAGGAACATACAACTTTTTCTTGCCTGTACTATTCAGCATAACCATCCCTCTCTAATGATATAATAGAAAGTCATTTTTTGGCTTTCATTTTGCATCCACGGCCTACTCGGTGAATTTCAATAATAATTTTTTTTCTGATCTAGTTTCTGGTTAGATACTAACTTGTGATATGTCATTAGAAAGGGAATTGAATGCTGAATAAAGCGAAAAGAAAAAAAATAGGGTTTCCATTCAAAATAAGAAAGTTGATGTTACTTCCGGTCAGACCGGAAGTTAACTTCGACATGTCAATATGCTAAAATTCTAGCTTTTATGTCATTATATCGACGCTCCAAATTTCACAAACCTACTTCATACAATAACTGAGATATTCCGTAGGCAATACTTCCGTAGCCACCCGGTATATATATACATTGAACGTATTGCTCCAAAAATTGGTAGTCGGTGGTTTTTGTGATTCGAAACCAAAATACGGATACCTTTTCAATTTGGCATAGAGGGCAATTACCAATGCACTTCCAATGGTTTAGAATGACCGTAACTTTTATCATGTACTTTTCCACTTTTTTCGTTGGGAAAATAATGTTCTAAAAATTTTTCAGCAGAACAGGTACTACTGAAAGAACCAGCAAGACTAAGCTGTTTTCAAGATAATTTGGTTTCTATTGTTCGATTCCACACCGGAATATTTAAATTATTCTGAATAAAAAATGTTTGCTGTTATCTTCGTAGATGTAATTTGGTCAGAGAATTGACAGTGCAAAAAATGCTTCCTTGAAATGTACTCGTCAATTATTATTCTTCAACTTCACCACCCTGTATCTCGCTAAGCAAGCGATTTCCAGACTGATAGATTTGAATGAGCTCTGATTTCATATCCCCTCGAAATCAGAAGTGTAGCAACTTTGGAATTTCAGGTTGTACACAACAGAAAACCACGAATAAGATCAAGTTGGCAATGCGAGTAAAATGGCAACCGTGTGCATAGACCCCGTGACGTCATCACTGGACTATATTCGCTCCGGCCCTATCGCTAGAGGGCTCAACATTTATTTCCTGACCTATGCCACTTAACCCGCGTGTCACGGCTCTGGGCTAGGCAGGGTGCATTACAGTCGAACTCAATTCGGTTTCTCTGTCTATCGAACCTTATGTTACTTGCCAGAAATTGGTATAGAAGGTTTATAAGACGCTGTAAATTTTCTGGAAATGCTGAATCAAGAATAATATCAGTATATATATCCTTCAACGAGTGGATAATGATAGCTATTATACGTGCGTAGATGACTACAGCATCGTCCACCAATAATATAATTGGTGGACGATGACTATGGTTTCTCTACCTCTATAATGATATACAGGGTGTCCGCTAAAAGGAGGTCAATCCATTAACCATATATTCCTTGAACACAAACAATATGAGTTTCTAAGTACCATTTTTTATTTTAGCCCTTCAAATTCGATATACAGGGTGTCAAAGTTGGAAATTGAAAACTGTTTTTATAATTACACGCGTATTTAATAAGATATTAATCTCAAAATTGGTACATTACTTCAGCACGAAGAGTTACATCGTGTGGGGAAAATAAAACAGAAAATAACTGTCAAATATTCAAAATACTGAGGGTCAAGTACACACTTACCCCTATATTTTTTTGTACGTGCGCTAATGACTTCAAATCTATTTTTCTTCGAGTGTTCAATAATTTTTGAGTATTTTTTGTCTCTTATAGAATTTCAATAAAATTATTTGTTTTTTAAATAATTCGAAAAGTACTGGTTATTGTTTGATGCCTATGCGACTTACGGTAATTTCATTATGTTCACATACTCCTATTTTTTTCGTCGAAATTGGAAGAGGGCGTAACTTTTCACGTACGAAAAGGTTAATTTGGAAATACCGGGTGAACATCGTGACAACCAAGGAAAATTAGGTAGGAATTGGTGTTCTCCTTAAATTTCTGGAGAACACCTCCCTTGGCAATGTGTTCCAGAGCCCCGCTGTTCGTTGGATGAACGAGTCTTTGGAAAGACAAGTTCTGCAAGTCTCCATAGTGACCACGAAGGGGTGCGAAGCCTCAACTCGGCGGGTTAATCTGGCGGGGACTGCCAAGGGAGGAGGATATTTCAGGAGAGCATCGTCCATGAATATATCTTTAAAATGGAGCCAGATCACCAACATTTCTACGGTGTTCCAGAGAAGTGAGTGAGTTTGTGAGCGAGGTATCACCCACGAGACGAATTGCCCTTTTTTGGACAAAATCCAACAGTTTCAGAGTATGTTTGGGAGCTGCACTCCAAATATGGAAACAGTATTCCAAGACACGTCGGATCTGTGCCTTATAGATCATAAGCAGCTGACTGGAAGTGAAATAGCTCCTGGCCCGAAACAGAAAACCAAGTTTTTTGGGATGCACTTTTAGCAATTATTGATCTCACGTGATTTTCCCAAGAAAAGTTATTGCTGATAGTAATACCAAGCATCGAAATGGATGTATTCTGAGGTATGGCTACTCCTGAGAAGCTGATGTTGAGCACAGTGAGATCGGCTTTTCTGGAGGAGAGGCATGCTTGTGTTTTGTTTGCATTGAAATCTGCCAAGTTATTGGATCCCCATTCGAGAATTGTTGCCAAGTCCATATTTATGTTGTCAACATTTCTCCCTCGTTCGTTTCTGATTTGCCTGGCTGGTATTGGAGCCCTGGAAGAGAAGGCGAACCTGTGTACTGGACACGATATTATGACAAGTGGCAGAGGACACAGAACTAAAGCAAATTGAAAACTGGGATGAACGTAAAATCAGCTAGTGGTAGTACAGTTAGAAATCAATCCGACAGAAATGGCAATGAGGAACATTGTGTGGAAGAGGGGGGAGGAGTTCCAACAATGATTGGTTAAGTTGCAAATATGAAAATATGAACGAATGAATAATGAAAATGAGAAGATCAAAGTAGGTGAAACCCAACATAAAACCAAACCTGGTTCCTGGTGAATTCTAGAGAATTGAAAAATTTCATAAAGTCATAGTTTACCTATTCATTGAAGGACGAGACAAAAATATTGTTCATAGCATTTCAGAAATCTCCAACTGACTCAATAAGGTGCCTTCCTGACAAACATATAAAATTTTTAAATCTTGATCCATATCAAAGTTATGTTCAGAATTTAGTATGTGGGGAGAAAGTTTTTGGATTTTTCTATGGTTTTGACATGCTCCAAAACTCTAGTTGAAATCTTCCTACTTTGACTAACATACTGTGCATTGCAATCAGAACAAAACTACTAGTGACACCGAATTTATGATTCAAAGAAACTTTATTTTTTGTATCATTTGAAATTTTTGAGATATTATCAATAAGGAAAAAATCCAAGAAGAAAAAAAAAATTAGATAATGCAACATCATATGCTTTTGTTAGGTTCTGAACCACAGATGACATAACTGGATAAATGAAGATGTATTCAGAGGATTACTATAAGAGAAAATGTTGTATACCAAAGGAATATGCTTGCCCGTTTTTGCAAGATTGAATTCGATATGGTTTCATCGTGAAGACGTTTGCGAAAGATTGAATCACAAATACTTTTGAAGATTATTTTCACACCGTCCTTGAAGATTACAAAAAACGAACAAGCTCAACCTCATAAGTTGAGGACCTCTTATTGTACTTTTTCAGAATAAATACATGTAGAACATCATAAAGAATAGAATCCCATTTCCGAATCACAATTCCACAGAGCTCTCTATCGAAGAGCAGGTGGCGAATGCAGTTCAGGAAAATATAAATATCCAATTTGAAACACAGATGGGCTATCGGATATCTACATGCTGAAGAGGTCCGTGTCGCGTCTCTGGAAATACCACATATATTTCTGTTTTATCCCAATTTCATTCTCATTTGATGGGGAATGAACATGGAAAAATCAGAATGGAGAACATCCGAGAACGTCAATAGAAATTCTAGAGGGCAACGCCGTGTTTAGTTTGTCTATACTATGTAATTTGACAGCTTCGGCATCTCTACTCGAATTCATTGTATAGCGCGATATTCCCATAAAGGAAGTTTGTAGTTTCATAGAAGTAGTTTCAAAGGTTATTCCACTGATTGTATCGTGATTTTGATAACTATTTGTGGAATTCAATGTGAATTATGCATACAACTCGACAATCCACGATAGTTATGATTATATGTAGTGTAGCCAGTACGCGGAGTTAGTTTACCTCGTTGATATAAGGAGGTTCGGCTAGTATTAAATTATGAACAAAAACAAATTGATTTGTATATGAAGAAATACATTGAGAATTTGCATTCACTATGTCATGGACATATCAATTCTTTCTTGGTTTATTCAACAGAAAACATCTAGTTGCCTGGCTATATGCCACGACGAACATTGAATTATATCCATTGAACACACGCGAGATGAGAATCTGAAAACAAAATCTTCTGAAGTTTAGAAATTGCATTCTCCCTCAGAGAAAAATATGTTTATTATGCACATAATGTCTTTCTGAATATTCAACAGAAAACAACTACTTTCTTGGCTATTTGACACGTCGAACATTGAACAATATCTGTTGAACATGCAAAAGGAGAGCATGAAAATTGAAAATCCTCTGAAATTGAGAATCGACATCCTCTCTCAAATCGGATAACATAATATGATGTATTACGATTTAAAAATATAACTCGCCAATATGTTCAGTATACAAGTATACTTGTATGAACTCTGATCATTCATCAAAATCAGATTAGTGAGTATATGACAATAATGATAGCGATCATTTATTTTTCTCCACATTCCACTGTGTTTGGTTCGGTGATCAATAAAGGGAAAAAATATCTTCGTGTGAGACAAAAAAGTATCAATGGCCAAAAATACTTCACTATGGTGGATTTATATCTCCAGCATGGGTATGAAATGCCAAATCTGCCGAAATCGGGAAAAAATCATCAGGTATGCGTCCCAACCCAAACAACCAACCATAACAATGTTGATAATTCTTGATGACCTAGTACAACATTTTCAGTTGCCTAGCAACACTTTAGCTCCTATGTTTGTGTCAGTAATCGAAACGTCAATTCAAGAGCTTATTGTGGTATTAAAATTTTTGTCGGTTGCACAAAAAATATATTACAGTGCAGACTCGATAATCCGAACTAATAAAAACCAAGGCGATTCGGATTACCAAAAAATTCGGATTACCGAAGCAGTTTTTTTTTTAATTTTTTATCACGAAATGCAAAAAAAACATAAATACGAAAAAGTAACACTGAAATATGCATAAAAGTAAGAATATAATACTAGTTTCTAAAGTAATTTGTAATTTTTGTTTGCTTAGCACATCTTTGATTATTTATAAAGGCCATTTCTTTTAATCTTTGAAGTACAAGAATATCATTTAACGGAATATTATTTTCTTCCTTGCGTAATGTGAATCCCAGATACTAACAAAAGAACAATTAGGGGAATCCCTGAACATTTCACTCACAATTTCTATAGGAAATAAATAGGCCTGAAGGTATACTCGGATTATCGAGTACTATGAAATTCGGATTATAGAGTACTCAATGTATTAAAAATGCTTGTTCGGACTACTGAAGAATTCGGATTATTGAACGTTCGGATTATCGAGTCTGCACTGTATAGTTTTTATAAGATCATATTCCTTATTGGCATAAAGTCTATGACCTCACCTTTTGTATGTTTAGTAAGATCGAGTTACATCTGTAGACTATTATTTTAATATAATAACTTGAAACCTGAACAATAATTCCTTGGTTTCCATCACCATCACAGTTTATCGACAATATGGAAATTATAATTGCATAATGACAGCTTCCTGAATGGAAACCAGTAAATTCGTCACATCAACGAGGAATGAGTGAGATTAGGTCTGAAGTTGGAGCGGTGCCAAAATATCGATTTGCAATCGCTCGCTTATAAAAGCGGATTGAAAGAGTCAATTAAGAAGTGACAAATGTGTAATAAGAATGTATTGACCATGGAGATGTTGGCTATTTGGAAGCTTTGCGAACATTGCGAACGTGCTTTATTGCTCGGACAAAAAATTGGACGAATTGGTTTTGCTACAAGTGTTCTGGAAAGACGTATCTATTTGTTTGTCTTCACACGAAAATAATAACGTTTTTGAAAGAAAGATCTATACTAGGAGGAGAAACTGGGAAGAAAATAAGTTTATTCTCACTAACACCATACTATTTATAAGAGTCAAGAACTCCAGACTGGAAAGTAGGTAGTTCGTTACGATACTAGTCCAATATTATTTGCTTCAAGGGACTAGTTTGGTGAAATAATTACCTGTTCGATTACCTGTGGGTTTTGGTAGATTGCTAGAACGCTGTGCTGTGCCAGGAATTCGAAGATATTTCACTTCCTAGTTGAAAATGTCACTAATTTTGCTTACGATTATTTTATAAATTATCATCAAATTACACTGATTGTAAGATGCCGATTTCAATAGTGCAGAATTCTATAAAAAATCCTCAGAATATCAAGCTATTTTTGACAAATAATATATGTTTAAACGTTCATCTCGCAATCATGCTACATACAGGGTATTTAAAAGAAGGTGATCCCCTTGCTATAGGGTATGTTTTAATAGAACACTGCAAAATGAGTAGGGTGAGCTCAGTAAAACAATGTAAGGACGTCCGATTCCAAGATACAAATTTTTCACGATTATCTCGAAACTACTGGCAATATTGTGATGAAATCTCGTTTTAAAGTTTGAATTTGCTTCAATATCTCATACTCATAGAACACACTAGTTCCCTAATAACACACGTTATCCAGAGGACATTCATTTTATATCCTTTCGAAGTTCAAGACATAAATCCAGCTGATGATCTGGTGTGTACTCCATCTGGAAGCCTATTTATTTCCATGGACTCACATCGAATATCCACTTGGATGTCCATCGTGGTGATAAATCTTGAGAGAAGTAAAATGAGAGAATCTGAATTCATCTGTCAGAATTCGAAATGTAATATATAGGTTACGTTTATTAAATTAATTTGTTTTGGTGGACTTTTTTGATCATTTCCAGTAATTTATAGTTAAATTATGCCTCAGTTTCCAGCTTTCCCAAATTATCTTGCCTCATCGACTAAAACTGACGATAATAATTTATGGAACACGTTAAGGTATGTCCATGCTTGTACGAATTCCGCAAAATTTGTGCGAATCGCAAAATATGAAATTTCCAACAGAAATTTGACGTTCATACTCATGCGACAAAATAAGCAGGAGATAAGGGTTGTGTTGTGATATTAATTTATTCATTTCTGGTCCCACCATTGGTTCAAGGTCATCAAATTGAAGGCACATTACACGAAAGTAAAAATATTTATTAGGGTCGTTCAGTCGCATTCATCGAACTGGTCTGTACTAAATTGTTTATCTTCTGTAGTCTATGACATCGTCCACCGATATTCTAATTGGACAATGGTCTATGGCATCTATGGTACTAATCTCCATTCATTTTTCGTTATTTTAAAATGCTTCGAATAGTAAAGCTCCTTTTTATGCTTCTGGATACATCATTAGTTCTAGAGAGAAGATACAGATGATACCTTTGAATTAATTTCGTCCAGAGAATCCATCCTGCGAAGAAAATTTTATCATCTGAGGAATGATGAAATTTTTAATTATAAGTCTGTACTTACCTGTAGTCTAGTGTCTATAGTTTCGGCTCGAATTCCCCAATTTTGATGTTATTGAAATAACAATACATTTCATGTGGTTATGATTCCATCCGAATTCGCAAAAATGTTCAAATATTTCAACTTCATTGCGATATTCGCAGTCGCCATTATATTCGCATAAATTTTGCGGAATTCGTATAAGCATGAACATACCTTTATCCTCAACATGTGGCTCATGCATGATGAGGCTCCACCATATTTCACTCTGAATGTCCACTACTGTTTGATTCAACAGTTTTCAAATAAGTAGATGAAGGGGCAGAGGAAATATACTTTTTTTATGGGAAGCAGTACCTATTGAGTTCAAGGTGTACTTTAGACCAGTAAATACTGAACAGTAATTATGGGGACGGATTCAGAATGCAATGAATATTTTCAAAAATAATGCAGAAATGATGCAAAATACTCATTCCAGTTTTTATGCCAGTACATTGGACCACTTCTTTTTCAATCATCCTGAGAAGGTACTATCTATTTTCTTATCATATCCTAATATATACTTTAGCTTTCACTCATAAACTATGTTTGAAATAATAAAGAAATAACCTAACCTGTCTTTCAAATACGTATGGGTTGATGTATTTGTCCAATATATGGACATCATATGGATGTCCTTAAGAGACACTGAATGGATGTCCATCATGGATAACGCATGTATGTCCTGAAATGTAGAAAGGTGATATCCTATGGACATCCCTAGGACGTCTTGGTACACAAAGTGGTTATCCTATGGATGTCAAGGATGTACCGTTGAGGATATTCATTGTATGTTGTATGTCCAATGGACGGAGGTGTGTTATCATAGGGTTATACTGTTCGTATTGAAAATTAAGAGCTGATATATTCATCACAAAGAAAATGCGAATTCTCGATGTATTTCTTTATATAAATATCCATTTTTTCGTATTCATAATATGTCTTTTCGATAATTTCGTAGATAATCTAGGTCAATGACGTCAAATGACCTTCGAATACGCGGCTAAATTTGCCCACCCAAATTGTATGCATATGTTGATTGATTGATGGGTCAATATGGAGGTTTCAACCAAAGGGCATACCTTCGTAAATAACCTCTGAGAGAAATGTCGGTTGAAGGACTCATGGTCCGTATGCCGCCTCTCGAGACCGACCTATGTATGCAAATCGGCTAGCGCCCGGTTGCTTTCCAATACTTTTCAATGCTTCGTCTCTAATACAAATTCCAAAATTGCTTTCAATCAAAAGATGTTTGATTTGGGAGAGGGCAACGGGGTAAAGATCTAACAGACCACTTTTTTTTTAATGACTCGGCCGTTACTTGATGAAAATCCATGGCAAATGTAAAAACTTCGGATAAACCACTCTTTCCAATAATTCCTTCATGTCCCTTGAAGGACCTACGTAGATAATCGATACGCCTATAGTGTCGTATGCCAACCATCTAATAAAATTTCAAAATTATATATTTGCAGGTCACTCAACTTTCTGAAAAAAAAAAGAATATCCATAATGATTATGAACGTTGTGAATCGATTGCAATGAACAACACTGAAGTAGTTACTGCTTCATATTGTTACAAATCCCATGGCATATTTGAATAGCTACTATTAAAAATAATGCAAAATTCTAATGCACTGAAACGAATGCGTTTCAGTCTAAATGATAAACGCATTGATAAAGAAACAGATGAACTAAATAAATTTCGAATGAATATCATTCGATACACAACAGGAAACTCTCAAAGGTCTTCTCCGGCTCAGTGTCTATAAAAACATCTTTTCAGAATGAAATGATCCGAACAAACTCCATTGGAGACGAAACCCCACATTCTCCTATTATACGACAATGTAGTCAATTCACTTCTCTACATCTTTGCAGTTTGGTCTGCAAAAAGAGTGAATTCAACATTCTAACACAACAAAAGTCGAATAAAAAATTATTGATAGATGCCACATAGTTATTTATCATACAAGGGAAAAAGAGTAGTAGATTCTAGCCGTGTGCTTTACTCTGATATTATTCCCTTGTATAATACACTATTTTTTTCTGTGACAGGAGGAAGGACGAATCAAGTATTAAGAAGATATTACATCATATTAAAATAAGAAAATCATCAACGTGCTCGAAGTTTCTAACAGGAATTTGACCTGCGTTGCAGGCATCGTATTGTAGACATCTTTATCATCCTTTGGAAGTACTAGAAATCACATTTTTTGTTATTTTCACTTCCAGTTTAGGTTTATTTGAATATTATATATCTCCTACTCCCTTCGTACAGACTAGATCTTCTGTAGGGCTACCAATTTGTTCCTTCTCCATATATCTCTCTACATATTCATTCTACATATACAGGGTGTAACTGAATAAGTGTAAAACATTTGAGGAGGTGATTCCTCATCGAAAAAAAGATGGGATCTTTCATATAAAGAAGACGGTACATAAAATTTGTTCAACAATTTTTTTCACAAGCACTAAGAAAGTTACAGTACTGAAATTAACCTGACATTTTCTAACAAGGCACTTAGCCAGTAATTTATTTGGTTTACCCCATGGTTGTAAGGGGTGGGAAACGCTACCACAATTTTTTTTCCAATGTGACTTTTTGTCTTATTATTTGTTTACCATTTAAAAATTTATTTCTAATAGCCTGTTTCACTGTAAACATAAAATTGCCCTTAAATTTCTTGGCCAAAATAAACCAGTTCGCAGCAAATAATTATTATTTTACGAACAACTACAGAGATACATCGTCATTAATGCAAACTGGATTTATTGTTATTTTGTAGTTACTACCTCCATTAAACGATGAAAGGGGAATGTATGCCCCACCATTTAATCGAGGAGGTAGAAAATGAGGCCCAATTAAATGATCCCCAATAACTTCGACCCACACGTTAAGAGATACCTATTCTTGATGGTTGGTTTCGACAATAGCGTAGGAAGAAAGTGGTTCATTAAAAGGGATATTATTCTTCTCCTTCTTCTTCTCCGAAGCACTGGTGGGCGGGTGAACGACATTCAGCTGGGTATGCCGACTGCCTTGGAGAAGTTCATAAGCTTCCTCAGCTGAATCTCTTTTACGTCGTCTGGCCTCAAAATTATGTTGCCAAGGACAGTCCTCCTCTGTTGCGTCAGTGGTGGACACTCAGTGAGGACATGTTATGACGTTTCGTCATCTTCCAGGCACCATCTGCAAAGGGGGTCATCCTTGATCCCAATAAGGTCTAGGTGCCTATTGAGGTGGTTGTGCCCCGTTAGGAGCCCCACTACCATTTTAAGGTTTCGCCTGTTTAGGAAATGAACCTCTTTTGCGAGCCTCTTCGAAGGTTCCTTTATGTGGAGCTTCGATTGTCTCATTCCTGGTGTGTCCTGCCATATTTTGAGAAATTGCTTTTGCGGCTGTTCCTCTATAGAGGACATTGCCAGGTTATTTGGTATTCCCCAGGTTGGTTTCGGTCCGACCGAGTTCCGTCCTGAATCGATCTTTGCCAGTCTGTCTGCCTCCTCGTTTCCGGGTATTCCCGAATGTACCGGGACCCACATGAGGCTGACTTTTCTTGATTTTGCCAGATTTTCCAAGGCTTTTCTGCACTCGGACACCAAATTGGATGTGATTCTATTGGATTGCAAAGCCAGTATTGCAGCTTTGCTGTCCGAGCATATAGTGATTGGTCTACGACCTCTCATTATTAGGTTTTCTTGGACACAGGTGAGTATTGCAAGTACTTCTGCCTGGAACACTGAGGCATATTCGCCCAAAGGAACTGAAATTTCTTTCCCTGTTTCTTCATTGTATACCCCTGCACCTGAACCGCCCCCAAATTTTGATATACCTGTCAATAAGGATGGAATGTGTACAATATCGCCTAGCATTTTGAACAGTAGTAAATAACCAGCTAATGTATAGGATTCAGCAGATATCCTTATATTATTCTTCATTTATAAGAATAAAGGTATATTCGGACGTGATATTCCAAATCAATTATTGAACAAATCGATACCTATAACATCATTCCATGACAATAAAGAAAGCAAAGTATTTTTCTAATCATTGTAACGTTTCCTATTTCATCACCGGCGAAGTATGTTGGAATTAAATTTATTGGCGCATATTCATATAGCCACATGTTCATGAGAATCATCTGATTCATTTTCATGTGGGAGCTCGTGAACTTGTGTCTTGTATTTTTTGCAACACCGTGTATATATAGTCGACGTCCTATATATAAATCTCTCTTAACTAACACCTTGAGAAGTTGGGCATTACGAGATTAGCGGTAAGTTTGGACTGTTCTGAATCGGTTTGCTCACAGAATCTCAGACTGAATGGAACTGAAAGCTCATGAGTAATGAATAGCCAGCATCAGACAAGGTGGCAAAATTCCATTTGTCGATACTGATTGCACCTAACATTGAAAATGTACCTTTTTTTCGTTTCATAGATTTCTTTCCTAGAAAGTTTTTTTGTTTTAGAATACATAGCATCAGAATACGGAAATCATGAAAAGACTCTGATAGTATATTTGAAGCAAGCTCAATTTCCTGTATTTCTGTAGGGCGGAATGATATTTCCCATTATTGTTTATTATCAAAACAATATGAATCGAGTTGGAAATAGACCTAGTCACTTGAAAAACACACAGTTCTTATAGTGACCAATAGATAACAACTATAATATGAATGGTTTCAAGTAGGATTACAGTCTCTGCATGTTTACACTATATAAGTCTTCAGTGGATGATGGTGATATACCATATATCTAATATTTTTTATATATGGCGTATCGCCTATACGATATCTCAACAAAAATGGGATCAAAATGAGAGGTACTTTTTGAATCTATAAGGACGGAAAGTGAAGGATGGAAAATTAGAAAATAGTAATCATATTGTCGTATTATTCATTCCCTACGTCGGTATCAACGCCTATTGGTCGATTCCGTTACCTATAGAGACATTATACTTGATGCTTCTTCAAATATTACAAGACGTTCAAACTGAATCAACATACGCATAAATAAAATCTTTCCACGTTCTCACTATCAAGTGAATTTGAAATTGATACATTTTAAACGTGTGCCATTTTCACAAGAAGAAGAGAATTGGTCTGAACTGAAAACACACTCGGTTGTACATCAAATTCGTATAGTTGTTTAACCAACTGGTGTATCAATGATGCAAGCGGTGTATGTTTGGTTTCTTATACCACAATCGACCTTAGACAAATTGATTATTAATAGTGGTCAGTCAATGAACGGGCTGTATAGAGGAGATGAAGAAAGACCGAATTATTAACTACAGGGATTTGCTTGGAGTACTCAAGAAGTGAAAATTCCAAAAGTCCCTTGGCAGTCCCTGCGAGATTAACCCGTCGAGTTGAGGCTTCGCACCTCTTCTTGGTCACTTTGAAGACCTGCAAAACATCGCTCTCAAAAGACTCGTTTATCCAACGAACAGCGAAGCTCTGGAGCACGTTGCCAAGGGAGGTGTTCCCCGAGGCATATAATCTCCATAAATTTAAGAAAAACACCAATTTCCCTTGGTTCTCGAGATGTTCTCTGAACATTACAGGATATTTCTTAACGTAGGAGCCAGAACATAAAAAAAACCTACGAGGTGAGCCAAGTGCAAGGGGCGACGCAGAAAGCCCCTCTCTTGAGTTATCGTTCATATGTCAAAAATGGTGTGTCGCAGCAAAAATGTCACTCCATTCAAAATTGTAGCTGAAAAAATTGTCTACAAAATTGTATATATGAGTGAGTTTTTTCACTATAATACAATGTTTTCGAGATATTCGCTAGCGAATCATGTCCATTTTCGAAAATCGCTTTTTTATCTATAGCGGCTCAACCTTGTTGTTTGTTGTTTTTCATCAAAGTCTTCTACGCAGAAGTCGCAAAGGATTCAATTACCTTCAAAATGTGTACATTTGTATTTTTTTATATATCGATATACATAAACAGTGGGTGGTTCCATGACTGCTGGCGATCACTGAAGTTTACCTCACTCGGTCATCTATGATCATGGTGTTCATTTTCGGATAATCTCCCGGTCCTGCGAATTTCAGAACCATAGATTAGATAAGATTTACAGTGTAGTCTTCAGGCTATCTGCCACCATACCGCCACCTTTGCAGATCTATTGTGTCTGCCCTCAAAATCGTTCAGAGTGCTTTGGCCAGCCCTGCTCTTTCTATGAGGCTTCATAGGACAGCTTTTAGACCCCCTGTGTAACTTTGAGCTCCTGGTTTTTCCTCACCCAGCGATAGGAACATTCGTCTCGATAAGCCCTCACAGTGGCAAAGTATGTGTACTGCTGTTTCCTCCTCTTCCTGATTGAACCTCCACAGCAGTTATTCAGTCAGACCTACTAGTATTCTAGTTGTACTCCGTTTCTGGCTTAGTAGATATTTTGTGAATGTTGGCGATGGTTTTTAATTTCTTTTGTCTGCCTCATTCCTGGCGAGTTGTTTCACCAATCTTGAGATTTGGTTTGCATCCATGATTTGATATTTGTCTTTTGTATAGCTTTCGCAATACCACGAAAAAGTGCTGGGTCATTAAGAGCTTTGTTCGCTCCTGCTCGGGCAATTGAGTATACCTATAAATTGCCCTCGTACCCTGTATGTGCTGGTTATCATACTAGAGTCAGTCTGTTCTGGCTACCCATTTCATTTAAGTTTTCTGAGCAGTTCCAATATAGCTCTGAGTTAACTGCTTTTATTGCTGCCTGGCTACCCGAATAGAATGCAATGGTTTTTCCTTCAAACTCTTGCCTTATCAATCCTTTCAAAGGTTAGATAAAGAAGCGATTTTGAAAACCTTACATTATGTGCTAGAGAATATCTCGAAAACAATGGGAGATAGAAAATCAAACAACAATGACGAATTTGTAGAATATTTCATCAGCTATGATTGAATAGATCAACTATTCTGATGTGACGTCGCCGCCTGCACTTGTTTCACTTTGTGGGGACTTTCGGAATTTCCATTTTCTATCTACTCGAAACACATTCCTTGTGTCAAAACTGTTGTCCTCGTCCATGTCCAATGGACGTTCATAGACTGAAGTAGAAGTTGACGGAAATCGTTTTCATTTTGGTGTGTCTTCCGTCACGAAGCGATCACTTCGAGCCACCCTGTTAGTTGAAACTAATTCCGAAACTACCGGCCCTTGATGAAAGCCTCAAATCGAATCCAACGTCACTTAGGCAATTGCATTAGCAAGAGGAATGTTTCATTCTGCAGTCTCAGTTACATTATGGTACACCTTTTGTGTGTGCAGAATACATTGAAATGTTATGCAAATGTTCAGAAAGTCCGCATGCAACTTTATCACAACTGACATGAATATGAACTTTAATTGATTTGCCACTTATGTCGAATATCAATTAAGAGTTAGAAAATATTTAGAATACTGCTGAAATATATGGTGAGGAATACAAGACAAATCATATTCAGATGTTTCTACTATTTGGCCAAAGCTTTCGATACTGTTAGCCATTCTGATCTACTCCATACTCTAGAAAACCTAGGATTCAGAGGAAGAGCACATAAGTTATTAGAAAGTTATCTGACTGATAGAAACCAATTTGTTCAAATTGAGAATGGTTATCGTGGCATTAGAAATATCAACTTTGGAGTACCACAGGGAACGGTTCTCGGACCACTCCTGTTTACAATTTATGTCAACGATCTATTCCATAAACAGGAGAAGTGATTAGTTTTGCAGACGATACAGCAATATTTTATCGAAATACCGATTGGAATCAACTGAAGCTGATGGCAGAAAACGATTTTCTAACTATATCGAAATTCTCCAAATGGAAAAAGTTAACAATAAACTGGAAAATAACATGCTACATACCTTTCATCTCATATGCAAAAAATCTACCAAATTTCCAGAAACTCCAAATCAATATGAATAATCAGCCCACTGAAATCCAATTTGCTGATTAAGGTTGAAGACATTACAATCGACAATCATCTAAACTAGGAAAATCAATTTTTTGGATTGGTAAAAAAAATTAGATATTTGATTCCTAAGTTCAAATTTTTCAGGAAAATCTTCGAAACTACTCAGCTAAAACCACTCTACTTAACATTGGTTCAACCACATCTTATATACGGTATCATAGCCTGGGGAGGAGTTTCACGTATATTTCAAGTAATACCTTGTATAAAGAGAGTGGCATTTGTGACATAAGACAATTATTCTTCGAAGAATTAGCTGTCACAAAATATAAACAAAAATCAAATAGGTCTTATATCAATCACACATATGCTACAAGACAACAAAAAAATGCCACACTAGCTATCCCAAGGGTATATTTGAAACGATTGGTCAAAGATGTCATTCAAATCTTGCTCCAAAAATCTATAATTACCTGCCTCATGAAATGAGAAAAATCAACTCACTAGAACTCTTCAAAATTAAATTGAAAAAATGGATTGGAGACACACCAAGAAGAGAGATACACATACTTGTTGACTCGAAATATCATTACTGATCATATCTACCTACCAAAATCTCAACTATCCACCACTCTATTTTCTTTATATTATTATCAATATTATTATCATTATTATTATCGTAATTTTACATAATGATGCTCTTATTATAACTATAGGAATATTTATTTTCAAATTATATCATGTCAATGAATTTTTGTTTTAACCTAGTATTATGAATGATACCTACCTATATCTGTAATGTAACCAAACATATCACGTACAAGCTTGCTTCAGTGGCTCATGTTTGTTTATATGCTTATATACATATATCTAAAAAAAAATACTACTATCAATATCACTAATGTATATTTTCATTGAATAAGCTTTATTATTATTATTATTATATATTATATTGCTACATTGCTACTTTGTATTTATCATTCCATGGATGGATATTATTTGATGCTATCATTCGTTACTCTAAATAGTCTAAATCATCGTAAATATATTTTCTTTTTCAATAACCAAATTAGGCGACTTCGAAAAACGTCATGATCCGAATTCTGGTTTTTGAATAAACATATTTATATACTGCCAGATTTGTAACTAGTAATTACTACAGGGTGTCCCAGAACAACGTAAATTGAACTCAACAGGGTGAACTAGAGCTCGAAAAAGATCGATTGGGACCAACTTATATCTGTACGAAAATGCACCGTTGGGCCGTGAGAGGGTGATGAATGGAATTTTTTTTTCAGATTTTATTGAATATTTCAAAATCCTTGAGATGTAATGATCTGAAATTTGGAAGGCAGTCAACTATAAAGAGTATGCATAGATAACTGGTCTCATCAGTGCAATCGATATACAGGGAGATACAAATTTGGCATTCTGATTGGAGAAAATCCATTGAACTTTTTTTGAGTACGCCACTGACCATTTTTCAATATCTACTTGAATAAAGAAATCAATTAACTATCTTTTTTCTCTCTACATTTCTTTCTCAATTTTGCTTGGTTTACGAGATATCTGAAAAAAATCTTTCGGAGTCCCTCCATATCATCCATAGTCCAAGTTATTGTGTTCTGCAGGTTTTTTCCTCCTTCTTGTTGATATTTTGGTCACGTATTCATGTTGATCATCTAATAACCTTCTCATCATACAGGATGGCTCATTTTCAACTTGACAGGGAACTTTTGGTTGATAATAGCGTAGATACGAGAAAATGCTCAGATCGGTCGAGTTTACTTTGCACCTCCTGCTAACAATCAAAGTCGTTTGCAGGTTTTTTCGCTTTGTTGAGATATCTCGTGAGCCAAGCAAAATTCAAAAAGAAATGTAGTGAGAAAAAAGATAGATAATTGATTTTGTTTTGTTTCCATTTTTGTAGAATTACGTTATCCGATGGGAATTCGAATAAAGTGAATTGATTTCCCGTGTTCTCACAGTTGGAAATTGCACAAACTTGCATCTTTTTCCTAATTCTTCTAACCTTTGAAATTTATGTCTTGTACGTTCGTGTACTGTCAGTTCCCGCTTTTTCCATCAATAAGGCAATCCAACGACCTGTCAAATAATTTCAAAATGGCGTCTGGTTGGCAAATAAACCAAAGACAAGTTTGTTTACTTGAGAACTTTGTGGGTTTTGGAAGCCTCTTACAGTATTATTTTATCGAGTTTCGGCTAGATTTATTGTGAATAATGAAAACTCAGTATGATTTCAAAGAAAAAATTACCAGTAACGTGAATTGTGGTGGATTGTGGAAGCAGTGCAGATCGGGACCATTTGCTGTTTTGTCACATTCCTACTGTAATACTGTGAAAAACTCTGAGCATTACCCACAGATGAAGGATCTATCAAGAATAATAAGGGAAATGTGGATAGCAACCATCAAGAGAAAGAATCAGCAACAGAATCAATCACAATAAACCAGAGGATATGTGGCAGACACTATTTTCATAACAGGTACCTAAGAAAAAGGATTTTAATATTATTTATATGTACCTACCTACTCTAGAACTGATGAGTTTAGTGTTTCATCCTATGGAAAACATCTTTTTTTCATTTTGATAAAATAAACCAATACTCATTACTTTCGATGGTCCTACATAGTTTGGAAACATCATGTTTCTAATACATAAATAAATCATCTACCTTGTAGGAGAACATAGTGCCTGAAAGATGAAAATATCCAGCTTGGGTTCCATTGCAATATAATATGGGTCATCAATCTCATGTCCATTCGAAATGCAAGACTGATGTGGATCAAAAACTGAGAGCAGACAAAAGGTTCAAATCATGAATCAAGCATCAGAACGGAGAGACCTGGTATGTTCTCAAGAAAACACCTAATTACCTAATACTACTGCTACATAATTTTTCATTTATTTTAGTGTAATGAAGAAAGTGTCCTGGGAGATAAAGAAATAGAAGAGACAATTGGTGAAAACAGGGTGAAAATCTACAAGATTATAAATACTTTTACAAATTACAGTTTGTTGTGACTTATTTTTATCAATTTTGAATGTGAGACACATAAAGTAAGTATATCAAAATAATTGTAATATTCATTAAATGAAAAATACATTGTATTATTCCACTATATTACAAAAGATCTACATGAGCCATGAAAAAATCTTCATAGCACTTTATAGTTATTCAGTGATCTGATTGAAACAATAATAAACAATGATTGTATGATATATTTATTATGTATAGGTACATATTTTTTTATAGAACTTGTTGAATCAGAATTCACAAAACCATGCTGATTCTGGTGTACCTAAAATATCTACACATTTGAAATAGAACCATACAATTTCCCTTTATCACTGTCACAACTAGTCATAGGGGTTCCATCATCAGCACTTGAACACTTACACCAATAGTTCACTTCTGGTGAAATTAATATCCACCCAAAAGTCCAGGTATTATAACTTCAGCATGAAACTTCAAAGAAATTTGTGAATGTTATTCCCAAAAAAACACGTTTCTCAGACTTTGAAGATATAGTAGGAATTTTGTATTGAACCAGCCAGAGCAACTGTACCTATGTCCATTTCTGCTATTGGTATGATGGGCACAATCATGGTGAGAGTGGTGGCATGGGCCACAAAGCACACATCAGTACATGAAACTGTTCCTTATTTACTTGCCCAAGCCTCAAGTTACTTATTAGCACAGAATCTGATTGTGAATATTTCACCTATAAAAAAATTGCATAAGATAAACATGAATATGAGGTAGGAAATATATTTAAAAATATATGAATAACATAATTTCATCATTCAAAATGTTCCTATCATGAAAGTTATTTAGGTATAAAAGTAAAAAATTACCTTTCCAACTATGACATGAAAATCATTCATCTTCCTGTCTACTTCCTGGACAAAAGTTGCTGAAAAATACTTGTGAACAACAAGGGTTTTGAATGCTTTCATTAGCTCATGAGGGTAGAAACTGTGGGGTCACTATAAATAGTTGGAGAGTATAATTATGAGGTAGTCTAATCAGTCAGCAGTTTCGGCTGTGAAGGGCTTCAAATCCTTGATCAACATCAGCTTCATCAGATATCTACAAACAAATTATGGTTGTACGATAGTTTCAGGAATGAAAATTTACTGGTTAGTTGAGAAAAATAGCCGAAAAAACAATGAATATTCATGTTTACCTCTGACCAACCTCTGGGTTTTCCTGCAATAACTTCTGGAAATATGAACTCAGCATATTGAAGCACTGTTCAATTTAGCTCCGAGACTCCCTCAAACACCTGACACATAAAACTACCAGAATAATAGGGTGATTCGGGAAAAATACAATTCAATTACAAGAGATGTATAATCTTTGTTTGCCAACCAGACGCCATCTTGTCAGCTAAAATGTCACGTGGTTTGGATTGCCTAATTTGTTCGTGGTTATGTCTGATTGTCAGTGCTTGTCATAGTGGTACTCTGATATACAAAAAACGTCAAAATCAGCAGTGTCAAGTACATTTAGGAACTCTACCAATAATAGGAGGGAGCAAGGTTTTGTTTGAAGACTCTGTAATTACCTGTAGATGAAGGACATTTCACTGAATTCCGAATTAAATCAGATCTCTCTATAACCTCTTCATTTGTGATCATCTATTTATATTTGACAGATATAATCTTCTTCAGTCATATTTTTTCTAAACCTTCGAGTATGGCCAGAGATGTGATGAGCATTCAGGATAGTCTTCAGAAGAAAACTATATATTACAAAAACAACTCCCTGTCAGTCTCCGTAATTTCAATTGACCATAATGCATGGAATATAATAAGATTGATATTGATATCTGAACTTGACCCCAGATCGGCTTTTCTGAAGAGCTTATTGAAACCCAATACTGTAGGATAATGGACATGACATTATATTGTTTCAGTTATATCAAACGTCTAACCGTAATGAGCCTTTGGTGTAGGTGTGTTCGAACAAACCCATTACCTTCATAAATATCGGTATAAATATATGAGGTTTTCAACAGTTTTTTGGGATGTCCATAGTACGACATAAATACTCGAAGATATACAGGGTGTTTCTTGAGTATGTGTGGAGAATTAAGGAGCATGTTGCTGGCGTCAAAATGAGGAGGAAAGTTCGTATAAATATATGTCCGGAAGTTATTCGTTTCTGAGATACAGAGTGTCAAAGTTTAATTCTTATATTTGATTTTTATCAATAAATTTTAAAATAATCGTGATATTGAAATGAAATTTGGTATCCAGGGGTATTTTCCAATGACAATATAAAATTTTCTGTTGGTTTTTCTTTTTCGTGGGGGTGGCGCCACCTACATGTCTTTAGAGTCTTTTGAAAAGTCATAACTTTTTTGTGCGTACCTGTACAACGTTTCATAGTAGGAAAATACATTTCTAGACCACTTTCGTGTGAAAAATATATTCTTGGTAGAGGTCGCTGCGAGCAACTGTTTTCGAGTTATTTGGATTCGAAATAATCGATGCATTTGAATTATTTCCATGTGGCTCGTAATAAGTCGCCTCTAGCATAGATTAACGACTCTAATCTATGCCTCTAGTGAATATCAGGAATGATGCGCCAGTGTGCACATTATGTTTCTTCTTTTATTCAATATTCTCCTACTTTCAACATTGGAATGTAGGCAAAATATGATTCTCACTTCTCTTTCCCTACTTTTTTGGACTCTTTCCAATTTGAAAAAAAAAAATAACAATCAAGTGGGTACTTGTCATGTGATTTCAATCCGTTCTTGTGACAGTGAAGTTTGTTGTCTTCTGTACTTGTGATCCAGAAGCTTTTTCAACTAATTGCTTTAGTATCAATTTGGTCTTAATTACTGTTATCATTATAAGTATTATATAGTAATAACACCCGATTCCTATTTTTTAATGAGATGAAAGAAAAATAATTTCCCTTTTACTCACCAAATCAATTTTGAATTCAAACTTCTTGTCATTCCAAATTACGTGCATTGATTATCTCAAATCCATATAACTAGCAAACAGTTGCTCGCAGCGACCTGTACCAGGAATATGTTTTACACACAAAAGTGTTCTAGAAATCTATTTCTCTACTATAAAACGTTATACAGGTACGCCCAAGAAAGTTATGACTTTTCAAGACTCAAAAGACGTGTAGGTAGCGCCACCTCCTTGAAAGAGACAAACTAACATACAATTTGATATTTTCATTGAAAAATAATTCTAGATACCAAATTTCATTCCAATATCACATTCATTTTGAAATTTATCAACGAAAAAACAAAATGAGAATTCAACTTTGACACATTTGTATCTCAGAAACGAATGACTTTCGAATTATGTTCATACGAATTTTTCTCCTCGTTCAGACGTCAGCAACATGCTCCTGAATTTTCTACACGTACTCAAGAAACACCCTGTATAACTATTTCTCAGGAAACGAATATTTCAATGTAAGATTCATAATGGTTCCCAAGTGCGAATGAATGATCAACAGTAGTTTCACAAGTGGTGGTAATTTTTGGATGGTTTTAACTATAGATGCACGATTCTTTGGTGCTATAGAAATCTTACGAGTTGACGGAGTCCAAGGATTATTACCTCTCAACAGGATGGTTCATTTCCTATCCTTCAATATACGGTTCATATACACTATGATGCAAATGTATGGATAAATTAATTTCAAAATAAGACGACTTTAGAAAAAAGACCAAAAACTAGAGTTTAGAACTTCTTCAATTGATGTATTTTTTCAACTAGACAACTCTTCGTTGTTCCATTCTCAGTAGCAGACCTCTGCAAAATTCATTTTATCAAATGATAATCTATTTTGATTTCAATCTTCTTATGCAAAATTTTGACTGTTGAATAGACGATCAGTAGTCCTTTCAAACGAGGTGTCACATGACCCCTGTTTGTATTTAAAAGAATCGTCCATGACGTCATTACTCCAACACAGGTGACGTAACATCTCCCATATGGATATCATGGAATGAGGCTTCAAAAATCAAAACTCACGCGTTTTTGAATTTTTTTCAAATGTTGCCCATTTCTGAAATGATGAATTTATTCCATTCATTTGCATCATACTGTATATGACGTCATGTAGTTCACCACACAATCGCTCATCGTTACACGGCCCGAATGGAGTGTTTTATGTTTTGTGGTTGACAGAAATACCAGTTTTGTGTTACCTGTCATGTACAATTTTTTCACTTTTGAAGGATAGAATTGAATCTTAGTAGTTCATCACATATTATATACTCAACTCACCCTTATGTTATTTTTTGAATTTCAGGGGGAAAGGTGGTGGACGTTGTTGTACAATTTCCTTTTGTAAAAATACTAGTACAAAAACGGAGGGCATTGTTTACCATGCCTTTCCAACAGACAAAATAATGATAGTGGCAAATGGATTCGAATGTGTGGAAAAACTGATACATTTTCTTTATTAAGAGTAAAGAAATATGTTCAATTGTTCAATCCATTTCACACTAGATAATTTTGAGAGAGTTTTGCGAAATGAGCTCTTGGGTAATTGAAAATGTACTGACTCTCTTCACCTACTATTATTCAGTTTCAAAATAAAATAAAAAATGTCGAAAAAACCATTGAGGTTCTTAGGCATTCAATAAAAAATGTGGAAGAAAATACAAGGAAATCATTTCAGCAACATACATTTTCCTAATATTGAAGATTTTAGGTTTATTGCTTATTCTCTTAATGATAATCTTATGAAATTATTGATATGTTCATTTTGTCATTCTGATGGTTGATATTTTAACAGTTGACAATGTTTTTATATCATAAAGTAATTTGAAAGTTTAGGACACTGATTAGAATTCATTGTATGACACAATATATGAAGTTTCTGTGGGAAATTGAAGTATTTCAGTGATTTACATTCTGGATAAGGAATACAATCCTACCGAAATCAGATGAAGAGTCCCATGTCCTTCTCCAGCCATTTCTGAAACGACTTTCAAAATCCTTTTTTACTTACTGTAGAAATCAATCAATTTTACCTTCTTTTTTAAATAAAAGTAATAAATCCTCATCATTCAACGGTCGCAAAACCAAAATTTGACGTCATGTCGTTCACCCTTCTCATTGGTTATCGCCGGATGAAATATCTTGTTGTTGAGAATTAATAATCTTTGGACGGACTCCACGAGTGGGATTTTCTCAATAGCAACAGAGAATAGTGCTTATCTGATTGAAATTATTAAAAAAAGTTATCACCAAGAATGTAATTCGGCGTGATTATTTTTGTAGCTGTTTCTGTATGCATTTCCTAACTTTTTATAGTCACACACTTTGGTTTTGCGTCATTTTTGTTCGATCAGTCTTGTTCGTCGAACAAAACAGCCTATCAACAACGTAGTCCTTTATGCCCCCTTATGTATTCATGAATAAATAAATGTGAAGAAATTGTCGCTGTGATTTGCTACTAACAAATAATTATCAGCTTGATATCAAATGATTGGCTTGAATTACGATGCGATATTGGTTGTAACAACGAAAACGTCACATTACAACATGTGAAAAAAATATTCAATATAATGTGGAATTAGTAGTAAGAACTACGTGTATTCTTCAAAATGATGATCAACTTCTCATTTTACCATTTTATTTACACCACTAGGTAATACATAAATAAATAAATTATCGGACTAAGGAACGGAACGATAATTTATGGTGAATCAAGCTCTTTCCGATACTGTGATTTTGAATCCTTCTTCTCTCTTCAATATGATGTCTCCTTGTAACTTGAAATCGGTTTCATTGGTCTTCGAATGAATCACAAATTTACGTAACACACCAGCTAATAACACCTTCAGTTTCAACATGGCGTATTTGCGACCTGAAACAAAATTAGTGGCATTTTCAATGACAATTTTGACATTAGCGATGTAGGGGACGATTTGGAGGGGAGGTTGATATTGAATTTTCTTTTCAGGTTTTGAAGCTTATAAATTCATGTGGGAATACACTTCCTCTGGCAAAAAATTCCAAAGCTTTGCTGTTCAACAGAAAAACGAGTTCTGGTAAAGTGTTGTTCGACATATTTCAAGGGTGAAAACGAAAAAATGCGCTGACTGCTCTTGGCGAGTACGTCTGACTAGTGGTAGTATATAGTGATGAAATGAGATTCCTGAAGAACATTTCTCGTGGAAGTATCTACTTATACACATTCTTACTTTTGCCACTAGATGGCTCTGAAGGCTGGTTCGTACTTTCATCCCTTACGAGCTTTGCATTATAGGGTATCCATACAGATTGCTGACAGAATCGCTCCAAGCCATAGCGCGGCTAATATATTTATCCGATTTTGAAAATCAGTGAAGTGAATGAAATTCGTGATGAAATTGGTCATTAAATGATATGAGTAGGATTTGATCATAATTTTTTGAAATTCAAACTGTGTCAGCTCAGAGGGTCAACTTTTTCAATTCCAATACCTAGAATCATATTATGTTTTCTTATTATCATTTCTGGATTATTTTTGTGTACAAAGAAATTTTACAGGTTCCCTTTTGGACAAAATTAGTTGAAATTGAAAAAAAAAATGCTCAGTTGACAAGTAATGGATATTTTCACAAAATTTTAAACAAGCCTATTGATTGCTCTTCCTAATAATGATATTTTTGAACGCAGACATTTTGGGGCAGCTTATTATGATAAATAAAACAGAGTGTTACGTGATATTATGTGGGACAGACTTCAAGAGGTGATTGGACATCACAAAAAAATGAGAAGATTTCACATAAACATATGTCGTAGAAGAATTCTTCTACGAGATACAAGGTGTTGAAATTGAAAATAAAAAATAATTCTCATTGAATTGCTATAGATAACCCCTTAACTATTTTTTTTTATATTCTGGTAAATCATTAATGAGAAATTTCATTCGAAAATATGAAAGAGGATGCAACGTTTCAGAGAGTAATAGGAACGATTTCAAATCAAATGAGAATTTGCACAATATCAATACTCGTAGATGCTCGTAGGAAAGTAGAAAATTCATACCCTTGCTGCCAGGTATAAAATAACACAGAATTCTCCGATTTATAAAGGAACCAGAATATTTAATCATCTACCACATGATATCAAAACATCTGATATCAAACAATTAAAATTTGGTTTGAAATCGTTTCTGTTTTTTTTACTACATTGATGAATTTTATTCAGTAAGAACTGTCTAGCATAATGGATAGCTTTCATTTCACTGTTTCTATATGACTTATTACTTTGTAATGTATTCTTCTAGACTGACTATTTCTATACAAAATGTACTTTTGTCGTTCGAAGGAAAATAAACTGAAACAAAATATATAAATATATAAAAGCACCAACTGTTGAAACTCGTACGCTGTTTTTGGGAATAGCGGAATAATTAAACTCAACTCCAATATTCGATGTGTACCTGTCGGATAGTACATTAAAGGCATCTGTTCCGATAACTCAATAACCATGATAGATATTATTTTGGAATCGCGGCACTGAGCCATTCACATAACAGACTAAATTTTGCCACCACGATCAGCCATACAGGGTGTACATAAGGAAATTCTATAAATATTTCCAACTTTAACGCCCTGTATCTCGCAAACGAAGCCTTTCATGACCTTTTTCACGAGACCATTTTTCATTTTCTTGAGACGCCCCATCACATATTATGGGACACTTGGTGTATATTTATATGTAAAAACGAGGAAAGGATATCCCAAAAAAATTATAGGAATGAATATATCACCTATAGACAGTAGTTAGATCTATATTTCGACCCAAAATATGACTGTGGTTTTTCTGATTTCCATAATTTTTGATTGTGTACTCACCTACACAACTCCTAGGACCAGCACTGAACGGTATGAAGGCGTAATAAGGTCTCTGTTGACACCTTTCCGGAAGGAAGTTATCAGGATCGAATTTCAGTGGATTATCGTAATGTTTGGGGTTTCTGTGGATCAGATATTGGGTCACCACCACACTTGTTCCCGCTGGTATCGTGTAATCTCCAGAAACTGCAAAACGTAATATCATCCATCAATGAGAGCTCACATAATTTATTGTCCATCACATCGCGCTACTGCACGGAAAAAAAGGAATTGTTGAATCAAGCAAAATTTAATTGACTGAAGCAAATTAAAGTGTCATAAATGCACGACAAAATATAATCTTGAAATGAGTAAATCTACATCTTGTTTCAGAGCGAATTTGGAGTTTGAATTAAGTGAGTATGTCTTGCATGAACTCTGGATCTTATTCAATCAAGTACATCCATGAATTGTTTATGAAGAGACTATTGAATTGGCTCCAACAATCATTTTGTTTGATTCAAAATAACAAGATATTGAATCAATGAAATGATTCAATGATTCAAATATTCAATTGATTCAATGAAATATGTGGTTGATTCAAAGAAATATCTGGTTGATTCAATAAATTATTTGGTTGATTCAATGAAATATTGGGTTAATTCAATGAAATATTTCGTTGATTCAATGAAATATTCCGTTGATTCAAGAGAAACTGTATTTCCAATCTACAAATTGTTTTGTTGAACCATACTCAATATTAATTCGGGAGTTTTCTGAAAATTCACATCAATAGATCGAACTAAACTAGGAAACTAGTCGACTTCTACCATAGATCTCCAGTCTTTACTTCTCTTCAGCTGATGCAAAACTATTTCGGATTGCTAATCATCCTATGTTTGATATATCCAGCTGATATTTCAAGCACGAAGAATCAGGCTTCACGTATTTTTTTTATCTCTTGGAACGCACGAAAGGAAATCCCTATGATGTTCAAAGAACATCTTGCGTTCCTAGGGAGGATAGGGACAGGAGGTAGGTATTGGAATTTTTTTTAAACTTCTGGAGATTATATGTTGTTGGGAATACTTCCTCTGGCAATGAATTCTAGAGCCTAGCCGTTCTATGGATGGAGGAGTTGTGATAAAGTGCTGTTCGACATCTTTCGAGGTTGACAACGAAAGGATGTGCTGACTGGGCTTGTCTAGTTCGTCTCACTGGTATTGATGCTAGTGAAGGAATGATTTCCGAAAAACATTTCCCGTGGAAGTATCGATAGAAAAGGAAAAGGTCGCCGACCTTTCTACGGTGATCCAACACTGATAAAAAGGATTCCTTGGATTGAAGGAATTTGACTTTACCTCAAGGGAGCCAAGCATTTGAATAGGGCGGAATGCATGGACATTTTGACCCAATATTCCAAAAACTTTGAGGCAAGCGCCTAAGTTTCTTTAGCATGAAATTATATAAATTCGAGGCAAGAAACTTTGGTTTTGCCCTAATAACTAATGCTTTTGGCTTAAAATCGTAGTTTTCCCAACTTATGGGGAATGTTGAGGTAATTGCCATGATTTCTTTAGCCCAATGATATATGAGTTTATAGCAAAATACCCTGAACTTTTCATAATGAACAATGATTTTTGGTCAAAATCATTAAGATATCATTTCAAAGTTATGAGATTTAAGATGAAATATATGGTATTATTGTATTGAAATTTAGGGCTTCGCTGTAAATACAGCAAATGTTTGATACAATATCTTATGGTCTTGGAACAAAATGTATATGATCTTGATGCAAATTCTCTGGAGATTTCTTGAGAGGATACTCCTGTAAAATGTTGAAATAATAATTAGAATTTCAATTGATTTCTATAAAAATTTTGAGGATCATGTTATTATGAATCCTTAACAAAACCTCATCATTGGTTTGTTGATATTAGATTTAGTTCTGATGTTCTGACGAAAAAACGTTTTGCATTGGTTGAAATATACTTGAAAATTAAAATATCCCATCAACTTGTATTAGCTTCTTATTTATCCTTGGGCGAAGAATTGTGGAAATCCTGAAAAAACAACCATTGATAAAAAACTCATTTATTTTATAAAATAACACATGAAACATTTTATATGATGATGAAATACCTATCTACTGAAAAAAGTATAGGTGGGTACTTACCTTGAAATGTTTGCATCATATGGCTCAAACGCCACGCATCTAGAAGTTTTTCAAACTCCACTGAATCGCTCATGATCCACAGCACAACGCAACACGACAGATATGGCCGCTAAAATGCATTGTCAACGGGACGGTACTCGGCACGATGCAGAAGAAGAAGGATGATGGAAAGATGGGGTCGACCCATGCATTGCGCATGACTCAAACGGAGTCGGTATGTTTTCGGTTAACCTCGGGTGGACTCGATCTCATCAACGGTCTCAACCGAACGATTTCAGATCTTGTATCAAAGTCTTGTGATCTTGAGGTAGATGCAAACCAAGCAGGACTAGAGACAAGGTCGATGATGTTCTCTCAAAAGCGTTTACAGCCAAAAGATTCAAAACCTTATTACAAAAACAGCAATAATCTGCAGATGAGAGCAATGTATTTGAAAGGAAGAAATTGTCTTTGTCAGGAGAGAAAAAAATCTAAAAGCATCATTCTTTTGTCACCAATCGGGTATTTTTATCAGTGAATGATGTCAAAGAGTGAGTGAGTGTGGCGTCACCCACCAGGCGAATGGCTCTCCTCTGGATGGAATCTAAGAGCATCAGCGTATGTTTTGGTGCTGAACCCCATATTTGGGAACAGTATTCTAGAACAGGCCGTATCTGTAGATCATGAGAAGCTGTTGAGGTGTGAAGTAGCTTTTCGCACGGAACAAGAATCCGAGTTTTTGTGAAGCAGTTTTTGCGATGGATCTGACATGATTGTCCCATAAAAGAGCGTTGCTGATGGAAAAACCGAGCATAGATATGGTGGGCTTGGTGGGGATGGTGGTGCCAGACATTATACAATATCGGGCATACTGAGTTCCGCCTTTCTAGAGAAAATACAGGCTTGAGTTTTGGTGGCGTTGAATTCAACTAGGTTGTTGGTTCCCCAGGCTGTGATTTCAGCAAGGTGTTCATTGACAGCATTGACCTGCCTGCGCCGTGAGTTCTTAGTTTCCTGGGTAGAAATGGGAATTCTGGAAGAGAACGCAGTATGGAGGGTACTATCATCGGCAAAGCTGTGGATGGGGCAAGTTGTTACTCCCAACAGATCATTGATATAAAGAAGGAATAGTGTTGGTGCCAAAATTTAATGAATTCGAGGCAGGCATAGACGAGACGAAATGATCGCCATCTAGAGGTGAAAATGTAACTTGATGTAGAATGAACAAAATATCTCATCGATAGTACATATTTCGTTACTCTATTCAAGCAAATGATCCGTTCGAAACGAGTTCATCGCTACATCGGAATAAGGAAACTTGCATGTTGTTTCAAAGATATATTCTCATAAAATGATTATTATTTCATCAAATCACCAGACTGTTCATGGTTGAATTTACATTGACATCATTTTGGATCGACATGATTTGTTTTTGAGAAAACCATATGTTTTGTTGATGGAATTGATATCATACTGTTGATTCAATTAGGCTACATTCCTGATTCAAACAAGCTGCTTGCATGAAATAATCATGTATCCGGTTGATTCAACAAGAAATTGCTCAGTCCAACAAAAATAATTCGAGCATAAATAATTTCTTGATGCAACAAATCCTTTTTGTCCGTGTGGAACGTGAGGTCAGAGTTGACAGAATTGATAAATGGACCGCGTTTTGCATCACTTGACCAGGCGCCATTTAGTGAATTTCCCTTTAGAAAAGAGACAGGCACCTTGGATTCACCAGTAATAAAACAAATTGATCTTTAGAAGAAGTCCACGGTAACTCAAATTGGAGTGGTGTATTTCATAGATGAAGAAACTTAAAGTCATCTCCATAGAGGTTGGTAAATGTTTTGGGCTCATATCCATCATCAGCCGAATACAAGAAAAATGAAGAACAATCGTCAAAAAAAATTGATTCACAGTATACCTTGTGTATATTATACAGGTGAAACCAAGAGACCTCTTTCAGTAAGGACGAAGGAACTTAAGTACACTATAAAGAAAAGACACATCGATAAATCGAAACTAGCTGAACATATCCTTACTGAAGACGGACAACATATGGCACAGTGGTATAATATTTAAATCATTGGAAGAGAAGATAACAACCAGAAGAGAAAAATCAAGGAATCTGCTTGCATTCTTCTGAACGGAGACAATAGCATTGCTTCTTGTTCAGTTGATATAGACAGAACATGGTATCCACTACTGAAATCTGAACATGAAAATGGTTTATTTATTAATGAAAACATTCATTTGATTGCCAACGTCACCAATTGTCAATGAAAACTGAAAAGCTTCAAGACAGATACGACTTTGCTATTGAAATAATCATTTCTCATTTCGAAAACGGGAGCAGAATCGGTTCCGAAACGTCCAAAGATAAGTGAAAATCTGATATTTTCTCGATATACCTTAATTTTTCTTCTACAAACTTTTTTTCAATACAAATTATCACTGACAAGCTAGTGAATTTTTCTCTTAGGCTCTCTGATAGGAAAATTCTTGAAACGCTGTGACATTTTGGGGCAAATCATCTGATTTGTCCTTACTACACGTATATTGAAATATTATACATATTTTTATTTTATAAAAACGAGAAGAGAAAATCCCAAAAAATATGGAATGATGGACAAGAATTCAGTTCCAGAAAAACCAACAATGACATGGGATATAAATAGAATGAATACTTACATACATGGAAATGCAGAAGTTGAGGAATTTGATAATTTTGACAATAAAATGACACAAGACACAGAAGTATGCACCATGATCAATAGAAAACGATGGTTTTGATGATGTAAGAAGGAATAAATCGAAAACTTTTTGTTTTTTATAAAAACATTACGAAATTGGTCGGGTTATTAATTCTATAGGGACCCACGTGCCCTTAAATTGCCTAAGGTGGCAATCACATATTTAAAAAATCAAACAAAGTATGATGGACAATAAAGGTGGTGAGTGACTCGAGTATTGTGAAAAAAATAATGATTGTTGTATCAACAAAATGAACGTGGAGGTCAAAAATAAAGGCCGATTTCAAAATCGTCTAACGAAAATCAGTACTTCTATGCCTCAGTTAATTTTCTTTCCCCAATAGGAACGAATGATAATAATTAATGTGCGTAATATTTTAAGCAGAAAGTCCAAAAGCCGGTCCATGAAAAAATATAATGGTTTTTGGTAAAGTTATGCTTGAACTAAATGACCTCATGAAACGAATGTTGTTTGACCATCTTATGCAGAAGTATATTGAAAGAGGGTTCAGGTGTGAAAATTAATATATCGTTTTCCTGAAAATGGAAAAAAATAAACAGGGTTCACGAAATATTTTTTTCCGATGACGGGAAAAAAGTTTGGCATTTCATCTCTGTTGGCGCAGGTTATTAAATGTCACTTTTCATAAATCACTTTATTCCCGTGGTGAAAAAGTGAGTACCTTTTTCCCAGATATATATTTCACATATATATACACTGTTGATGGCTTTTGTTGTGCTATAGTTCCGAAAAATGAGTCAATAATACCGTCTCCGAGAAAGAACTGCAAGTCCTTTTATCTTCCATTCGACTACGCGGTTACGTATATTACTGAACAACCACGAAATTCGCAATATTTCGAAATCGAATCATAGAATTAGACTGGCAGAAGTGACATCAGATATTTGATTATTTCAAAAGAATGATTAAGATGCCTACAACGCAGGTGTCCCTACTGTTAAAAACTTAAAATTTCACGTCGATAATTTTCAGATTTCAAAATAATGTAATATCTTCTCAATATTGATTCATCCTGTCTTCTGTAACAGATGAAAATTGTGTATTACACACGGGAAAAATAGTAGATTTCAGCTCCAGGTTGTGCTGTGAGCTAAAATCTAATATTTTTCCCGTGTATAATAAATATCTATGCATGACCTCGACGTTTATTTTGTTGATACAACAATAAAGGTGGTGAGTGACTCGAGTATTATGACAAAAAATGATGAGAAATCGGAGTGTAACCCAGAGATAAAAAGAAATGCTGAACCTACCCAATTTTACATCTTCATTGACCTTTCTGGCGATCATCGGTACTGGTGGGTACAATCTCAAACTCTCCATCATCACACGCTCTAAATATTTCATTTGCAGGGTATCATTGAAGGTGATTGGTCTCTCCATGTTGTCTTGGAAGATCTCTTTGAGTTCTTCGAATACCCTCTTCTGGATGTCTTCGTGGATACCAAGCAAGCAGAGAATGAAGCTAGATGCTGCTGCTGTCGTGTCATGACCCTGAAAATATTCACTTGTAATACCACTAGAGGTCAAATTATTTCCGGAAATTCTTTAGAGCCAATGGATATTTTGAAATTTATTCCGAGTCGAAGACGATGAATAATTTTCGAAATATTCATGAGCGAGAAAATTTCTCGTGTGGTATTCGGCAAGAAGATTTCACACCAGATTGTGTTGTCAAAAAAAATTTCGATTTCATACGCTGGTGTGTACCCGCGAGAAAAAATGACACTAAAATACATGAGTTGCTATGGTAATTTGTCATAAAAACCCAATTTAACTGTATAAAATTCACTGGTGTGGAATATTCATGCACAAATACTATCGTGGAATAATCAAATAAATGATTTTTTTCAATTATGTAAATGTAAATAATCTCACCTCGAACATAATTGTATCCACTTCCTGTTTGATTTCTTCGTCACTAATCTGAATGCCCTTAGAGTGGCTGGCTTCAATCATGAAATCTAAGAAAGCTAACCTCTTCTTCTCTCCTGGAAATAATTTTTTTCATGCAAACATATGACTGAATTTTTTGGAGTTTGGTGTTCTGAATGAATATACCAAAGATGTACAACGTAAAGAATACTTCGCAAGATTGTTATAATGAAAAGACAGGAGTATTTCGAGATCCTAATTATTATGATAGAATCAAATTTATGCAGAGACATCGTATACCAGGTGAAAAGGATGGTGAACGAATCAGTATAACTGATTTCTGCTCACATCGAATATCTATTCGTGAAATCTATTTGCCTTACCGACATCATTTTCGTCATTTTCATCAAGATCATCTCTGAGGTAGTTGGTCATGATGTTCTGAGTTTCTTCAAAAAGTCCATGTCTCTCATCGAATTTTCCTGAATCAACGACGTTTTGATATTGATTCGATTCACCCTTTGATTTTCTCTCGAAATAATTCTGCTTCTTACGCTTGATCACCTGAAGAAAGGAAAATTAACACAAAAATATGTCTAGATGAATCAGATATGATTTTTCAATCATAGTATTTGATGAAATGACGAATAGGAAATGGTTCCTATATTGTTCAACGGGCACGGAATGATAGTCATTTCCCACGAGAATGAAGTTTGCAGCATGAGCCGTGGGCAAATGATGTACCAGCAAAATTGTTCATTTCTTCGACTTGATCAGATTCCTCTGATTGTCCCTGAAGTGATGCTCATCTTTCAGGAACAGCTGTCATTGCTTGACATTTTTCATTTCATAGGGGATGAGATTTAGTGAAATAATAACACAATGGAGTCATTGTGATATCAGATACGGAGATAAAATTGATGGCATGAAAAGTTTTTCATTGATTTATCGAACACAGTGAGAAAGAGAGCAATTATGTGTTATAGTTGAATAAAAAAATGTTTATGCCCATGATGATAGCTATACTTAGCTATATTTGATCATTTCTAAAATCAGTCCAGAAAAAGATCACTCACCCTTCGGGTCAATGTATGAATCGTGTTAAGTAGGGAACCCTGTTGGAAACTCATCTTTGTAAACCTGAATAACGGTTCAAACCTCAGCCAAATCTTGTAATGCCTCTGATGAAGGATATTACACATGCTGCAAAGAAAGGAGCATATTATTTTAAGCGAACCTGAAAACAAAATCTTAGTACACTGCTTAAGAAACTGGAACTTGAGAGTAAGTATAGTGATTATTATTATCGTAAACCGCACCACACTGGCATATTCGATAATTCAGTTCAGAAAATTTATTCGAGCTCGTAAAAATTGATTAATATCATCAAAGACTACCATTCAACTTTCCTGGGCCTCAAACACAATAATATCTTTCGTTCATTGTGAATTATCATAAGACATTGATTTTTTCCACCCACCTCATCACTGCCATTGCGTAATCGAATCCAGTATTGTCTTCACTTGTTTTGGTGACTCCCATAGCGGTTTCTGGAAATGGATAATAAGGCAATCTATAGGTACTGGTTTTTGTATTTTATCCCAATCAGAGTTATATTGAGGTGTTATAGAAATCCATGGTTTCTCAATCTATAGGTAGGAAGAAGCTCTAAGTAATCTCCTTATGTATGGGTCTTCGAAATTAGTTGCATAATAGAGAATGCAATCTGAGATTCAATACCGAATAAAAAATTGGTGTTACGCAATGGATATTCTACTAGCTATATCGTAGAAATTGAAAGAAGAGGTACACCAGAAATATCGCGTGAGATTTTCGAATCCGTATTAGTTTTGTAACATCAATGTTTCGATATTGAACAACTCTCAAAATGAATAATCTCTCGCATAGTGAGTTTATTAATGTCAGGAAGATGGAGTGATATAGTTCATAATATAATGATTCAGTATTTGCTGGATGAAATCCCCTCATGAAAATTTTTTGGAACTTTAGCTCCTAGGAACTAAAATGGATGTACTATAGGTCCTCAAGAAAAATAAAAGATTGTTTTATTAGGATCAAAAGTGGCACTTTGATTGACAAGCGAATTTTGAATTTGGGAGGCCGAGCGTAAGCAAAATTTGCGAGTCGAACAAAGTCACTTTTGATCCGAATGGTATCTTAAAAATGTCACTATTTCTGTTTCTTCTAGTATTTGCGGAAAGCGTAGTCAGAGCATCAATTTCAGGAGAATCAATGTAGCCACTGATAATTTTTTGAAGGAATTTTCCCATCTTCTCTGTATCAACGTATCCATGTTCAAAATATCTAATATTTGTGGATAGCTATATTCATCCCTATTGAATCCCATGTGATAAGCACGCAACTTCTTAAAAATTTATTTTGACAACCCTCTAAAAGATCAGAATCAACTTTGTAAAATGGTGACCAGATCAAAAAATTATATTCAAGAATAGACCTCACCTGTGCACAATAAATAATTTTAACAGCATTAACAGATAGTTCTTTAGCAGAACGAAGGGAAAAGCCTAGCATTCTACAAGCACGAGATGATGTTTCTATTAGGTGATGTAGGCCAGTCATTGGGGATTTTTACCTGGAAAAAAGTCCGGAAGTTTTGAAACTTTGTAGGATTATAGTTTTGGGTATCCAGAACTAAAAGTCACAAAATGCACATTTCGGGACATGCCGCCGGCGCCGCCATCTTGCCAAGATGGCGCTCAAAAATGGTTTTTTGAATATATCTCCAAAACGGTGCGTTTTCAGAAAAAATATGAGGACATAAAAATTTAAGATGAAGAAATTTTTTACAAGAAATGTTCCTAGTATATTTTTGCTGAAGTGAGCCATTTAGGCCCAAGAGCTGATTGAATGACATCATATTTATAATTTCAATAAACTGCCCCTAACTATCTCCAAATATGCGTATAAATTTATCTTTTATGATGAAACGGGCTATCTAATTGGTTTCTCGATATATTTATAGCTTGCTGACAGAGGATATTTCCTATAAAATATGTTCCTAGAATATTCTCGCTAAAGTACCCTCGTTAAGGCACAAGTGCCCTTACCAAATTACAAATGTTGCGTAAGTTTTCTGTAGTGGCGAGTTTCGGAAATAATATGTGTATTAGGGGTCCCCAAATCTGATATTTAACGACTTTAAAAATATTTATCACGAAACGGTGGATATCCATTATTCAATTAATCGATGAATTTATCAATTGATCTATGTTAATAATTTATGATCAATCAATTTCGATTTTAAATGCTGTACTTGTTTCCACACCACCCAAGAGGCTAAGTACACGGCGCGTTTTTTAACGTGGTTTCCCCTGTAGTCCTAATCCACTCAGGTACTGAAATTATTTTTGGCAACGGCCAGACGGACCTGGCTCGTTGATTACGATATATTCAACGGGGAAACTGGTTACCTCAGCTCCAGAATCGATGTTAATTTCCTTCAACTCGTCGGATTCTTCTTCTGCAGTCGATAAAGAATCATCATGCAGCGAATGGAAGTCTTCTTCATCGGATTCGTCCAGTGTCACTTGGCTGATATTTTCACAAGTTTTCCCGTTACAGACACCGCAAATCATCGAACATCGCAATCCTGCTTTCCTGCATCCGCAGGCTCTACCACAAGCCGCCTTGCACTTACAAGATAAAAAAGCAAGTAGTGCTTTGGAAGCAGGATCTTTCGAAGTAGTTATTGGAGTGAGGCCAGTTTGTGTTTTCTTCCAACCCCATTATTCAACTACTTTCGGACAACCACGCCATAGTTGAACCTGATAGTACGTTCTCAACGAATGCTGTCGTGCAGCTGCGCTTGTCGGTGGTAAAGATGCCAAATTGAATTTACTTTTTGTTACCGACTTCACGAAACACTGGTATCGATATTCATCAAGATTGGTGTAATTTGTGTCTTTGAATCCATAGAGTGCAAGGAAAAATTTCTCACCGGCAAAGGCAACTTGATCAGGGGTGGCATGTTCATTTTTAAAAAATTTAATATGATCTTGTAACTCTTTATGTTTTTTTACTGTTGTTAAAAACTTCATTTTTCCTTGGTTAAATACGGTCTCGCAATTTTTTCATGTCCGTTTTTCTCGTAAAATCACTGATTGGCAAATTGTGTTCGTTAGGAAAGGTAATTTAGTTGATGAAAAAGTTCTTGTGTTTTTACCGTTTATAAAAATATCTCATCTGAAAAATATATTTTGTGTATTTACTCATATTGGGATGGAGTGGTGAAGACAAGAAAGCAAAATTTCAAATTTCTATGAATTTATGGGCGGTTTTACAGTACGAGAAGGTACTTATATCTACGGATACATAGTATAGGTACGAAATTTACTCATAATCATCCTGCACCCACATATTTCTGGAGCAAAGTCGCCAGATTCGTCGATAATGCAATTTTTATATCGCCCAAATAATCGCAAGTCACAAATGCAAAATTTTTGTCGCATAATTGATCCAAAAATCGTCCAATATAACGAGGAACAAACTGAATAGCCCGTTTTATTATAAAATATGAATTTATACGCATATATGGAGATAGTTAGGGGCAGTTTATAGAAATTAACAGAATATGTTGTCATTCAATCAGCTCTTGAGCCTAAACGGCTCTCTTTAGCAGAAATATGCTTATAACATTTCTTGTAGATAATTTTTTCATCTTGAATTTTTATTTCTTCATATTTTTTCTAAAAACGCACCGTTTTGGAGATATCTTCAAAAAACCGTTTTTGAGCGCCATCTTGGCAAGATGGCGGCGCCGGCGGCATGTCCCGGAATGTGCATTTTGTGAATTTTAGTTCTGGACACCCAAAACTATAATCCTACAAAGTTTCAAGACTTCCGGACTTTTTTCCAGGTAAGCCTTATTTTGGATCCCCAATGACTGAACTAATGTTTGAAGGTCATTTTCGAGTCGACTATAAATACTATGATTGTATTGGTTACTGATAGATTAGTGTCATTAACTCTTTAAATATGTTCAATAGCATCATGGCCTCGTGAAAATGTTATCTTGTGACATTTATTCAAATTCAGTTTCAATAAATGAAGGTATTATAACAATCTGTCAAGTGAGTCACATTGGTGGTTACTTCACATATCAATTTAACTTCATTGTTTCGGTTGCAGAAAATTTTCATTCGGATCAAAAGTGACTTTGTTTGACTCGCAATTTTTGCTTTCGCTTGGCTTTGCTAGACGCTACGCCTCGCAAATGCAAAATTCGCTTCGCGTCTTTTTTTTTAGTGGTACACCCGGTACAACATTAGATGTAAATCATGATTCATCGATTGAAAGAGGTTTGGTTTGGACGGATTTCATCCCTCAGTGGTCTTTCTCACCATAGGAAAAAACTCTCACGTTCTTTCGACGTCTTCTTTCGTAGCCAGTAAAGTATCGTGCTGATAAAAAATAAACTCACCTAGTAAGGTATCTACAGTGGCACCACTCATGTAATCGTGCACATCAAACTCCTTCCCCTTTTCTTTCCTGAAAGCTTCTACTAGCTGATTGGCGTTTTTATTGAACACGGGCATGAAAGACTTGAGAATAGACGTGTGGAATGTGGGGGCAATCATTTTTCTGTGCGAACGCCATTTCTCACCTTCAATAAAAACAAAACGGAAAATTGGAATAAGCAGCGAATTAAATTTCTTGGTGCAGAATCATTTATTTATTTATTTATTCTGCAGAAACAAACGTCAGGCAGATCCTAATAACATGTTTCTAGAAAGTTCAAAATATAAGAGGCGATTGAATTGAATATGGCAATACCAATAACACTCAAAACAACAATAATAATACCAATAATAATAACAATGACAATGAATACCTAACTGAAAAATAAGAAATTCACACCAGACATCATGATTTCTCATCAAGAATTTATAATATTTTTCAAATTGGCTTTGAATTAAGGAATTGAAGTATCAAAAACACCATACGTTATGGTTGCCGAATATGTACCTATTGTATAATCTGCATAATCTATTGACTGGGGTATCGTATTTATTTATGTAGAAGGATATTTGTCGTGGTCAGACTCCTGGTGGCGGTACGTGGAGGGAAATTTCACTGATTAGGAACAGACTATCTTTTTTTTATGTTCTGGTTCCACGAAAAGGGATATCCTGTAATGTTCAGAGAACATCGTGAGAACCAAGGGAAATAAGGTAGGAATTGGTGTTCTTCTCGAATTCCTGGAGGTTATATACCTCAGGGAACACCTCCCTTGGCAATGTGTTTCAAAGCCTCGCTGTTCGTTGGATGAACGAGTCTCTGGAAAGAAATGTTCTGCAGGTCTCGTAAGTGACCACGAAGGGGTGCGAAGCCTCAACTCGACTCGTTAATCTCACGGGGACTGCCAAGGAAGGAACAATTGTTGCTATTCCAGAAGAGCACGATGCATGGAAATATCTATAAAATAAAGCCAGATCGGCGTACGGTGTTCCAGAGAAGTGAGTGAGTTTGTGAGTGAGGCATCACTCACAAGACGAATCACCCTTTTTTGGACAGAATTCAACAGTTTCAGGGTATATTTGGGTGCTGCGGCACTCCAAATATGGGAACATTTTGAACAGTATTCCAAGACAGGTCGGATTTGTGCCTTATAGATCATGAGCAGATGACTAAAAGTGAAATAGCTCCTGGCCCGAAACAAAAAACAAGTTTTTGGGATGCACTTTAAGCAATTGATCTCACGTGATTATCCAAAGAAAGGTTATTGCTGATAGTAATACCAAGCATCGAAATGGATATCTTCAAAGGTATGGTTACTCCTGACAAGCTTATGTTGGGCACAGTGAGATCGGCTTTTCTAGAGGAAAGGAATGCTTTTGTTTTGTTCGCATTGAGATCAACCAAGTTATTGGATCCCCATTCGAGAATTGTTGCCAAGTCCATATTTATGTTGTCAACATTTCTTCTACGATCGTTTCTGATTTGCCTGGCTGGTATTGGAGCCCTAGAAGAGAACGCGGTATCCGCGAAGCTGTGTACTGGACATGAAGTTGCTTCCAACAAATCGTTAATATAGAGTAGAAATAGTGTTGGTGCTAGAATTGATCCTTGTGGAACACCAGCATTCATGATAAGAGAGTCAGATGAAACTCCGTCGACCACTACATGGAGAGACCTGTTCGAGAGGAAACTAGCTAGCAGAGAACATAGCTGGGGAGGCAAGCCATAAGATGGAAGCTTGGAGATATCAAGTGCCACGGCTAAGGTTTCACCATATTTTTCAACAGATTGCTGCCATATATGTGAGACGTAAGCGAGCAGGTCACCAGTTGATCTCTGATGACGAAAGTCATATTGCCTATCGTTAATATTAACAGAATGTTCCAGGTATTTCATGAGCTCGATGTTGATAGCTTTCTCTATGATCTTTGAAATGATAGATAGCAGTGCGATCGGTCTGTAGTTGCTAGGTAGGGTCTTTTTGCCATTCTCAGAAACTGGTTCTACTCTTGCAATTCCCCAGTTGGACGGGAATATCCCCAATTTGTAAGGGTAGTTGAACAACTTGCAGAGAACAGGTGTTAGTTCGGTAGCAGATTTCTTAAGAACAATCGGTGGGATTCCGTCAGAGCCAGAAGCTTTGATGGTGTTGAGACCCAATAAAATCTTCCTTATAGTAAGTATAGTAGTATACCTGTCTATTCAATAATTCAGCAAGTAAGATTAAGCTTTTGATGATTCTACTACTTTCAAGAGTTTCTATGCCGAATTCTTCTCTAATAGGAGACAGTTTATAGTTTCCGTAATAGAGAAATATTAGGAATCTATTTTGGATTGTTTCTATCAGTTTTTTCATTTTTTGTTTTCCTGGATCCGTAATAGTACAAGCATATCTTGCTTCGAAGAATTGTGATGAACAAGTGTTCAATGATATTTGTATCTGTGAATTATTGTGTGGTACATTTCAAGAAACCGAACAACTTATTGGTTTCTTTAACGATATTCTGCATGTGTAGATTGTACTAGAAGTCAATTTGAAATATTACTCCAAGGTCACATATTTCGTCGACTCTAACTAAAATAGTATTTTGCATAGTGTAAATGAAATTGTGTCTATTTTTGTTCCGAGAGAACGAAATTACTTAACATTTAGATAGATTGAATGATAATTTATTTTTCAATGACCAATTCGCTATCAGATCTAGATCATTTTCCAGTTATATAAGCATTGAGGTCTTGAACTTTTCTATACATCTTGAAATCATCAGCATATAGCAAACAGTTCGATGAAATCTCTTCTGGAAGGTCATTGATGAAAACTGAGGAAAGTAATGGTACCAGATTTGACCCTTGTGTGGTACACCTGAGTTATGAGGAGAATGGTGGAAGTAATAGGCCAATATTTCGAATACAGTCATCTCACCCATCTACAGGGTGTGAATATCAAAATTTCCCACCCTTCATTTCTCTCTTCTAGTTTCTATTTTGCAATTGGGACACTTTGAATTCATATTTTTAGCCCTCAAGGCTCAACCCTCTAGAAGATAGATGTAATTTTGAAGAAATATACTTAATCTTTGGTGATCACAATAAACCACATGAAATGTATTGAGAGTTACCCTACCTTTACTGATAAGGAGTCCGTCTCCTAACCATGGCTCGAAAAGACCGTACTCTGGTGATTTCTCCAAATGGACATTGCTTCCTAGGATAACCTGTCAAAAATATTATGAATTGATATAGTTAGATGATGGACGGGCGCTATAGAAATAATTCAGATTCATAGAGTATTCTGTTTGGCTCAACTGACATGAAATTACATTAACATAAACAGTACAAAAACAATCTGACGAAGTGAATATAACTGATAGTCATTCTTTTAGAATTGTCACTATAATATTTTTGTATCTTTCCGCTCAACATAGTTCTTGAATTAATTGAGTATCATTTGATTTACAGTTCCAATTAGGATTTGTAATCTCAATTATAATAGTTTATAGAATAGTTCTGCAATTCCAATAAATTGAATGAAAACTGTTTTTTAGGTTTAATTTCCTCGATGGAATAGGGAATAGGAATACACATCCAGAGTGAATCAAAATACATAAACAAAAAACAATCTCGTTGTGAGAAAAAAGCAATATTTTCAGGTTACTTCTGGAAATCAAATTGAGCTATTGAGATTTCAACCATAACAACATTATTCATTCACCTATTCCTCATAAGTTCAGGGTGTTCAGAATTTGTGTAACAAAAATTAACGGAATCTATAGTTTCATAAATAATAATCCACAATGAAGCAATCGTTCTATTCCACAAATCATTCATTATGTTCGAAGGATTATTCGAAACTCTTGGTATGTGATTCACTTTTTAAATGAATTCCCAACCAGGATTATAGAAATCGCACTCGATCAAATGAAAGAATGCAATGAAAAATAAGAAACTGTGTTTCTAGCACAAATTGAGGGCTTTGAAAATTGAAAAACATTTGAAAGTAAATCGAGCAAAAAAGTTGATGAAACAGCCAGTATATTCCTCATGAAAATCCCGTTTCAGAAAAATATAAGTTGAATTGATAATTCTAAGAAGATGATTTGAAATATTTTTGCCTTCCCGAAATATCTGTGACAAGTTTTCCTCTCATTGATTAGAAAATCTTGCATGTTGCACAAATTGTGATTTGTCTGACGTCCCTTTACATGAATTATGAAATTATTGTTGATAACAAAAACGTGTTTTCTGAAGACGACTTGATTTGAAACCAGTATATTCCAATAATTCCTCAATCATTTCAATCATAATAACCTACCTCAGCATCTTCTGCACTTGTAATAGCAATCACAAGTTTTGGTCCCAAATATGCCTTGATAACATCACTTTTCATTTCCTCGTATATTCTACATGCTAATTTGAAGACATCTGCAATCAAACACACCTTATATCAGGTTTCAAAGTAAATTCTTGGTTTCAATAACACTGTATTTTTTTATAATGTGTATAACGCTGCAACGAATGGAAGTATACTGCCTACTGATCATAATCAAATTGATAAAGGAAACTAAACGTGATCTTATATCCTAATCTTACCTGATGGAGATTGTCCTAATGCCATATAGGCGTTACCCAGAATTGGTATTGTCCTAGGACCAGGAATATTCTTTGTTAGTCGGACATACCGAAGGCTTTGGAACCAGTAGTGGTATAATACAAGTACTACTGTTACTCCTAGAATTGAAGTAACTAGAGAACTCGTTAAGGTGGAACCCTCAACACCAAGTGGTTGCTGAAAAGCAATGTCCGATTCATTACACGATCACAAACTTGAATGTGCATATTTGGTTCTTGATATTCAGAATATAATAACTCATGATATATAAGTCTCATATGAGAATATATTTATGAATAAAGTCATCAAAACGACTATCTTCTTCTCTTCAAATAACGTGAAAATTAATTCACAAATGTTCCTCTTGGAATGTTCAATGATCTCTTATGATTCAACTGACATAATCAGAATCCGGTCTTGACAAATTATATTAGTTCAGAGCTTATATCAAATAGTTCACTCTATATGTATGGCTTCAGTAGATTGTTCTATTTTTGTTGACAATTGTTCCAGAAGAAACAAGATTTCATAAATGAGGAGAGTATTTCAAACTAAATATACGAACAGATTCAGAAAACATTCCTCAAAATCATCATCATCATCTACATCATCATCATCTTCTTCTTCATTATCATCGTCAGAAACTGAGTCATGGATACTAGTTAACTAGTTTCCTTTGATCAATTACTGTTATTGAAATTGAAGGTCGATATAGAAGTTCTTATAAATGAAATCTTATGTAAATAATTTACGTAAAACTGGGGTCAGAAGCTCCGATTGTTTTATTTGATCCTAAGTTTATTATTGTATACGTGAGTTATAATTGAATAGGTATATAAAGTATTCAAGAACAATTGAGGTTTCGCGAAAACAGTATGCATATCGATCCAATTATATTCATATGACTTTGATTTTGATTATTCAATGAATTAGACAGTTTTCAAAATGCGTGAAAAGGTTGGACTTACATGTATCTTGATCCAACAGATCTTTTTTTTTTCACCGACATATTGGAATTTGATGATCATAAAATTGTCAATATATAGCATGTGATCGGGATAGCTTTATTGGTATACGTTCGATATATAATAATTATACAGTTCTGATTCGTTATAATTTTACTAGAGACTGATGATGAAGGAATAAATAATTTTGAATGCTTTCTCAAAAGTAATGATAGTGTTTTCTTGAACTGCATCCTCACAAATCCTACACAATTTTTAGATTTATAATATATTTCCCTCAGACTTCAAAGAACCACACGTTCATATTGAATAAAGGAATGTGGACTAGCAGCGACCAAAATCTGGATGGCGAAATGGTACCTTTACTGCGATAATAACCAGGAATGTAGTTGTAGCTGCTATATACCTAAAGCTCGATATCAATTACTGCTTTAGCATGAATTAAAGAATATAGTGAGACCATCATAATAAATTCATATCTGGAAATATTTTTTCGATGAATATGCCTCAAGATGATGTCTATCTCAAACTTCTTGTAGAAATAATTAGATACCTAGAAAATGTCTCCAGCAAACGCGAATTATTGATCTATTTTTGAAATCAACAAAAATTGTTGGTTTTCTTATATTCTTATCTCTAGAGGTGGATTTATAAAAAAAATTTAAGTTGTAGGTATTCTTGTCATGTAAAATATCCTCATTTCTTGTCCTATTATTTGTGAAGGAGATACTATCAACTTGCGAATGTAGTGATGAATGAATCCATATATATTTATTTGCTTCATCTTCATCGATAATGAGAAAATAATCAAAATTGTCCGATAGATTAGAATAAGTCGATTCATTGAAATGAATAAATCTTTGATTTGTTATAGTTTATGGTGCAAAATGTTCAAAATGACAAAATGAATAAAGATTGTACTCACCACTTGAGGTTGTGACATCGTTCTGTATCCAACAGTTTCACACTGCTTCAACAAAACTGAGCATCGCATTTACTGAACCGGCGCACTTATAATGAAAACAACGTGGAACAATATATCTCATTACAATAAATTAATACTAATTTTTTGATGACAATAAATATTGAACATCTTGGCGCATAGAATTCATAAATGCAAATAATACGGTAAATTTTAATAACATGGATCCGTTTTTTGCATTTAAAAAAATAACATGTGACGGTCGAATCGCATCATGCATGGCGCGGAATAACCGCTAGGTGTTTGAGTATTTTTTTCATCCCTTGGAGCGCACGAAAGGGAATTCCTATTGTGTTCGTGGAGCATCGTGCGTATCTAGGAGCATAGGGAGAGGAGGTAGGTGTTGAGATCATTTTTGAACTTCTGGTGGTTACGCTAAAAAAAAAAGATGGTAGTTATTACCAAACGTTTAATAAAATAGGCGACAGTCACAACTTTCATCAAATGATACCACTACAATATTATCAAATTTTACCACTACAAAATAGTATAATACTCATAGTTTAGTATAGTACAACTTTGTAGTGGTATCATTTGATGAATGTAGTGACTGGCGCCTATTCTACTAAACGTTTGGTATTCACTACCAACTATTTCTCTTAGTGTAGAAGTTCTTGAGAATACATCTATTGTTTTGTTTTTATGTTCTGGTTCCCACGAAAAGGGATATCCTGTAATGTTCAGAGAACATCGTGAGAACCAAGGGAAATAAGGTAGGAATTGGTGTTCTTCTAAAATTTCTGGAGGTTATATGCCTCGGGGAACACCTCCCTTGGCTATGTGCTCCAGAGCCTCACTGTTCGTTGGATGAACGAGTCTTTGGAAAGAGATGTTCTGCAGGTCTCCAAAGTCACCACGAAGGGCTTGCGAAGACTCAACTCGACGGGTTAATCTCGCGGGGACTGCCAAGGGAGAAACAATTGTTGATATTTCAGGAGAGCATCGTTATGGAAATATCTTTAAAATAGAGCCATATCGCTAACTTTTCTACGGTGTTCCAGAGAAGTGAGTGAGTTTGTGGGCGAGGCATCACCCACGAGACGAATTGCCCTTTTTTGGACAGAATCCAACAGTTTCATGATATGTTTGGGGGCTGCACTCCAAATATGGAAACAGTATTCCAGGACAGGTCGGATCTGTGCCTTATAAGATCATAAGCAGCTGACTGGAAGTAAAATAGCTTCTGGCCCGAAACAGAAAGCCAAGTTTTTGGGATGCACTTTTAGCAATTGATCTCACGTGATTTTTTCAAAAAAGGTTATTGCTGATAGTGATACCAAGCATCGAAATGGATGAGATAGGCTTCTCTTGAGAAAAGGCATGCTTGTGTTTTGTTTGCATCGAAGTTATTGGATCCCCATTCGAGAATTGTTGCCGAGTCCATATTTATGTTGTCAACATTTCTCCCTCGCTTGTTTCTGATCTGCATGGCTGGTATTGGAGCCCTGGAAGAAAAGGCGATATGGTGAAAAATTACAAAGCTTCGCTGTTCTATAGACGAAGGAGTTTTGGTAGAGTGTTGTTCGACATTTTTCATGGTAAACGACGAAAGGATGTGCTGACTGGGCCTGTCGACTTCGTCTGACAGATATTGCTGGTGATGAAATTATAGCAGAGATTCATGAGGAACATTTTCCGTGGAAGTATCTATGGAAAAGTCGCCGACTTTTCTACAGTGTTCTGATAGGGTCAACACCCACTAGGCGAATGGCTCTTCTCTGGATGGAATCTAAGAGCATCAGCGGATGTTTGGGTGCTGAACCCCATACATGGAAACAGTATTCTGGAACTGGCCGTATCTTTGCTTTGAAGACCATTAGAAGCTGTTGAGGTGTGAAGTAGATTTTTGCATGGAACAAGTAGCCGAGTTTCTGTGGAGCAGGTGCTGATCACAAACGCATGATACATTTTTTATTTCATCAATAACTACAATCTGTCAATTGAGCTGATCACAAGATGTATCTGGCAATGATGCTGTGGATGCTTCAAGCATGCCCTGATGATCCACTATAATAGGTATATATTACCTCTATAGCAACTCAACAGAACGTCTGAACTGATTTGCGAAGGAATATACTTCATTTTGCTTGATTACTAGGAAATTTCTCTTCTGGTTTCTATGAAATAAAAATATGAGTATTATTTCAAAATTCGTCTAGTAGGACAAATCAGATGATTTGTCCCAGAATGTCGAGCAAAGGAAAATCCAATCGTTGGTCAGTGACACTTTGTTTTGAAAAATGTTCTTAGAAGAGAAATATAGATATAATAATGAGAAAAAATCTTATTTTTACTCATCTTGGGACGTTTCGGAAATAAATCTGTTCCCGTTTTCGAATTGAACATTGTAAAAATTATTCTTTGAAATTATTTGTTTCCTTATAGTAGTGTCACATTCTCAGTGACTGATGTTGGCATATAAATGAGTAATGTTAGCATACAAAATGAGTTACAGGATGTTTTCTTTAATTGATCTGGAATCTTCTATTTTCATGATCAGTTTTCAGTATATCAACTGAACAGGAAGCAATGCTATTGTCTACGTTCAGAAGAATATGCAAACGGATTCCTTGATTTTTCTCTTTTGGTTATCTTCCTTTCCTATGATTTTGATATCTTTCCACTCTGCCATATGTTGTCCAGGATATATTCAGCTAGTCTTGATTTATCGATATGTCTTTTCTTGATATTGTTCTTCTGTTCTTTCGTCTTTACTGAGAGAGGTATCTTTGTTTCAAACACAAGGTATAGTAAAAACACAATTCTTCATTTTTTGGATTTGTTTGAGTTAGAATAGATCGTATCGTATTATCAGTTTTAAACGCAGTTTCCAGTTGAAACTGATCGCCAACACGTTTTAGTTTTCCAGGTATCCCGGGAATAATGTACCTATGGTATTATATTCGCCTTTTCTACGAAAATTTTTCAAAACTAAGTGTCACTAACCAACGATTGGTTTTTTTTTTCAGGCTCCCTGATAGGAAAATTCTTTTTTCTACGCCTATAACACGAAATTGCTCTGGTTTTACTGTGTTCGATACATCGACGAGGTACTTTGTATGTCATCAATTTTAATTCCGTATCTGATATCACAATGACTCCATTGTGTTATTCTTTCAGAACAATCTCATCGCTCATGGAATGTCAAATTCCAGGCGATGACAGCTCTGTCTAATAGATGAGCATTACTTGACAGGAAATCAGATGACTGCAAGACAAATAAATCAGAAATGCCGCTATTGTCTGTTACAGCCGTAGAAAAATTATAGTGTATAACTCGCACGGAATGATAAATTCCCACTCGAATGATCTTCTAAATTTCAGGCAGAGAAATTCATCAAAATCATTGATAATCCTCGATTGAGTAGGATTAAAAATTCTTTCATATCCCATTGCTATGTTATGATATGTTATAATGTATTCAAAGAGCAATTTTTGAAAATCTAGATATATTGATGATGTCGGCAACATCACACAGGAGGTACATGATAAAAATGGTGAAGGAGTCATGCAAGTTCCATTATCATTCATTGTTTTCTGATGTGAAATTTGATATTACTAGAAGATAAACGTATTTATTCAAATTCCACAAACCTTCCCAAATTTAAATTCCAAAAATAAGAATGTTTTTTTTTATTCCTGATGTATCTGTCTAGTTATTATGGGTACCAAGCATTGTTTTCTAATTCTACATATCAATTCCATTCATGGATGATTACCTATATATTATTCAAAAATTTCCACATTGACCCTTAGGGGCACAAAATTATCATTCTTCTCATAACCGTGCATAAATATCCATATCTTGCATCGTCACATTCGCCAATTTTGATACTTCAATACGTCTGTGCATGATCCATTCAAAATTCGTTTAGGCAAATCCGAACAGAAGTTTGAACTCATTGAATACCTAGTGAGTGAGCACATTTACATTTACGTCGATATAACTGTTTTTGCAACTGACACAAAAGTCGTCCATTTTGATACCAAAATTAGCTCTTGAATTGGCGTTTCTATTACTGACACAAAAATAGGTGTATTGCTAAGCAACATATTCAGTTTCTAGGTGCTGAAGTTGAACTTTAGTTCCTAGGAGCTAAAGTTGAACGTTAGCTCCTAGGAACTAAAAAGTATGTACTAGACGTCGTCAAGAATAAACAACATTGTTACGGTTGGTTATTTGGGTTGGGACGCATATAGCTGATTTGTTTCCGATTTCAGCAGATTTGGCATTTCATACCCATGCTGGAGATATAAAAACACATCGTATTATAGTTGAGTATAGGAATTATGAACATCTCAGCTAAGTATTTTTTTCTGCAACCGACACAAAAGTCGTGTATTTTGATACCAAAATTGGCTCTCAAATTGACGTTTCTATTACTGACACAAAAATAGGTACGTTGCTAGGCAACATATTTAGTTCCTAGGAGCTAAAGTTTAATTTTAGTTCCTAGGAGCTAAAGTTGAACTGTAGCTCCTAGGAACTAAAAAGGATGTACTGGAAGTCATCAAGAATAAACAACATTGTGTCGGTTGGTTATTTGGGTTGAGACGCATACCTGATTTGTTTCCGATTTCAGCGGATTTGGCATTTCATACCCATGCTGGAGATATGAATACACCTTATTATAGTTTAGTATTGGAATTATAAACATATCAGTTGAGTATTTTTGTTTTGATCAGGGAAGCCTTCAAGATTCAAATACTTGCTTGATCTGTATTTCATTCGTTATTCTCGGGATGGATAGCTTGTTTTTGAATAATCACGACAAGCAATAGTTTTTCTTGTCTCAAGCAACGATTTTGTTTAGCTTCATTTGATTATCAAGTCAAACACAGTGTAGTATGGAGAGGAATAAATAATCACTATTATCATTGTTGATATGCCCACTAACCTAACATTTTCCACGTCTTGTTCCTATAGCTGGCTGGCGCGGTATTTGCCATTAGAGCACCTGGTCCATACACAAATATGTCGTCCCTTTGTGGTTGTATTTATATTGAAACTACAATTCGAACATCCTAGAAAACCTAACCTGCTGTTAATGCAGGTAGAATATTCTCACCACATGGATCATTTGTCAATATTTGTTGCATTGCATACATATGGCACGGCATTGGTGGTTACTTCACATGTTTATTTGAGTTAATTGTTTCGGTTGCAGAAAAAATAGCATGTTTCATTCGGATCAAAAGTGACTTTGTTCGACTCGCAAATTTTGCTTTCGCTCGGCTTCGCTAAACGCTCTGCCTCGCAAATGCAAAATTCGCTTGTCAAACAAAGTGTCACTTTTGATCCTGATAAAACAATCTACTATTGTTTTGATCAGGGAATAAGCCTTCAAGATTCAAATACTTGCTTGATCTGTATTTCATTCTCGGGATGGATAACTTGTTTTTGAATAATCTCGGCAAGCAATAGTGTTTTGTCTCAAACAACGATATTGTTCACCTCTATTTCATAGCCAACTTTTGAATTTTCGATGATTTTAAATAACACACCTAGAGCACGCATTTTCAGTTATTCGAGTTTTTGTTGAAAATGATGAGGTTTTTCGAGAAATTACTAGACTGAGAAAAGTTTAAGAATTGAATTGCCCACAAAACAAAGCAAAGATTTTTGAAATCCATCGAGGGTTAACAAAATGCTGTTGAATAATAATGGTGCGCCACCCGGTATACCACCTTTACAAATTTCAATTGAGCTCTAGTTACTGTCAAGTAACGCCCTGTATACATCCACAAAGTGTACCAAATTTGGTTGCTTTAAGTTCAAGAATAACGGAGACATTGATTTTTTTCAAAATTTATAACTTCACTTTCAAAGCCTACAACTCCTCAGGGAAGCAACTTGGTATAGAGGTAAGTTGCGTTAAATTGCCATATTTTGGGACCCCCTACATGCCCCTGCTCTATGTCGGTTCTTATGTGAATCACCCTGTATACCACTAGTGTGAATACTCAAAGCATAGATCTAATTAGATCTATGCTCAAAGCTAATATTCAAGTACTGTGTTGCAGTTTCTTAATGTTTTATTTCGGTTTCTGAAAAATTAGCAATAGATTCTAATATAAATCCTTTCAGTTTATATATAGCATGTGAACAAGTGAATTCTCATAGGTGGCATAAAATTCAGAATCCAATCAGATTAATCGAGTATGGAAAATTATATCAAAGATAATACCATTATGATTTTATCTGTATCGCCAAGGTATCGTGTGTATCGTTAAGGTTGGTAGAATTGATGATTATTTGTATCAATTCTACCAACCGTGTGTATCGTACTCTACTGTTAGCGCCATCTTAAAAAATCGGATCGAAGTTGTCTGAGATTTCTGTCAAGTTGCCATGCAGACTGGTGTTCTTCTAGTTCCCTTCTTGTTTCATCCTGAACGGTTTATGGCTTTTTGAACAGATGGCAGCAGAGGTATGTATTCATTGGTATTTACGTGTTTTCACTACAGTCGCTCTATCACATTACCAAAAACATTTAAATTGCAATGACAAAAAATATATATCTACTAAGTTGAAACATAGAACCAGACCGTGTCTGGTGCTTCCATAAAAGTATTTCAACTATATTAAATGTGCCTCCCTTCTGAGTTACACAGGGAGTTTTAGTTTCTATGTCTATATGTCTATGAATAACCTCATAATATGTTTTTTCTACTCACATAACTAAAATGGCATTTAGCGTACGGATATGTACCACGCTAAAGGATCGATTAATCACGGATTGTCGATCTGTGATTTATTCAAAATATTAAACACGTTACCATGGCAACACGATTTCTTAAACACATTACCATGGCAACGCAGTTCATTAAACACATCTTCAGTAATTTAGACATGTCTGGCCTGTCAATTGTATTACCTGTCAACTGTTATTTTCGAATTTTGTATCAGAATTATTCAAACAATATTCGTTTGTATCGGAATTCTTCATTAAAAATATATGAGAAAAGTAGACGAAAGTGAAATCGAAGAGAATGTTCTGGTACTTGCATATCTCCAAGAAGTGTAAAAATGAAGCATCCATCTTTGAGAACAATTTATTTATTTTGCGCTAAGCATGACAATAAACGTGAAACAAAGGTTAGTAAGCAATGAACTGGACCGAACTGGACACATCTACAACCAATATCACTTATACGTGTCTCGCTGGTTGCATGCAGTTGCATGTATTATGTTCTCAATTCCCATTCCTTTCGAATTATTTTGTTGGTTAGCAGGAATTGCAGGTATGTTAATGTTATTTTCGGAGTTCGTAGAAAAATCATAGTATGTAACGCGTTTATAAAGTCTTCTATTAGTACACAAAATTAAAATAATTGTACAGCTTCTTGTTTAACAAAAAATACAGGGTGTTTCAATATTCAGTATCGACGAGATTATTTTTATTACTTTTCTGGTCAGATTGTCCGCAAACGCTTATTCGTTGTCGATCTACAAAGCGTCAAAGTTTTGAGATTTTTCTCACTTTCCAGCATCTTTCATAAAAAGTCATGGTTCGTTATGTTTCTGATTGTATAGGTAATGTCCCGAAACTTTTATTATTTGAGATCACTAACTAAATATATGTGAATGTACACGCATATCTAGCAAATTATATAGAATTTTTCTCTCGATAACAGTCTCATATGAGTCAAAATTACAAGTGATGATAAAGGTTTATGGACAATTCAACTTAAGTCGTACTTCGAAATCTACCAGTGGCGCATGACAAAAAAGTTTATATGGAGCAAAAAAGGACCTGACCGTTACACCTGACTCATGAAAAAAGTATCTTCCTGTAGATTCTTACAACCACTCGGTATACTGTATGATGTGAACCGTGAAACGTAACTGATTATGATTCAAATTTGATCTGATGATTTTCTCGAAAACTAAAAGAGCTATAAAGAAAAATAGAAGAAATATCGAAATTTTAACGCCCTGTAGATCGGTAACGAAGCGTTTGCAGACACATGTGAATAAAAAATAGCTATTTGTGTAACAAGGGAAAAAAGTGCTTCTTTTCCTTCCGTGGATGTAGTTATCATTCAAGGGAGAAAAAGGCACTTTTTACTTCCATGTTATGTTACATACATATGATTTCTCCGCCTTCCTCTGATAGTAAATCATTTTTATACAATTTTTTCATGAAACTAACAAACAAAATTTATTAAAGTACAGAAACTAAGAACCAGGTACAGAATAACTACTATAGGCAGGTCAATTTCATTCTTGCATCCTATAAACCTATTTTAAATTTGTGGTAGAGTAATTTGAACAGACTTGCTAATTATTGAATGGCAACATTGTTGCAAGTTTACTCTCAGGCCATCAATGAGTATATATAGGTACTTGTAATCAGTAGGATAACAAATTAAATAAAATATACGTCGTCATGAACAGTGACTGATGCCTTTCGATTCATCTGATATTTCAGGTCGAAATCTGATTTTTGCAGTTAGATTTTCTGAAATCTTGTTTTCCGACGACCTACTTGAGTGCTAAATATCTCATTCTGCACTAGTGCGAAATGAAAATGTTCGCCAAAGCACAAATTCTATATCGAATGACGGATACAACTACTCTTATTTGTACTGAATTTATATACGCAGCTATGACCATGATAAATCTACTAATCAGTTGATGACCATTTGCATCTGACTTGAAATCACAATGACTTCTTGATGAGAAACCATCAACGTCTTGTATGGAAATGGAAACCAATAATATCATTACAAAAATCAATAATCAAGCAATGCAAAGTGTAATAAAAGAGAATTACCGCATATTCCTTTTGTATTGAACATTAACTGTTCAAATTACAATAAATAGTTATTATAATTCTAATAAATCTGAGATAGTCCAATGTGCATATATAAATGGAATATATTAGTTAAATTCGTTGATTTTGTGTAATTAGTGTGGCCAGCGTAGCCCCGTGGTTGAAGCGTCAGTATTCCTTCTAAGTTGGATTGCCGGTAAGTGGGTTCGATTCCCACCACGACCACAGCAAATTTTCTGATGGCCTAAGAAAGTGTTTGGGACCACACGTTTTAAGAGGTAAGACAATAATTCTAGAACAACAACATTTCATCTTACTATATAAGCTTCCATAGTAGCGAGGATGCGAGTATAATAGTGTATACCAATTCTAAAACAAGGTGAGTTCTAAGAATAGAACCTTGTTCTCTATGTAGTATATGATTATTGTCCCATGTTCAAACATTTGTATATTTCAGGTAGGTCGTCTGAAAAGTATAGTGTAAAACTCGTGTGGAAACAGGTCACGATCTCGTATGGAATAACTCATATTCTCCGCCGCATTAGTTGTACAATATACTATTGTGATCGTTTTTATCTCACAATAAATGAACATTTTGTTTCATTCGTTTAATTTCATGTGTTCTTTGCATGAAACGGTCATCTTCAGGATATTCGGAATTTTTTTGTAATATGACTAATCACAATATCCCTCTACTCGATGATCAATATTTCTGTGCAGAGAAAAAAATTTAAATTCTGTTTTTGCAGTTTCCACCAATTATTAAAAATGGAGCTGACCGGTTTTACAATTAGAAAAAATCTAATTGAATGTCGGCTGGGTATCATCCATGGTGTTATCCATTAAATGGAACAATGAAAACAGTCAATAAATTTTTATCGCTTTCAAAAGTGTTTTAAAGCAAAACATCGAATAACTCAAATGTTGCAGTAAATTTTCATTTATTGGGCATGAAGTATTTTAAATAGGTCCAGAACAGCTTTCGCTTCGTTCAGCGACTGTTATACTGTTCGGACGGCAGAAACAGAAGAAAAAACAACGGAATTATCTTATTAGGAAGTCTTTTTCGATATTTTATGTGGACCTTTTATTGCACCCATCAGACCACCACAAATTTGCCATGGTTGTTTTGGTTCAATTACCGTGTTGACCTACTCTTCAATATTCAAGAATTGTCGCTCATTAATATTCTACTCTTATTGGCTACGTATAACGAAGCTAATAGATGAAGGCATACCAATCAATATACTTTCACAGCTATCGTTGAAAAGTTTGAATTTTAAGGGATTTTTCAAATCATTCAGTCTACGCGCATATCATAAAGTGTTTGCTCATGAAATAATACATAATGAAGTGGACGTTTCAATTCAATCAATCAATCAGCCAAACCTGTCGAGTTCGACATTTTTAAAAAAAAAATCAAATGATATTCTGAAACTTGTTGATTGGAAAAATATCTCCGTCGTGAGAGGTTCGTGTTTACCTATTTATAGGATGGAAAGAACTATATTGTCGTTTTCATTTTTACTTACGTACTTACCAAATAGTATTGAAAAATCTATAATCAATCAATCAATCTTTTATAATGTTCTCAGAATGATCATAGAATATTCTCATCCTGCAGCGGATATTCTATCAATATTCAATTTGACATATTCTCAGAATATTCTTTTTGTAAGTTCTGGGAATATTATTTTTGAATATACTGGGAATGACATTGATGTTCCTATTCTTGTATCAATATTTTCAATGTATACCATGACACAACCTTTTATTCTCTAGCCTCAATCCTGATTATCCCACTAATTCAGTGATGTCATCTTCTATTCTATTCATTTCAATTATCAATAAGGTTCGTGGCAAAGTGGTTAAGGTTTCAGGTTTTTTTTATGTTCTGGTTCTCACGAAAAGGGATATCCAGTAATGTTCAGAGAACATCGTGAGAACCAAGGGAAATAAAGTAGGAATTGGTGTTCTTCTTGAATTTCTGGAGGTTATATGCCTCGGAAAACACCTCCCTCGGCAATGTATTCCAGAGCCTCGCTGTCCGTTGATGGATGAACGAGTCTTTGGAAAAAGATGTTCTGCAGGTTCGTAAAAATTCAATCACAAGGTAGTTGGTTCGCAACTCCACCGGAGCAAGCTTTTTCTAATATTCTTTCTTCTCCTTCAATATACTAGGAATATTCTCAGAATATTTGAAACAGTACATTCCGACTGTTCATAAAACATCCCTAGGATATCTGTATCCTATTGACAATATTCAAATATTCTCGAAGAATATCCTAGGAACGTTCTATGAATTACATTGTGCTATCTGAGATATAATGGGTTTGAATATCTCTTCTAACCTTCGATAGACAGAACTATGAACACCGAAGTGAATAATGAATCTTATCTTCGATCCTATGCAATATCTAGAACTGAAGACATCATGCCGACCATGCAATGCAATAATAATTAATGCATAATATATACAGAGTATTCCGAAATTTGACCATCAGCGCTTGGCACCTGATAGCCCTCGTGAGTTATATATGGTCTTCAAGTGTTCAGTTCTCGGGATATAGAGATTTCATGAAAAAAAAAAGTGTTTTCGCGATAACCGAAAAAGTAGTTTGCATAGATATTTTTCATCATTTTCAGTAGTATGAGATCACAAAACTGTTTTTTCTTCTGCCTGGAATAACTATTTCTGTTTATAGCTATAGAATGAGATCAATCAAATGTTTAATCCACACGATACCAATAAAATATTTCTTCAATTTTCTACTACCAAAAATGATGGAAATTACTATGCAAATTTCTATATTGTGGGTCAAATATCTCGGGAACTGGTAATTTCAACTCAGTTGAAGGCATCGAAATAGAATATTCTCCGATAATATATTATGAACATGAAAAAACTGGATATATATGAAAAAATACATTGAGAATTCCCATTCTCTATATGATGAAAATATCAACTCTTTCCCGGTTTATTGAACAGAAAACAACTACTTTCCTGATACCTATATGCCAGGACGAATTTTGAATTATAATTGAACACACACATTGAAAATTTCAAAATAGAATCTTCTGAAGTTGAGAATTTACATCATCCTTCAGATGAAAATATATAGTTTATTAACATTGGACCAACTGATAATATTGTCAATATCTCATTGAAGCACAAAGTAATCATTAACGTTCCTGATAGGTCGAAATATTTTAAAATCATCAGCATATAAAAAGCAATCAGAAGTCACAAGGTATGGCAAGTCATCAATAAAGATTAAAAATAGTAGAGGACCAAGATTGGAGCCCTGTGGTACTCCAGATCTTGCAATATAATATGTTGATGAGTTGTATCCAAGAAAATTAACGTACTGTGGCCTATCACTGAGATACGACCTTAGCAAATGCACCAACTGCTTACTCAGACCATGGGATGAAAGTTTCACTAGCAAAGTATCATGATCCACTCGATCAAACGCCTTGGCAAAATCTGTGCACACAACATCTATACCTGTTCTCCAATTCTAAGGAAGTCTTGGGTCTTATTCACAAAGGTAGCTAGATTTGTTTCTATGCATTTTTTCTCACGAAAGCCATTTTGTTCTGCAGAAATATTATGTTTCACATGATTATAAATTTTATCAGATATAATAAATTCATATAACTTCGCAATACAACAGCAAACTGGTCGGTAATCAACGATCTCACTCTTTGCTCCTTTCAATAAGCCCATCATCAGCCAAAGGGTCTATATAACGTCATGGAGATGAAAACACTATTCTCAAAAGTTGTGAACCCTATTAAATTTTCATATCATCAAATTACAACAAAGGTTTTTTTCACTTTGAGAAGGGCCTGTACCCTCTGATATACCCTCAAGAAGTTTTCATGAGGTCAAAAACAAATTTTTCATCAAATTTCGACAACATCCACATGCATGGATACGTCTGAGATTATTGATATTGCGAGATTCTTTTCAGTATCCTATAGTTTCTTTAATGATGTTTAAATTGTGGGAATATAAATTCCATGTGAAATGGCTTCACTTTTATGATCGTGCTTGGAGATGGTAGTTCCGAGTATTCAGACCAATTCATGTAATTAATGTCACTTCAGGCCAATCAAGTAATGCAGGATTTCAATTACCGCTAATTGCTGTGTACATAGATACTGCAGTAATGAATCTAAACTCTAAACTTTCGTTATCATCTCATTTGTGAACATCATCATCGCTGTAACAACATCATTCAATGTTTTATACTATACGCCGACCAAAAGTACGTTGAATTTTTGAACTAAGTTTATTGGGTTGTTCTATTTCTCAAACGTTGATAATTTTGGAATTATGCACACCTGTTAATCATATACAGGGTGATTCAGGTCTCGTCATTTCGATTAAAAAAGTGTGTATAAATATGCGTCCGATCCCGATCAGTAGCGGAGATACAGAGGGGATCAAAGTTTAATTTTTTCTCATAATTGAAATATCTCGCTCACCTCTGATGATATCAATTTGAAATTTGGTGTGGTTAATATTTCCTAGAAGAAGCATTTTGAAGATTTCCAAAAACCACAGGGTGATACATTTTTCGGAGCAGAGGCTTATTCTTCATTCCCCCCAAACTTTTTCGTAGTACGCCTCTAATATCTTCCAGTTTTGCAGATAGGGTGGATCGTTCGTTTTAAAGAAATCATCTGCAACTCAGAGAAACCCATTGTTTTCAGAATATGAATGAGTATATCCGTGCAAATACATGTTGAAAGTGCCAAATTCCAATCTGAATCAGTAGCAGGGATACAGATGGTAAAAGGTCAGAGGTTGCTTTTAACCGACCAATCCAACAACCACTCAGAAAATTCGTGTCGTCCAATGGACTTCCGTGGTTCCAAATTCGAGCGTCCTATGGACTTCCTGAATGTCCCGATAGGACAGCTTAAATTATTGTTACTATATCAAGGTTATTGATATAGAAACAAAAAAGCTATGGGGTTGAAAAATCCAGTATACCACTCCACTCCATATCAACGATTTGTTGGAAGCAACTTCATGTCCAGTACCCAGCTTCGCGCTAAAAAAGCCGATCTCACTGTGTCCAACATGAGCTTGTCAGGAGTAACCATACCTTTGAAGACATCCATTTCGATTCTTGGTTATACTATCAGCAATAACCTTTCTTGGGAAAATCACGTGATATCAATTGCTGAAAGTGCATCCCAAAAATTTGGTTTTCTGTTTCGGGCCAGGAGCTATTTCACTTCCAGTCAGTTGCTTATGTTCCCATATTTGGAGTGTAGCACCCAAACATACCCTGAGACTGTTGGATTCTGTCCAAAAAAGGGCAATTCGTGGGTAATGCCTCGTTCACAAACTCACTCACTTCTCTGGAACACCGCAGAAAAGTTGACGATCTGGCTTCATTTTATAGATAATGTCATGGACGATGCTCTTCTGAAATATCAACAATTGTCGTTCCCTTGGCAGTTCCCGCGAGATTGACCCGTCGAGTTGAGGCTTCGCACTCCTTCGTGGTCACTTTGGAGACCTGCAGAACATCTCTTTCCAAAGACTCGTTCATCCAACGAACAGCGAGGCTCTGGAACACATTGCCAAGGGAGGTGTTCCCCGAGGGATATAACCTCCAGAATTTTGAGAAGAACACCAATTCCTACCTCATTTCCCTTGGTTCTCACGATGTTCTCTGAACATTATAGGATATCCCTTATCGTGGGAACCAGAACATAAAAAAAATATAAAAAGTATATGTCCTTTCTAGTACATTCGAGAATGTGTATACAAAGTTTATGATAATTGGTGGTTGAGTACTTTTGGAGTGAAAGCCTGACAAACAAACTTACATTCACATTTAATAATATTATAGGGGTTGAAGTAGTAGTAGAAATAGGGAAGTAGGGATGTTCCCAACAATAGTGTATTATTGTCTCACAAGAACATAAAATGAGTAAAATAAACTTCAGCAGCCGGCGGCTGCTCTTTCCTACTATGCTTGATTATATATGATTATATACACTAGTACTAGTGTGAATACTCAATGCTACTATCAATACAGTGTGAGTATAGTCGTTCTATAGAAATGAAAGAAAATAGTAATAAAACTATAACAAATTAGGTACTCATTTCTCCATAGACATCTCGCACGATGATGGCTTCTCATTTCATCATTATATAACATTTATTATTTATTCAATTAATGACACGAACCACAACATTGAAATTTCGATTGCCACTAATGATGAGGTTCAAGAAAGGCTCGCAGTTGGCGCAGATGCAACTCTCTTAGAGGTGGGAATTTTTATAGCGGTTTTGGTGGGCATCAGTAATGAAACATGCACGCTTCAACGTCGAACGCATGTCTATGTTGAATAATAATTAAAATGCATTGATACAGTTAGTAATATTTATGTTGATATGATAATAATGAATAGAATAGGATATAGGAATTTGACAATCTCACACTATTCACATCTCTTCATAATTTTGTTATTCTACACTGAGAAAAGAATCGAATAACGGTTATCAAAAATTGATTAGTTGTTTTCTGTTGAATATACCGAGAGAGAATTAGCATTGTCATCATATATATAGAGAATGCAATTTCTCAATGTATTTCAGTAAATACAGGATGAGTCAGTTTTTTTGTAGCAGGACTTTAACAGGTGAGAAAAGACATTTTGTCAAGATGAAAATTCTATACTGAAAAGGAACATTCTCAGATATATTCATGTCCACAAAAAATGGATATATATAAAGAAATACAGTGAAAATTCGCATTCTCCATGTGATGAAAATATTAATTCTTTCTCGGCGGTTTATTCAACAGAAAACAACTACTTTCCTGGCTATATGCCACGACGAATATTGGATTACATCTATTGAACACACACATAAGTGTGAAAAGCCGTGATATATTGATACATAGTGAAGAAAGCAGGAATGTTATGCATTGCGCTTGCGTCGCGCCGCGCGCATCCCCTTCATTTTTTATAGATGAATCAGATCAACGGGTCGTTTTTGGGTGTGACAGTTTTCGTGTTTATCAAGATGTGTTTCCTTGAAATAATTGCAGTAAGTAGTACCATTCATTTTTGTTAAGGAACTTTTCAAGTGGTGATGTTAATAATGCAGGTTTTGTTCAATCATTCGAAAATGCAACAAAAAAAAATCATTTGCACAGAAATATTGGCCTGCAGTACATACAATTCTGTTGTCGTCGAGCAATAACTATGGCATCATTTTGAAATATTATTCAGGTTTTAGCGGGCTAGAGGCATATACCTATAGTAGGCAACAGAATTGTACTTCAGGCTAATATTTTCAAAAGACAAATTGGAATAACGATCAATATTTTTGCGGACACGGTTGTCATCTTCAAGGAATTCATTATGGGGATACTAATTCAGTGATTTTTTCCTCATTCAGGGTGATATACACGAAAACAAAGTTCTCCTACTTTAATCTACCTACAAGAATATGGAACACTTCTGGAGCTGAAGGTGACGTAACCTTTGTATTCAATTCCAAATTTTTAATGTCCATCAAAATTTCAGAGTACATTTGAATGATGCAGAGAATGTTCCTAAAAATCCATCCCAATACTGGATGAGAAATGAAGAAATGGCCATGGCGAAATGAAACAATAATTTAGAAATATATTCACAGATTCATCAATTCTGAAATACCATATATTTATTATCATAATATTCAACTAACTCATGTTTTGTGACAAATAAATATTATTCAATACTATTTTGAATTTTTCATGGGACCCAGTAAAATATTCTGTAGTTTCACTTTGTAGATTAACATTGTAATATAACATTCTGAAATTACGATGTATTTTCACCCAGGGATCATACTTTACAGATAGTGTGAAATATACTAAGGTAAAATTTCTTCATTGTATCTAAACAGTACACGTAGTGATTATTTCCACTAAATTTCATGTGGAAACACATAATCATCACTGAAATAATACCCACTCGGTTATTGATTCAACTAGATAAATAGTGTGAAAGAATACATGATACTTATGGTGATTTTTTACACGACCAATAGTGTAATATAATTACATTATATATTGTGGTAATAAATTGTAATAATTTTTATCAGTGTACACCAAGGTAGTAAAGAATATCGTTATTAACAAGGGATCAAGATTATATCCCGAGGCTTCAGCCGAGGGGAATAAGGTCCCTTAGTAATGATATTTTTCACCACATGCAATATATATATTTCAATCATTATCGTTTCGTAAAACTGAAATATGGACCTATTGTCACTACCGAAGCACTTCCCTTCAATTCTAATTAGAATAATGAACATGACTATGACAGCATTATGTCAAGTCGTCATTGATAATAGTATATTATTCGACGAGCGTGTAATGATGGCCATTACTCATGAGAATGAAGTTTGCGACGTGAGCCGCAGGCGAACGTCGTAATCATTCGAATGAGTAATAGCCATTACACGCAAGTAGAATACAATACTTTTTCTATGACTGAGTGATGAACTGTTTGAGTTCATCAGCAGTGAATATCTTCGCTTTCTTTGACATATATCCATCAGATTTCCTTTTTAGAAATGCTCGTAATTTCAAATATTTGTCAATATTCACATGATTTTTTATTGAAATTGTGCTTCTTAGTATATGCATGGAATACTGTGACCACAAGGAGGATGCTTTGTTTAGCTGCTAATTCGCCAAAATAGGCTAGCAGTACATTATCCAAAAACGAATTTGCAAGTTTTGCTTTTCGCCAAACCACTTCATACCTTTTTTTAGATTCCTCGGGCAAAAGGCTGATTGTACTTGAATTGGCAGCTTCCAAAACTTCTGATGGTGGAGAGCAGTTGAATTCATTTTCGGTTTCTGAATCCATATTTGTACAAAAAGTCAGTTCTAAATCACGCCAGATAGCTATTGTCAAATTATGACATTTCATGACGAGTCTGATTCAAACGTTTCACTGCATGTCCCATATTATCATTACAACTGGTGTCAACTGTTTTGTAGGTAATGAATCTGCTTTGTTGCTGATTGGCCATAGCCTGTTGTGTAAAGGCTCTTACACACGGGGCGTGGCTTGTTTTGTGTAATGCATCCAGTTACCCAACAAAAATGTTACATTAAAAGGGTCCAGTTTTCAACAGTCATAGAAAAATAAGTATACTAGATTCGAGTCTCATTTCTGCGAATATCGCATAAGAGCAGTGAATTCGGGTTAATTATAACAGAGGTGGCTATGTCATTATCGACTTACTTGTGGTTCATAAAATAACGAAAACTACCTTGGTAGTAAAAACACACTTTACGCCCTGAAATGAAGTGAATAATGGTAGGTTCTATAGCTAGTGGTGGAAAAAATAAAAAAAGTATGTTTTTGAATATTCAAATAAATAAATATTTTCTAAAAATAATGTACATAGAAAAACGTTTGCCAGGCAGATACAACAAATAAAATGACTCGAACTAAATTCAATATTTGTGTATTGTCTTCCCTTCATATTTAGTAAGTAGCGTAGCAACGCGCGCATGGTACAGCTAGTTTAGAAATACATATAAAGTGAGCTAGTTTTGAATGCATTTACCGACATCAAAAAAAGGTTTCTTTGATAATAAAGCTCTGTTACGTGGCTCGTACCAAGACTAGTTGAAACGCTGCCCCTATAATCAATCCGCTTGGTAACATGCAATTATCCCCATAATCCTCTAAACAGCAGAGCGCCCTGTACCTCGATCCGGTGCTATATCGAATTTCAGGCATTCAAGGGGCGCAGACTCGCCCGGTATATTCCGGCAGAAGAATAGAAAGATCCCGACTCGATTGTTGTGCAAATTCGGGGCAGTCGCGTGGCAAAAAGCGTGTCTGAATGGGCATCCCCTTGGACCAGGTACCTACGTCCAGGGCCGGATCAGCCCAATGGCAAAAAAGTCACGAAAAAATAAGTTTTTCTCCGATTGGCAGCAAATATTAATTTTGCTGCCACATATCAATCAGCAAAGTATTACTTTTCCTGCCTAGGCAGCAAAGTGGGTACTTTGCTGATTGATATGTATCAGCAAAATTAATAATCCATAAATCGTTTATAATTTCCTCCATATTTCATTCGAGACTTCTCCGGCAACAAATTCAACTCTATATTTTTTGCCACCTCTCTTATTTCTGGGGGTGTAAGTACTTCCAGGTCGCTATCACTGTCCATTATATAATAATTAAAATATACCGATATTTCTTAGCACAACTGTCAGAATTCTCATGAATTGTCAAACTATAATAATTATCATGGACAACTGCGATTTCTATCAAATTTCATTTTAAATGAACAATACAGGAAAAATAAAGAGATTGTGGGAATTGTGATAATTTGCAATTACAATATCCTCCTATATCATTATGAACAATCGGAGAAAAAATTGACTCGCTACGCTCGGCTATGAATTCAGCCTTGGCAGTCAATCTACTACTTTGCTGCCTAGTTAAACAAATAACTATAATCTCCAAGCGGACGGGGAAAGTTGCTTTCCTCTGACACTTAACAGACATTAAAGGTCTACTTTTACTGCCTAGGCAGGAAAAGTTTGTTGCTATGCAACGTTCCAAGAAATTTAAATGAAATTGGTAATCAAAATTGACACTGACATTGGGTGAACAAAAAATTTTGAACTTATCAACAGAAAAGGGTTTCGTTACATTTGGAGAAACAAATTATATATTTAATAATTATATGCGGCAGTCAATCTACTACTTTTCTGCCTAGTGAAACAAATAACGGATGATTTGATTGACTCAATGTTCATGAAACCTTCATAGTTCGAAATAACTAATATACCGTATGTTCTGCTCGTGACAATACTCCAGAGTATTTTGATACAGTTCCACAAAAGTTAAATTACGAATTATATACGATGATAATATTTTTTTTAGAACCTTCGTTGGCAATATTTTTCTGGAATTGTTTATTACAGCCTATATAGCCATAGTATTACTATACGGTGAATATTGCCACGACGGCTAGTGAAGAGCGTATTAAATTGTTTTGTAGAATAAGAGTAGCGTTCCTTCCTCCGAACGAAAAGACCGGGTTCCAGCTAATATTGCTTTTATTTTCATCTAAGAAAACGAAGTAATTAATCAGAAAAATTACTGTAGAGGCAGGTACTGGTTGAGCCTATTGTGATTCGCGGTTTATATGTTTTTTTTTTTTCGTTTCTCGCTCCCAGCGAGCAGCGAGCTAGGCACCATATTACCTCACTATGGTGCTATGGCTAGACTCTAGTGAATTGTTTCAACGAACTCATGAGTGTTCGCAATACTTTCGTTGATAATTCTGTTAGAAATCAACAAAATTCAATTGTTTCTCAAAGTAATTTGATAGAGTTCGAGGTTTCTGACAGAACCATCGAGAGTATTGTAATAGTACAAATTGTGATTATTCAGGCATTTCCATGGCCTATATGACATTGTCATCTGCATTACTGGTTGCTGTGACGATGTTCTATGGAGGCGCATCATTCTGATTGGTTCATATACCTTTCACATAAGATGCCAGTTTCTCATACGTCGTGGCATTGTCAATGGAGAATAGTATTTTTCTTCAAATGGCATAGACAGTAGCTTTCCTATGACACTTAACAGGCGGAAAAGATGTACATTCACTGCCTCGGCAGAAAACGTATGTTTATTTGGAGCGTTCCAAGTGACTTGAATTAAATTGGTAATCAAAATTGACACTGACATTGGATGAACGGAAAATGATGGAGTTTTAAATAAAAAATCACACAAAATCGGTTATATAACATTCAGAGAAAAAATATATGTTTCACATGACAGCAAAGTATATTGACAGCCGATGCTTGACTTTGCTGCCTAGTAAAACAAATAACAATTGGAACAATCACGAATATATTCGGCTTAGTTTGAGCTCACGTGGTATTATTGCCCTTGGCTTATTTTTAGGAGGTTGAGCTTCTCATAAATTTTGAAATATAGGGTAGCGTTTCCATCAATTGTTTGAAGATATAGGTAGGTAGAACACACTCATAGTATTTTTTCGACGTTATAATCGTTTATCGTCCTTGAAGTATTCTAGAAAGGGTAGCGATGGATTTTTTATTTCACTATTACTCAACAGACCATATTCGAGGCAGACAGAAAAGGGTAGTGATTTCTCAAGACTTGCATTACCTAGGGGCTTCTAAATGACTCAGTCCGACCCTGCGTACTGCCTTCTTCTCTCTCTCTCTCTCTCTCTCTCTCGCTGACGTGTTCCAACGGGAAATGCAGGTAGACAGAGAGAGACAAAACAAGGTCTAGAATGGGAACTGACTATCATACCGAACATCTGGCTGCATCCCTTTGCATCCCTTTGAACTTTGTCTTTCGGTTGGATAGTCGTCGATTCGACCCTGTCTGATGACGTATTTGTCCTCCAGACCTTGCGATCGGTGGAAGCATTGGAAGATATCCTTCTTGCGATTGAGCCTGAGCGATAAATTATCTTCGAGGAGTTCGAGGTGTGAAATTTTGTCAGCTATACTGGATTCAGCTCCCATTTTGGAAGAATTCATAATATAGGAACATATAATTATTATACAGTGCTTTTTTTAATGTACATACTTCCAGACCTTTTAGTGTTTGAACGGATCAACTAAAAAATTGAAACTTGGCGACTGGGTGGCCTCTGGCGGAAAAAATCAATGGATAGGGAGGTCTAGTGACATCTTTTTGAAGCTCCTGACGAATACTTCACAACGCTAGAATATAAAGTCAATATCTTCACACACTATAAAATGGCGGAACATATATTTTTTTTATTGAATTGACTCGGCCGTTACTTGACAAATGTAAAAACTTCACAGACGATAAGATTTTCACGAAATTCTCAAACACACGACATGTTTCGCTAACACAATATATCAATATATAAATACTATTCATCCAAACATAAAATTCACAATAGAAATAGAGAGAGACTGAAAATTCAATCAATTTCTTAGATTTGACAATAAGTATTTTTCAATTTTTCATGGAAAGTGTGGAATTAATGATATACGGTGAATGGAAGTAATCAATTATGAAATCAGACTATGTTCCTTATGAAATTTTCTAATTTAATTTAACTATTTTTATCGTTTGGGACGCACGAAAAGGACTCCTTATAATATTCGAGACACATCCTGAGTACCTATTGTATAATTTTTTACGTATTTTGGACTTTCTTAGGCAATGAATTCCAGAGTTTTGCCGTTCTAGAGAAACAAGTTTTGTTAAAGTGTCGTTCCACATATTTCGAGATTGACAACGAAAGGATGTGATTACTGGCCTTTTTGAGTTTGTCTGACTCTTATTGCTGATGAACATCTCCCGTGGAAGTATCCTCAGAAAGGTCGCAGAGGAAGCAGAAGATCACTGAATTTCAGCTCCATCACAGTTACCTTGGATTGAATTAGATAATTTCATGACAAAAATTTCAATACATTTCGAGTTTCATCCCCTACAAGATTTCTGAGATACGTAATGAAATATTAAAGAGTATTTCGAATGAAACATTTTGACATTCCTCACATAATATTATCAAATGACGTTATGATGTTTTTGTTAGAAGTTTTGTTTTGAAGTTTTCGAAGACAAAATCTGAAAAATGGCAATATTATTGACCAAAAAGGAAGGAATCAGAATCAACAAATCGAAGAAACCCAAACATACACCTGGTTCAAGAAAAATTCCCCATCATATTTGAAAAATCAAGAAACACCAAACAATTTCATGATATATAGATAACCTGAAGTTGCCAGTTCATAGTGCCAGTTCAAACACTTGGAGGCATTTAAAAATTAATAATGGAAGAGTTATGTGAAAACTTAATTCAAAAAAGGTGTGCACTGACTGTCAATTGAATTTTTCTCTTAGACTCTCTAATTAATCAATTATTAGGCAATTATTGTGCAATTAGCATATTTATTGATGGCCCTTGAATACGGTGCTGGAGTCAATAGTTATTCAATAACTCTTACAGCTGAAGAAAAAATATTTGATTTTGTGATTGACAGTTTTGAACATATTTTTGTGTATCCTATTGAAATTTGGATACAATTGTTTCATATCCCGATAGTCAATCACACCCTGTACTCACGATCATTGGTAAGAAATTATGCTTTATCCACGAACATATTCATAAACTGGATTCACTTGACAAATGTGAATTAAATTGACCAGTGCCAATGGCATTCATCAAAACAACTTTTTCACTCCTCATATCATAAGGCCTTGGAGTAGGTCGCTTCAGATGATGACAATCCCTGATGAGTTTTTCATCCGCCTTATACAATTCCTGATATATACAGGGTGTATCTGAATAACCCCAAAAAAATTCAAGGGGTGATTCCTTGTGAAATTATAGGAAATAAAGTTCATATAAACATGTGTCCTATCTTGTTTCGTTTTCGAGATACAGGGTATTAATATTTTCATGAAAAATCTTGTTTCTATTTATTTCTCAATTGTCTTTCCATAAATTTCAATAAAACGTTGTGGTTTCCTAAATAGTGATATGGACCTTTTTTTAGTGCAATCAGATTCGGAATAAAATTTCCAGTGGCGTCACAGTGGGTGAATGTATGGATATTGATGGTGAATGTTATTGTACACCACCGGTTTTTCTGAGTTCCATATTTTCATTAGATTGAACTATTGAAATAACATTTTTTATCCTCTGTGTGATTTTTGTATCTAGCTTAGTTTCTGAGGGAACTATAAAAATTCGATTTGACTCCAAATTTCAATGTAGGTGTTTTCAAGACATCCATTGAGATTACTCAATAAAACCCCAGTTAGAATCATTCTTAAAATTTTGGGGCTTTCTCAGTCTCCACCACACACCAACTTCAACATCCTGTATCTCAGAAACGGAGCAAGTTAGGACACATGTTTATAGCAACTTTATTTGCTAGATACTGTCGTCTGTAGGTTGAAATGTTCTCCAACTCAAATCTTATCCGAAGAATTTTGTCGATAAAACGATTCATCATATAGAAAACAACCAAGGTTCACCACAACAAAACCAACTATCAATAACGACAAATATAATACCATACATTCCCGATATATCTGAAAAAATAAAACGTGTTCGTGATAAATTTCAAGTGAAAACTGTGTTCAAAACTGAAAATACAATGAGATCAGTTCTAACTCAAACAAAACCGAGAAATGAATTACAATCGTTGAAAAATTGTATTCACAGTATACCGTATATACCTTGTGTTTGTGGAAAGTTTTATACAGGTGTGTACAGGTGAAACAAAGAGAAAATTCAATATGAAGAAAAGACAAATCGAACATATCCTTACTGAAGATGGGCAACATATGGAAGAGTGGAATATTTTCAAAATCATTGGAAGAGAAGATAACAACCAGAAGAGACAAATCAAGGAGTCTGCTTGCATTCTTCTAAACGGAGACAATAGCATTGCTTCCTGTTCAGTTAATATAGATAGAATATGATGGTATTCACGATTGAAATCTGGAAATGGAAATGGTAAATTCAAGATTGATTAATGGAAACATCCTGTAACTCATTCGATTGCCAACGTCACCAATTGTCACTGAGAACTGAAAAGTGTCAGGACAAATACGAATTTGCGATACAAATAATCCAATTTTCATGTTGAAAACGGAAGCAGATTCGGTCCCGAAACGCCCAAAGCTAAGTAAAAATTTATATATTGTTTCTTTATACCTTTATTTCTCTTCTCCAAACTTTTTTCAATACAAATTGTCACTGTCAAGCTAGTGAGATTTTCTTTTAGGTTTAAACGCAGTGACATTTTGGGAAAAATCATCTGATTTGTCCTTACTACTCGTATATAAAAATAATATTCATATTTTTATTTCATAGAAACGAGGAGAAAAAATCCCAAATGATCCTGAAAGGAATCACCCCTTGAATCTTTTCGGTGTTATTTAGATACACCCTGTATGTTGTGTAAAAAATGATTTAGAATGGGCGTCAATAAATTAGGCATGTCATTTCCGATGTCATTTTGTTCATCATCTAGCGAACTAAATTTATAACAGAAAATAATCAGATTTGGTCTTGTTGAATTATATAGGTTAGTGGAAGTTAATGAGATCTGTACATTTGTGTTGATTGCAACTTCGCACTTCGCACATTAATCTTTATATCATTAGCGTCATAATCTACATTACACTGTCAGCTCACATGAAATTAAAAGTCCGCAACAGGTGAAATTAAATTTGAATACGATGAAATTATTGCAGTTGTTAATTAGGTTGTACGTCTGGCTCATTTTGGCCTAATTTCTTTTTCGCGATATGCATACACTTCCCCAAGATGTCAACGCACCACCAAAGAGTAGCCGGAAGTTGAAGATACATTTTTCTACAAACGTTAAAAAACGACACCTAAATGTGCGAAGCAGTGCGCGAAGTAATACGATACGCGAAGTACATACTTCGCGCATTGTATGTAAATTATATGACATTTTTTTATTTCAACTTTATGGTCCTCAATCGAGCAAACATCTGAAAAATATTTATGAGGAATATTCTCAGATATATTTTTGAACACCAAAAAAATTGATATATATATACAGGGTGAGTCATTAGTGCGGCAAAGTGAGATGACGGCTTTACAGTTCGAGATAGATGAACAAAAATTCCAGAGATGATGTAGGATCATGAGCAGCACATTTCCAAATCATTTCGCTTTATACAGGGTGACTCAGAGATGCCTGGCGTATCAAAGTTATACTTTTTTTTATGGGACACCCTGTATTTCATTGCATTTTCACATTCTCCTTTGTGAGCTGATTTCATCAATGCATCACACTGGAATTCTAGCGATAGTGATTAAAGAGATATAGGGTGTTCAAAATCGAGATATTTCAACTTTAGGATTTTTTTGCATCGAAACTATTCATTATTGGTCAAAACGGCTTCCATGTCCTCCTCCCAACTTTTGATTTACTATCTACTGACATTCAATTGGAACAGATACAAGGGTGATCAGAATGATGAATCTCGAACCACCCTGTATTTGTTCCAATTATATGTCAGTAGATGGTGAATCAGAAGTTGGGATAGGGACATGGAAGCCGTTTCGTCCAATAATGAATAGTTTCGACGCAAAAAAATCCTAAAGTTGAAAAATCTCGATTTGGAACACCCTATATCTCTGTAATCATTTCCGATAGACCACAAGTGTGATGTATCGATGAAATCAGCTCTTCAGGGAGGATATAAAAACGCGATAGAATACATTCCATTAATTGAAATATCAATGTTGCTACTACTTTCTAGTAGAAGCGGCAGCACTGCATTATCGAAGATAATTTAAATGAGAAGAGCGTATTCTAAAATACTTTCATTGATTCCTTCCGACTGATTCTTGATATGAAGGTAGTGTAATCTCCTACCTCCTGTCCCTATCCTCCCTAGGAACGCACGATGTTCTTTGAACATAATAGGGATTCCCTTTCGTGTGCTCCAAGCGATAAAAAAAAAGAAGAAAATAAAAACCCGAAAAACCCTGTATACAATTTCGAAAACAGTGGAATGTAGATATTTTTATTATTGAGCGGACTGAGAAATGATGATTTCTTACATTGATAATCGGAGGTAGGGTCGCTGGTATGTATGGAAACAGGTGAATATCTCGGTAACCTGTTGTTGGATTTTTTCGAATTTATGTACTGTGTGATTTCAGAACGGGGCAGATTTGAAAATGTTATAGTCAATATTGCCACTTTTTCAGATATACCGGATTTTTTATTAACTTCCTTATTTTGAATAGAACACCCTGTAATTTATTGGATTTTCAGATTCTCCTTGGAGAGGTAATTCCATCGATCTATCCCACTTGGGGTCTAGCGGGAATGAATACATAGGTATAGGGTGTTTAAAATCTAGAATTTTCAACTTTAGGATTTTTTTGTGTCGAAACTATTCATTATCGATCAAAACCGCTCCAATGTTCCCATCTTTACTGATGATTTACTATCTACTGACATTCAATTTAAACAAATACAGGGTGGTTCAAGATTCAGAATTCTGATCACCCTCTGTATCTATTCCAATTAAATAGTCAGTAGATAGTAAATCAAAAGTGAAGATAGGAACATTGGAGTGGTTTTGATCGATAATGGATAGTTTCTACACAAAAAAATCCTAAAGTTGAAAAGCCTAGATTTTAAACACCCTATACCTATGTAATCATTCCCACTCGACCCCAAGTGTGATAGATCGATGGAATCATTTCTTCAAGGAGAATCTGAAAATCCAATAAAGTACAGGGTGTTTCATTCAAAATAAGGAAGTTACTAAAAATCCGGAAAAACTGAAAAAGTGGCAACAGAGGCTATAACATTTTCAAATCCGCCACGTTTTGAAATCACACTGTACATAAATTCAAAAAAATCTAACAACAGATTGCCGAGATATTCACCTGTTTCCATACATATCAGCGACCCTGTATTTATATTCTTTGTAGAATACTAGGTGTTTCGTCACATGCCACCAACGTTGAAATATACCAGATGAATGCGTTTAACAATGAGATAATTATAAATAAATTAACCCAAACAAGCCATTTACATGGAAGAAAGCTGAATGTGATTTATAGTGTTAACGCCCAATATCAAAATCATCATCCACATAATGTTGGTTGTTATAAGTATGTAAACTGCCGAAAATGAATTCGCGGATGCGCTTTTAATGACGAAAAAAAAAGTCTCATATATGATAAATGTACTAAAATAATAATATGTAGTAAGGTAGTAGCCATGTTAATGATATGAAATAATCCGAATATCTCTGTGATATAAATTTTACATTATCCATTTGAAATCTACCAAATTTAATTCCATATGGATTTATTTGGAATGTGTAACTTTTGTTAAAAAGAATAATATTGCTAAATACATTGCATCTGGTGATATTGTCAGTTACAGTATATGAGAGACAAGTCGCTGATTAGACTACCCCATTATAGACTCACCTCAAGAGGAGGATACACCATGCATCAGTGTAATGAAAACATGATTTCTCGCTCCCACTATTGATTTTTTCGGAAAACAAAAAAATATGGTGAAAATGGAAATTGAAGTATCTAGGTTGCTTTGGGAGTAGAATTTTGAAAAAATTCACCAATTATCTGGAAAAATTTCATTAACATTGCATTTTTCGAGTACTTATATAAAATTTTTTTTTGTTGAAAAAAGTAGGGAAAAATCGAAATCTGCTTCCAAATAAACATCCGTTCATTCTTTCTGAACCGCCCAGTATTTTTTGTTCTACAAAAAAAAATTTTCAGAGGGGGAAAAGCGTTCTAATGTTTTCTAACATTTCGACATTGATTCCTAGCGTCCTCACCGAAGAATGCTGAAACTACGTTTCATAATCAAAATACGAACATATTCTGCTTGAATGAGATTTGACCAGGGTGATCCAGAAAAGAAAATAGTACACATTCAGTATGTACTTTACCTATATGGAGGAGCTTCTCAATGATAATAAGTGATTGTATCTGTTAAATACTGTCAAGAAGGTAGTACATTCATTATTCCAGATCTTTTGGGTTTTGCTTTCCTCGTTTCTATAAAATGAAATTATGAATATTATTTCAATATAGGTACGTGTAATCTGATGCGTGTTGTAAGGACAAATCATGAATCAGATGATTTACCTCAAAATGTCACTGCGTTTAAAGAAATTTCCTATAAGAGCCTTGAACAAAGACAAACAAAGGTTTGGAGAAGAGAAATAAAGGAATATAGAAAAAATATCAAATTTTCACTTAGCTTTGGACGTTTCAGGAACGAATCTGCTCCCGTTTTCAACATAAAAAATGTATATTTGTATAGCAAATTCGTATTCGTCTTCACACTTCTCAGTTTTCAGTGACAATTGGTGATGTTGGCAATCAAATGAGTTACAGGATGTTTACATTAATTAATCTTCAATTTACCATTTTAATTCTCAGATTTCAGTAGTGAATACCAAGTTCTATCTATATCAACTGAACAGGACGCAATGCTATTGTCTCCGTTCAGAAGATTGCAAGCAGATTCCTCGATTTTTCTCTTCTGGTTGTTATCTTCTTTTCCAATGATTTAAATATTATTCCATTCTGCCATATCTTGTCCATCTTGAGTAGGGATATGTTCAGCTAGTTTCGATTTGTCGATGTGTCTTTTCTTTATATTGTACTTATGTTCCTTCGTCCTTACTAGAAGAGCTCTTGGATTTTCCATTTTTCATGTTGCCCAAACGTCCAAAGCTAAGGGAAATTTTGATATTTTTTCTATATACCTTTATTTCCTTCTTCAATACAAATTGTCACTGATAAGCTAGTGATAATTTCTTGTAGGCTCTCTGATAGGAAAATTCTTCAAACGCAGTGACATTTTGGGGCAAATATGTATATCTCACGAGTAGCAAAAGAATCATTGGAAGCCTATTTGTCTACACGTCTAATAAGGATGCCCTTCTTGCCTTCTTCTATTTTCCATATGTAAAATCTTGGAATTGTGTCTATTGTAATATTATCGAAATATTAGTTAAAAGATACGCACTGTCAATAAGCTCCCTAATTCATTTGCTACGTGTAAAATTTGGAATTTGTAAAGTCAATTTTCCGGAAGACGGAAGATTAGCTTAAGACGCACAATAAATAAGTATACCTATATATACACTTCCATATGGTGGAAACCAAAGAGCGTGTTATTCGTCTAGGGACCATATGGGTCTGGGATGATAACTTTCGCCATCACCAACACTGAGGAAATGGTCTTGCTTCTTGAGTGGCGCTGGATGCCAAATGTTGATTCGAAATGCATCGCTATAAAAATAGTTTCCAATGCCACATGTGCGCATAATAGCAGGTCGGATGCACTAACATGTGGTGTACCTTTTCATGAAAAAACAACTTGTGGCACATACGAGCTGCATAATATTCGGGAGTAGTCGCTGTTCTTCTACATTATACCTGTTCGAATGAATCTCATTTTTTGGGAAATATTGATTCGAAATAAATATAAAAAAACGTCCGTTTCAACTGACAGGTTGCTCAAAGTTTATCATCTTAAATTGCACCGAGTGAACTTTTTCAGTTCTTGATTCCTATTCAGAATCAATCAAAATCATTCTCTGGAAGATGAAAATATTTTGATTTTCAATGATTTCTTTTTAATTTTTGTTACATAATGAATGATGGTGGGTATTTGTTTGAAATTTCTGCATGTTCTTTTTTCTAGACAAGTTTTGGCATAGCCATGTGGAATACAAAAATAATCAGAGAATCATTAGAAAGTGAATTGTTTTTGAGACATTGAAGATGAACTCTGGCTAATAAATGATAGAATTCATAAAAATAGGAATATAAATACATGACTAGAAAATAAAAAAAACTGCAGCGAAAAGTATTTTATTTTTGTTCTTGAGTCTATACTGATATCTCACAGATAAAAAAGATTTCTTGATTCAATGCGGAACAGCATTGATTCAACTATTGATGGTTTAACCATATGCGGCTCTTGAATGGGTCCAATCAAATGTTTGTTTGATTGTTCAATTCATTCATGAAGTTGTCAAGTGTCAAGTTAATCTCCCATCGTTATTCAACAATGTTATTCTTGAATCAAGAAATTTCGAGCTTGTTACTCGTTATTATCATAAGTGGATGAAGATCCTTATTTTCTTGTGCCAAGAGAATATGATTTTGAAGGAAATCGAAATACAGCCTTCTATTAGAGTATTGATGGTTTCATAAATGGGATAGAATAAACTCTCACAGTTGTGAACAAAAAGCTTCATTATCAAAACTTGGCCATCCTATTGTAACATAACAGAAACGAAAAGATGTATAATATAAATGAAAACAGATACATAATAGTAAAATCATCAAAGACTGTCTGTAGCTTAATCTAGGAGGGGGAATATTAATTTTCTTATATTTTTGTGATTTGCTGTCCTCGTCTTTTTCCCCAGGATGTCACTGTGCTTGAATATTGAACCACGAAAACCTAGAGAAAAGAGTAAAATCGTCATTTCAAAAAAGTTTAAGATCATCAGATATTTTTTGGATACAAGAAATTCTGCGTTTGACAAAAGATCCTCTATAAAAGTTGTTATAGCTATATAATAATATGTGAAAACTCGAAGGAAGGAGACAAATTATTATTGTTGTTGTGCAGGTTATACAATCATAAAATAAATAATAATAAAAGTGATTTTGAGGTATGACTATTGACATGAAGGTTCTTAGCAAGTTTTCGATAAAATAAGAAGGGAATCACCTCAGTCCAACAAAAATATACAAAATTCAGAGTTCGTTTCTGTTCAAAATTAATACCTATACCTACACGTATTTAATTTACCCTCGCAGATTGTCCCCAAATGTGAAATGTCGCATTGCTCTGAAGATGATACCACACCATTATTATATTCATGACTCAATAATTGACTCAGCACACTTGATTCTTGAACACATAATCATTGAAAAACAAATGTTTTATACCTGTGCACCGTCTTCAGAAGAAACAACAGCGGCACTGGCAAAATTGGCAAATGGCGGCTAACGACTAACTAGTCGAATGAGCGCGAGCGCAGGCATTCACTTGTCTCTCATCGCTGTATGTACGTCACTGCAATCATTTTAGACAAGCGGAGAGTTTCTTGAACAAATATAAATTGTCAGCATATATGTCACTATGGTGGTTGCGGTTTTCTTGAATGAGGAAATATACTGTTTATGTTGAGCAAATTCATATCAAGTAATTTCAAGAAACCAAGGAAGGAAGCCAATCGATTTGAGACTTGTGTATATTGCCCTATTCAAATGAAACATTTTTGTATGAAGCAATTGAATTTCAAGAAAAAGGATTAGTTTGATTGAATAAATCATTTTTATCTGTGTATATCTCAATTACCTCAGGGCATATTAGTACGAAAAACTGGAAAAATTTGTAATCTCCCCATCATCAAATCACTCTGATGGCTTTGTGAAAATACCACTACTCAAACTGTAATATATTTTTACAAAATTTGACTTTTCAAAATCAACAGTGCTTGCTCCATTTTTCAATGATTTTCCAGGTATGATCTGAAATAAACTAAATGTAAATGTGAATGATTTCTCATCAGCGGTTATCGTTGGGAATCGATATTGTCAATAGTTGGTAATCACTTAAAAAACTAAGTACTGTTGATTCTTCGATTTCTATATGTATATCGTAGGTTATCTCACGTAATGACGTATCTCATAAAAATCGGAATTTGACATACCTCGTCAAATAACTTATATTCTTATACTCTATGATCTCACAAAGTGGCGTAGTTCAATATTCATTGGTTTTCGTGTTATTAAATATCGAATACTCAACCTTTCTCAAATTATTGGACTACCACGATTTTCAAATATCTCGGGTAACATCTCAAGGTACTGAGAGGAATATTGTGAAGTATTGCACATGTCGAAATAATTTCTGTGTTTTTTATCAATGAAAATGAATATTCGGATCTGTTATTCATTTGAATTCACTTTATATTCATGACGTATCTAAGACCCCATTGACAAACATGATCTCACAAACATATTTTTCTCTCCGTTTTTAGCGATCCATTTTCGAAATGTCACCATATTATATAACAACTAGTTCTAGTTCTTCCGCTAAACATCTTTCATGAACAAACCTCTGAGTTATGAGCGAATTAAGATGTTGAACCGTCGATATGATTCCTTGGTTATTTTATTCCCGAATCGAACACTTTGTAGATTTACTCCCCTATTTTCAATTTCAGACTAGATTTGCCTCGAAAATTCCGAACAATCCATACAATTCCTGTATATTATATACCGCTACATTCTACATCCACCGTCCCCCTCACACTTCACCAGAACTACCTGAATCCTCGCACATACGCGTCGCCTATGTTTACCGTACGGGTCCCCTATTATACACATTCGTCGCTTAACGAAACACAACAGCTGTTGATCCAGAAACCACCCCTCGAATATGGGTGGGGTTTGTGTCTCGTGCCATGTGCGAATGTTCCATCGAATTTGGTGGAAATAAACTTCAGTTCATTCCTTCCAACATAATACTATAGCACGCGACGTTCTATATTTACGCGCCAAATTAATTACAACATCCGGTGTAGCACGCAGACATGCTCGTCGTTTTATTAGTTAGTGACCTCTCTTAAGTGATGACAAACTCCACAGTGGACCGTTAGATCAATTATAACATTACTAAATAAAACAGTGTTCATTATGTCTCAGATCAGTGTGGTGCATTACAACTCGCCCCATAACCACCTAAACGTCCTACAAAACACAGTGACCAACAAACAGAGTGACAGGCAGATCATAGTATTGCGCAAACCTCAGCAAACTTACATTACCCCAGAAACTACCGCCAAAGACGACATCCTCATCGCTAACACAGCTAGAAAGAAACACAAGACAGAAAAAGATCCTAAACCCAACCTGCAACCAGTATCAGTAGCTAGACGTAACGCTAGAGAACGCAATCGGGTCAAACAAGTCAACGATGGCTTCGCTACTTTAAGACAGCACATCCCCAATTTCATCGCAGCAGCTTTCGAAAATACCAGCGGCAGAGGAGGTAACAAGAAACTGAGTAAAGTAGAAACCCTTCGTATGGCTGTCGAGTACATAAGAAGCCTGGAACACATCCTAGCTATGGACACAGACAACGCAGACATCTCAGAGTCTCTGTATCGCTCACCTAGTTCTTCCATCTCCCCCAGTAGCTCCCAACAAAACGCCACTTTCTCTTACATACTGTCCACTGAAGATGACGATGATATGTCTTCTGACATATCACCACCGCCGCAGCAGTTCATCAAGCTGGATGCTACCAACACCTACCACTTAATCCCCAACGTGCATTACGAAAATGCGGAGAACTTGGATCCCATGTCTGTTGATGAGGACATTCTCTCTGATCCCAGCCTGCTGGATCACAACATCGAGTTCGACAGCCAGGAGCTGTCTTACTTGAACAACGTCCATACTACAGCGTCTCTGTCTCCGGGTTTTCAAAGTGAGAGCTCTATGTCTCCGGGTTCTGTGGAGAGGAGTACTCAAGGGTATTTCATTCCTGTGTTTGATAGTCCGCAGGGTAGGTTGAGCCCGACGATGAAGGTAGAGATAAAGTCTGAAGTGGATGAGTTTCCCGTTATTTCGCTCAAGAATGATGATGAGCTGCCTAGCGAGCCCAAATGTAATATTGTTGATGTACTGCATTGGTGGGACCAGCAGCAGAACACTGGGAGCTGATTGAGGTATTTCAGGAGATAATAACATTGTAGATAACTTCTAAAACAATCGTACCACACTATTTTACCCCTAACCAAACCGATTAATCAAACACCTCTACACGTGTCTTGCTTACTAGCATGTTCAGGAAAAGATCAGTTCAATATTTCTCGGAAGATGCCAACATAATCAAATCGGTGTGGTTAGTGAAAGAACAGTGTGATTATTGAGCCAAAGATTCCGAAGTCTTGGATATATGTATAAAATAATATTAGTTATCACAGAATTCGGAGATACTTTTACCTCCTAGGTAGAATGAAATAAATCGGGAAATACCCGGAAGAAAAGCTTTTGTCAAACTTAGTAAATAATATTGGTATCAGTCGAGCATGTTTCATAAAAAAATGTGGTACGTAATCTTATAATCTTCCATGAGGCTTCCATATGTGAGAGAGTGATAAACATATTCTGATATAAGTACATTTTCGACGAGATTTCCGATTTCCACAGAATGTATAATGTTTTCAGATACCTAACTGAAAAACTCTGTTTCCACCTCTTTCAACCTCTATTTGCTGTGGAGGTGTTGTGCATGTATTAATTTCAACATTAGAACCTTATTTGAACCCTTGAATACTTCTGAACCGAGCACTATGGGAGGGTTAGTAGATATATTCTAATTTTCAATAATTTTTCAGTACTTATGTTTTCACTGTCTCAAGATAACATATGAAATCACAGTATCATTCAGACGGTCAGGATTTGGGACTCATAGGAAGTCAGAAACAAGAAAAAGAATTCTATGGATGGTAAAAGCATCTCAAAAAGACTCAAATTGAGAATCAATAAAAGGGTATTACGACCAATAGCTATATTTTTGCCGAGATTTTTGCTAGTGAAGTGAGACCATTCGTGAAACAGAAGAACATTTCTTATGAGTTTAAGGAAAGGAAAAAAAAAAGGAATAATATTCGAAAAACAAAAAGATTGTGATATGGGAGAGGCGAGAGAGGAGAACTAACAGATAATTGTAGAAGCTGTACAAGTGTACAATGGACCTGATATTATAAGCACACATCACTAGGATAGAAAATAGTATAGGTTAACGAAAAAAATATGGAGAGTATTTACCTACAGTGGGAGAAAAGATTAGGCGTGGAAGACCAAGATAGAGGTGGAAAGATGAAGTTATGAGAGACATCCAAAAGTATCACATCATAAATTGGTAACAGAAGAAACAGAATAGACATTAATGAAATATTAGGATAGGATATCATGATTGGCCAGATAGACCTGTGGAACTAATATATGATTTCAATTGATTTCCAGTGACTATATAGATCGACATTTTCTTGCCTTTTCTTGAATCAGAGTCTGGTATACGACACGAAGTAACGAAGTTTATATACCTACTTCGATGTTCGAGTACCTACATATGAATAACCTTGAAAAATATATAAATAATAACTGTCCTATTAAATTGTGCGCTTCCACTGCCAAGGATAAGAGGGTGCCTGCATCAAGGTGTTCAAATTATAAGCCCATATCCAAAGGAATACAAGAGAGGCTTCACGTTTACCGCTCAAATTCTTCTTGTATCGGTTCCTCGTGCGAACCCATATTTTAGAAAAAAGTTCGTTCGTGGAATTTTTTATCTTGGCTTTCATAATGAATGGTACGATTCTCTGTATGTATCAGTGTGAAACATCAATCATTGTCCTGTGTACGAACGTGCTCTCATAATAAATTGCACTGCAACATTAATATACAGTAATTAATTATGTGGTAACAGTAGCGTGCATCAAACTTTTATTCGAGAGGAATCGAAAGCAGCTGAAACATATCGTTTCATTGGCATTCTGTATGACCAAATGAAAATAAAATTCACTAGAATTTTTGGGATTTACTTTCTTCCTAATACGTAATACGTTCAAATATTGTGATGCATGTCAAACTTAAATTTCTTCAGGATATAAAATTGAAATTGTATAATCATTTTACCTCGCGAATGCATTCGTGGCCTATGCTATTCACAATAATTCAGAAACCTATATTTTTTCTCGGGAAGTACAGTCGTCTTCAGAGATCATGTCGCGGTTGGACGATGTCAGTGCTCTTATCTTATGATGATAGCATTCTCAATAACTATTGCATTATTGAGAATGCTGTCATCTTCTATGTACGACATGTTTTCTGAAGACGACTGTACCTATGATTTGTGTCATTTTTTAATGAATCGATTCAGACTTCAAATCATCAAAAATTCAGTTTTTTCAAATGAAAACTCCTCGGAAAACTGCTATGGGCCACTAACCTGGTTATCCGGAACACACATATATAATACATATTCCTGTGCAGTATCAAATTGAATACATTTTCAATCCTATAATTTGGGTCAAAAATTGTTCCGAAAAAAATTTCATCTGACGAGATGTTTGAACTTATGTTGACCTGTAAAACTTGAACATGTGGAAATATACATATTCGATATTCATGCCTCACATTTTACGAATGAAAAAATGAGGGATGCATCAGCCAGAAGGTATGAATTGTAATATCTCTAATATCCAGGCAGAAGGCAACCAAATCACAACACTTCTTCAAATCGATTTCATATTCAGTAAAATTAGCAAAAAACTAAAAAAAATCTTCTTCAACATCCTGTATATTTTTCCACAGCAATATTTTATTGAAATCATTGGGAATATACGGGAATATATTACTTATACTCATGCATATTCAATACGTCAATTTAGCAAAAGTGAGGGCAAGAGAAGAATAAAATAAATGTAGAAATTAATGAATTCTCATCATTTTGGTATTTGGATGGAAAAAAAATTGTGGAAGCCAGGAAACTAATGAGATATCAACAGATGAGATAATCTAAACTCTTTCTGTTCGGGAAGCAGATAAGGGATGATCTTCTTGATCATCGCATCCGATTCCTAATTCTCAACTTATAAGCTTATGTAGTTTTTTCTATGTAGAATATGTACCGCCCCTGTATGTTAACGTCATTGGTAGCAATTACAAGCCGATAAGTGAAATATATGCACTGTGCCCACTTAAAATATGTGACTTTATTAATTATTTGTAGGCACGAATAAAATTGATTCGTTTTCGAGCATTCCATCCGGATAAATGGATTTAATTGCTGGCGCTGATTTATTGCGCTTTTTCCTCATGAAACGATGATTTACCGTCCCATGAGACCGATTGCTGCTCTTTCTTGCTCATCCTGTTTGATATTTTAACATAAAATATTTCAAGCACGGTTACTGAAGTCATTCTTCCTCAAACTTAAGCATGGAAACCAGGTTGACTATCTAGTCGTCACAGTACTCGTCACAGTATACATCTGGGTTACTTGTAATACTTGACATAGTTGTCATAACTTCAAGTTTTAGTTGGGGTTATGATCTTGTCTTCTTGTGATAATGGTATAACTATTGAATACAATTATTTCAATCAGATTTCTTGGATTTCAAGAGGACATCACAACACTTTTTTCATTAACAATTATCAACATCAGGAATTTATTCATTGTGAATCGTCATTAATCTAGAATCTTCATCAATATGAAACTTTCTGAAAAAATCTGGTGTCTATAAATTGAATTGAAAAAATGATGATTGTGAAGTTTGCTACATTGGTCAAACAGGTCGCAAGTTCAAAACCAGAGTGTCAGAACACAATCGTATCATGGAAAATGATTTTGAATAAGATTTTTTTGAGTCCAATTCTGTTTTTCCTAACCATATTATCGATGACAAACTTCTTTCTGTTTTCAATTCCAAAATTGAAATTTCACATATCTGTGTCAAAGGAAAAGATCTTAACCTCTTTCAAACCTTGGAAATCAATGAAGCTGTCAAAAACTATAACCTTAACTGGCTCAATGAACAAACTCGATTCGATAGTCTTGAATTAGTCAACTCCCTATTATCTTAACTTCAATTCTCTTCTGTGTGCTATGCCATTTCGAATCAATACATTCCTTGGTTTTTGACATGACTTGTGTCATTATTATGTTGTGTTTCATCCCCAGCGTCATTATTGTCAAGTGTCATTTTCTCGATTGTCATTTGTGATAAGTTAACCTAATTTAACAAATTCTGACCCACATGTTGGTGCTTTTGAATATTTTCATCAAATCAAACAAGTTTTGCAATTTAGGATCTCATTGAGCTAGTTAAAATGTTTGTTCCCTAACAGCTATACACAGTCACACACCCCTATAAGTAATTTTCTATTTCCACCAGTAATGGTAGGTATATTCAGACTTTTTAACAATACTCAAAAACTAACATAAGCATTGCTCTATAATTTTTCTTTTTAAAAATTTGCTGATCATGAAGGATTCATCCTTTGAACATATGCACTTTTGTCCATGATCGTTGATCATTATTGAATTGTTCATGTGGTGAAGTAAGTTCTTTCACCCCCTCCTGTTTAGTTACCTCCACTGTAAGCTATGAATCTTCTATGGTGAATATAAAACAACTTCAAATCGAAAAAAAATTGACGAACCTATTCTCTGGAAGATGATTATCTCTCTTTAACAAACATTTTGTCACCCATGATACATTTCTTCAGTTCGTCAATCATCAGGAAGTCATAAATCATTATTCCTAATGACAACAAAAACATGACTACTTCGTCGATTTTCTCTAGACAGCTAGTTGGAGTAGTTGGTCCACAATTATGTCATAATTTGAAGTCTACTTCGAGAACAATTGTCTGATTTACTCAGTGTTGATTCGGTTTTCGTTGAGTTCGGGGAAAAATGGCTTTGGAAAATGTTACTGAAGTGTCAATTGAATATCACCTACATCTAAAAAGAAATAATCAACTTTGACAGTGCTTAAAAAGATTTCACAAAAAAAAACAATAATGTAAAACAGATAATATATCGTGAAGAGGTGATAATATTTATTTTTTATTTCAGGGTCCGTCATCCACTGTGAAATGTTTTGATCTCAGCAGAATTGCTCAAGATCCGAAAAAGTGCCAGTCTACTTGAGTTACATCTGATGATATTCTCTAGTGCCTTTCGTAAATATGTGCATGTACATAGTTATTGTTATATATTCCTGTTGACTGAGATGGAAATAGTGATAATTTTATTCGGAATCATAAATAATATATATGTCGATTTGTTAAGTTTTTAATAAATAACATTTATAACATTATTTATCCAAATCCTTTCTCTCCACATCAATTAAATGAATTCATTAAATTACCTCCAGTATAACAATTCAAGTGGATATAATTGATCAACAGACTTCAATTATCATAGATATATAATACACAATCTCTTTTGAGGACTCCATTGTAGATTACTTTTATATACAGTACTGGTATAATTTGAAGATGTGTCGTTTTTTCGGAGGGATAAATAAAATCTTCAAGAAGTTCTCTTCAACGAATCATGATAATTGCTCAACTGCATTTTTGATATTTATCAGCATATCATAGCTATCTAATTTTTTTCTGCGCTACTGAGAAGTAAGTACTTCATTACTTCAATATGCAAAATTGATGATCCAAAGTAGGTTCAATCATTGTCTGACTTGTTGATATATGGAAGGAAATGAGCTAAAATAAGTACAAATACTTATAAAAACAAAGCGAAGTTCATGGCTAGTAATGGATTTCCAGTAGGAATTAAAATAATCGTATATCTCTGTTACAATCAAATCTACAAAATGACTAATTTTTCAAATATTCTCTTCGAATGAAATATAAACCATCGATAGAGAATATAGAAGGAACATGGATACAAGGAACTAGCGAATTGAATAAGAATCTCAAGATATATAGTTATATGAATATACAGGGTGTTTCGAAATTCAGTATCAAGATTTCAAGAACTTATTTTTCAGGTCAAAATGAGACTCTTTTTCCTATTAGTATGTGAGGGTCTTTCATATAGAAGTGTTCCTTAATTAGCACCATGAGTCCTATATGGTGAAATTGATAACAACAAGTAGGTATAAGATACAAAGGGCCACTAGGCTTCAGTGTCGTCGGAGACATCAATCAGATGAGCCTACAAAAGGGATGGGGTGTTTAGTGGGTATACTCAGGAGCCAGGCCCACTAAGCAAAGTTTGAAGTAATGTTGATGCAATATTGCGAAAGTGAAGTTTGATGATGTAGCGTTGCAACAATATTACATTTTGCTGTGACATTGCTGCAACGTTAAATTTACAAACTTCACTTTTGCAATATTACTGATCGTCTTTTTCAATAATTGCTACAACCTTGCATTAACATAGCTTTCAAATTTGTTTAGTGGGAGTGGACTCAAATGGGTGATTTGGCCCAAATAATGTCCATAAAGGATTTCAACCACCTCGACCAAAAAAATGTGTCCGCTAACGCCGATATACAGAATGTTGAAATTTTGAGCGAACAAACCTTGACTTTTCATAAAGGGTGTTGGAAATTGAGAAATTCTCTAATCTCAAACCTAGAGGTTTGGACACTTGTCATTAAGATCAAGAACTATATATGTAGTTTTCCTTTGTTTCAATTGTATTGATAGGTTTCACCTTCAGTTAAGAAATAAATATTAATTTGATCTATAGTGAAATACAAAAAAAAACAATTGTTTATCGATAATGGCCGCAGATGCGTATAAATTACAAGAGACCAGTGGCGATACACAAAAAAAATCTGAAGCGAAAAAGAGTTTGACACCCGAAAACATAACCCTCCCAGTAGATTCTTATGACTACAAATCTTTCGATGTGAACGCTGAAACGTAGCCTCTGTTCCAAATTTAATCTGAATATTTCGACCTCTGAAAGAGCAATAAAGAAAAAAATAATATCTTGAAATTTCAACACTGTCCATATCGGTAACGAACGAATTTTGATACTGAGTTTTGAAACACCCTGTAAAATTCTAAACATATTCGACCATGTCTCTTACTTTGCGATAGGTAATCTCTGTTATAATATGTGAAGTTAATTTTTTTCACTCAGGAATAATGAAAAATACGCATTCAGAATCATGAAATGAATTGCTGATCGGAAATAATGCCTTATTATAGTCTCGTCTTCCGCATACAGAAACCTGATTCAATTGAAAAGATCCCTTATTTACTGACCTTGCCCTACGTTCTTCGAACCATCTGCCTCGTAAAAAACCTGATGAAATTATGTTAATTGCCTCACTACGTAAAATAAAGGAAGGTTAATCCTTCTTCAACCATGACACTAAGGGTGAGCCCTATTATCATTTTTTCTTCCTGGTTGGAAAAAAGGACAACTCGATGATCATGAAGCGAAATATTTTTTAACGGACCCTATAGCTTCACAAAAATGGCGGTTGTGAAATTAACGAACTGGCACAACAATGCTGAAGAAATTCAGTTATGGATAACCAATGAAAAGTTGGTATATCTGCGGGTTATTTGAATGACAACCCAGGGTCAGCAAGAGAAATAACGTTTTGATCCAATTTTCGAGATCATACTAGAGTTTAGTTACTAATCTGAAAGCAGAGGAAAAAGGGTTTCAAGAGTCTATTTACTGAATCGGAAACAGCAATAGCTATTTAAATATCATGGGAGCAAAGATACCAATTTCCTCTCGCGTGTGAAACGCGTCGGGCATTAAAGACACCTAGGGAAAAATAAACCTTCGCTCCCAAGATATATATACAGGGTAGAATTGAAATAAGTGCAAATATTTCAAATTCTGAGAGAGCTCGACATGTACTATCGAATGGCACTAATAAAAAAAGTTAGGGATCAAAATAAAATTTCAGGTTAGACCCCTATCGCGGAGTTCAATCATTTGAATTATTTTGAAGTGGCGTACTTGATTTTTTCCTCGTATTTTGTTCAATTTTTGGGATGAAATTTCTTGTTAATTAGAAGAATTAGAAAAAATCTGATATCATGGGAATATTCCTTAGACTGTATCATATTAATTTGATGAATATGTGCACTTATTCCAAAAAACAACTTGTATATTATATATACAGAGAGAGCAGGTAAGTCGTTGCTGACAAGTTATAGAGATGCAACTTAGTAGAGGGGAAGCAGCAAGTGAAAGTGAAACTCATGCAAGTTTGTCCAAGCTTTCGGAAAGTTGTATTTTCATCATCAGGGAATGACTACAAAATATAATAATCAGCAGAGCTGGTTAGCTATTTAGTGATGTAGTTACAACTCATTGAGGTTGATTACATTGATGTTACTAAAGAAGTATATATAAAACTTGTTGTCCATCTTTTTTCCTGGACATATGAATTATAGTAAATAATTCGAGGTGATCTTCTCCATACATAATAATTTCCATTGTGATCTCGAATTTCTCTTCCATTTCGCTGAAATTTATAATCACAATAAGTATCAGTAAATCTCCTTGATTCTTTATGGAGTGTTTGTCTGTCATTCTATTTGTGTTATATTCGACAGTTGTTCATAAATCGAGATGATTTTCAAAGTTACTGTGTGGTGAAAACGGTTTACTTGATTTTTCAGAATGGTGTACCTCAACTTTATTTTCATTGACTTTAGTTTGACCTAGAGAGATCTTCTTGTAGATGTTGAAACGATGAAACATCGTATCCAAGTATTCGTTATGTTCCTTCCTTCCTTAGATTTTGATACAGGGTGAATCGAAAACTGACATTCATTATGAGATTTGCGTTCAAATTCTCGTATAGGCGTATATTTAAGCTAGGCCTGAATCGAATAGCCTAGTCACTGTTTGGACAAAATATTTTTGGAATTTTGACCCTTTCAACAATCAGAAGTAGGCCTTGAAAATGTGGATATTTCACATTTGTCCACATTTTCGAATACAGCTCGTTGAGTTCTATACTATAAAATTTTTGTTTTAAAATATGAAAATTTGAATCGAGAACTTCTTACCTTCTTCACACTGTATATGTGTGTCATAACTATTGGAACATAGGCTAAGGGTTGATTGTTTGGAACAAAACATGGCGATAGTACCTACCAAATATGTCTCAATAAGATATTGTTCTGGATAAATTCACAAGGCGTTTCAATCGAAAAAGTATTGACTCTAAACTCGCACCAAAATTCATTCACTGACAAGAAATTTAATTAATCAGCAACAATTATCTGACAGTCCAAGTAATAGCAGTAAGTATGAATTTTAAAAATGAAACTATCTCAAATCCATCGTCTATGTATGTAGGAAAGTATCAATCATTGATTTTGGGTGATTAATTTTCAACTTATAAAATGCACTAAAATATGTCGCTAGTGATATCCGTTAAAAACAAAATGTTTCGCCTGCCTCGCATTTTTTGCTTGTTTCTGAATTACACAGATCATGTAGACATGCTCAGTAGAGAACCGAACAAATCTAGATTTGCAATATCGCGCATTAAGTCCTCAATCCCTATTGAATCTCTGTTGAGTGTTTACTATAATATAGTCTAGTTTACAGTCATCTGCCTTATAACGTAGTTCTGTGGGGAAATTTTATAATCAGTGAAAGAATCTTCACAACACAGAAAAGGATGATTCGTACTATGTTAAAATTACCCCCAAGAGAACCCTGTAGGCCAAATTATTACCTTTCCATGCTTATATATTTTCAAATGCTTATTGTATATTAAAGATAACATCTCCAAATTTAGAATGAATTGATGATTACCACAATAACTATCCTACAAGAAATGGTAATTGAATCTGTGCATCCCGATACATAAAACTATAAAATTTGAACGATCCCCCTTTACCAGGGGATTATATTATTCAACCACTTGCCTGAGACAATCAGAGAGCTGAAGAAAATATCTTCAAAAGCCGAGGGGAGTTTATATTATCCTCCAAAAGCTATTATAGCATTGGAGAATTTATGTCAGATTGCGATGTAAAGTCTATTTGACGACGTACAGAATTTACTATATGTTTTCGTACCTCTAGTGTAATATTTGATATATAATATCACTATTTGTGATTGATGTATTTGTTTTTTGTATGTTCTTTACATCCCGACCTGTCCTATACCTTATTTTGTGGATGTCTGAATGGATCAATAAAATATTTATTCATTCAATTATTTATTTATTGCCATGGAAGTGAAATTTCAGCTCCCTCTTGGAATTTCGTCTGGCTACGCCCATGCCCATGTATGAATGTCTATTATTCCCCTGCTAGCCATCCAAAGACGAATTCACGATACGTCTCTGGAAGCAGTAGCCTACCATTCAATCTTCGATGTGAAAAGCAAGAAGCAAGAACACGTTCTTTTTGATGCTGACGTGATTTGATGCCTTGTAAAGAATAGGTCGCGCTAGCCATGTCTGTCGTCTCGAGACTCCCGATCGAGATCACATGAATTGTATGAATGAATAGAATTTGGCCTGAACACTTCGTATAAATAGTAGTATCGTATAAACAGTGGCGTCCATTTTTAAATGGGGAAGTTTCCTTCAGATGAACTTCATAAAATAAGTTCGGAACTCTCCAGTTCAATGTCCATAATGTACAGAATGGCGACCGATGAAGTCCAAGTCGTTTTCATTTTCAAATTGAAGCATTTTCAAATTTTCGGGGCAGCAAACTATGACGTACATTCTGAATCTAGTCTGAAAATAGCTGATGGTGAAAAATTTGGTAGCGAATAGCTAACGAATAGGAATAGCTACCGAATGAAAAACGGATGAAAAAAATAGAAGAAGAGGTAAAACTGGCAAACAAAAACATACATAACCACAAATGCACGTGGAGCAGGAATGCAGAAGGTAGTTGGCTTCATTTTGACAGGTGGTGGTTTTGTTATTCAAGCATTGAAATATCTCCAATAGAGCTCGACCTTATATAAACGAAAATACCATTGAATCATTGAATCACTATCGGTTATATTCAATGATACTATCCTTCCTGATTAACTGTCATCGGTCAGAACAGAATGAAGCCGACACCCATGGCTCCTTCCTCTTGTTGTGCCTATCAGTATTTCGAGTGGACAGACTCGAAGTATTAGGCGCTGTTGCAAGATATAATCTGCAACTCTCCTAGAAAATCGATCTGTTTTATTGAGGAAAGGTTTTATTAAGGAAAAAATTATTGACAAGTAATTAATAACATATTGTTATATAACGATACGGAAAAATTATAGAAGCTATCGCAAAATATCACAATTTATGTTTATTAGCAATCAACTTCATTCAGCCAATGAAAGATTTATGGGAATTATTCATAATACTCGACAAAGTAGGATTGAAGAACCTATTATATTCCATTTGTGTTAAGCTCTGGATATAGTTATTATAAATTCAAAGAACAATATCTGGAAATCTAGACATATTGATGATGTCGGCAACGTAGTACTGGCACAGTGAATCGTATTTTAACTCTGCGCGTGGATGTGGATTTTCAGAAAGTAAATCATAGGGTGGACGAGCCAAGTTCCTCTTTTTTTTTTTCTGAACTGCAATTTGATCTTACGAGAAAACGTTTAATCATTTAGTTCATTCCTACTCATTCATTGGTATTACATCATAGAAAATCAATTATATAGTTTACAAATACATTTTTACATATACTTCAATAAATAAATACAGAACTGGAAAAAGAATAAACAAGAGTTGTTCCCAAAGGATTGTTGACATCAGATACGTTTTTGGAACACGTCAAAATGACGTCAATTATTGGTCGAATCTTGATGACCACCAATTGCCACCAATTATCCACGTCGATTCGACGAGAATTGACGTCACCCTGCTGGCCGGGTATGTGGTGAGTTTTTGTAAAGACCTTTCAGGACACCCTGTATATGTCGAAAATAAATAGAAATGCGTCCTACCTGTATTTTTTGAAGTAGAAGTGTCTTCGTTGTTGAATATATTTTCTCTTCATTGGATCTCAACCAAATTTAAAGAACTAATACGTTTCAGACGATTCAATTCCGTAATTCTGATCCCCCATAAAAATCAGCTGGACACCCCACTGGCAGTGAACACTGAAAGGTCGCAGACTTCTTGGGTTCAATGTCAGGGACTTCTGCCGAGCTAAAATCACATGGGTTCTATTGTTGGAGAGGTAGAAATCAGAGCAAGCCCATTTAAATATCAGTTTCTCATTGATCGGGAGAGATGTGGACAAAACGTCGAGAGGAAGAAAATTCTCAAGCCGAGTGACTAAAGTGAATGCAGGTACTGAACCGATATTATGATTTGTTGATTCGTGGGGTACAGCGGTCGTCAAGATCGTTCGATTTCTCACGATGAAGGTTGATAAATATTCCAAAATATTTGCACTAATTTCTTCAATGCTCATAGGTAGGTATCTTACATTTTCCGCAACTCTTACTGCTCAACTATGAGAGCAACATGCCTCAATCAGTCAATCAGCTTCAGGTTCAGGAAATTCGATTTGAGAATGTAATGAGTGTGGCAGAAAAATCAGAAATGTCATTCAACTATATATATGGTATGATTCCGAAGATACGACTCAAAATTATGATTTTCAAACGGAACACGCTGTATATTATTAGCTCATTAAATTCCTCATTTTTTCCCGTCAAAATTATATACATGACGCATGACTATTCAATTTTCAAAAATGCTCCAAAATCTCTAGAACATCGGATTTTAAAAGTGTTTACTCCATATAAGTATGTTAAAAGTTCCGATTGAAGTAATATTTCTATTGATTTTTCCATGAAGAGGAACAAAAACAATACCAACAGTTTTTACTCGACAAAACACAAAATGTAGGTACCTACCTAATAGCATCAAATGAATTGTAATAAAAAGTTCATAATCAAGAATAACCACCTGATTGAATCACAAAATCAATGGAATTTCGAATTTTGAAAATGTTCTCAATACGTCGGCACAACAATCTTGAAGATCTTCGTGCAACAGCAGAGGCAGTTTTCCAGGAATTACAAAGACATTCTTCAATGATTTTGAATGCATTAGGACGTATTGAGAAAGTTTATGAGAGAAAATGGACATCAATTTGAACAATTCAATGAATAACTTATTGAATATCTTCGAAATTCAATTGTTCTAGTAAATATTCAATCAGGTGCTTATTATACATTATGGACTTTTCATTATACTATTTATTTGTTGCTATCAAGTACCTAAGTTTTGTGTTTTGTTAGTTATATAATTATAGTATTGGAACTTTTTTTATATAAAGAAATCCATAGCCCACAATTTAAATTCAATGTTTTAGTGATTTTGGAGCATTTTTGAAGATTTTATATCCATACATTATATATAATTTTGAAAGGAAAAAAATAAGGAATAAATTGAGATCATAAAATACAGGGTGTTCCATTAAAAAATCATATAAGTTAGAGTCGAATCTCTAAAGGCATACCCCGAAAAAGAATATTGAGTGCGCCACTGAATTCTGCGTGGAATCTTTCATCGGATAAGATTTTGATTCGACATTTTCGCTGAGAAACTTCGTAGATATAGAGATGGTCCAAAAAGTATGAATTTTCTAAATCGCCCTGTATCTCATAAACAAAATCAAGTATGCAAAATCTTATTGGGCCATCTTGAGTTTCACAAAAAAGTGGCACCAGGACCGCGAAAACCGCAAGGTTCTATCTTTAACAACAACAAAATGGAATGCACTGTACATTCATTGGAATTTCATTAAATTGAATTTTCATTCGCAAAGGACCAACTTTCGTTATTATTCTAGCATTGACTTTTTCCAAATTCTTGTCTCTCATATCTCAAATCCTGATTATCTATAAAAAGATAACCAGTTCTATTTTGTATTCGAATAGTCTATAAACTTAATCAAAACATTGAGTGTATGGAAATCCAGAGTGAATTTTCTTATGGCTAAACGGATGAAGAATATCTGCATTCTCTGTTTGAATCATTTGTCGTTTCACCTATTCATTGATATTACTCTGATCCAGAATATTACCCATCCTTCACTAATTATTTTGTATGAATAAGTGTGAATAATTGTTGATGAGTGTGAAAACAATGAAACGTGAATACTACTATCTCACAAACAGATTTCAGTGTGCTGAGTTGAATGATATCAAGTCGGAATGCAGACTAGTTGAACATGGCGTTCCTCAAGGGTCTGTCCTTGGTCCGTTCCTGTTCATTGTTTATATCAATGTTTTATGTCATCACATGTCTACCAAATGTGTATTTTTTGCTGATGATACAACTATTGTTTGCTCAGCAAAAATATATTCAGACCCTACCGAAGTTTCAACTGAAAATCTAAATTTAGCTCAAAACTTGTTTCCTCAAAATGAACTCAAATCGAATGAAGAAAGAACCCAAAAAATCATCATTTGATCCAATTCAAATTATCTAGAAGGAAAGAGTGTTACATTCCTAGGCCTCATTATGGATGATATACTGAATTGGATTCATCATGTAGATCATGTTCTTAGAAAATAATCCAGAGCCCTGTTCGTATTGCGACAATTGAAGACAATAACAAATCTCAGCGTCTTCACACTGAGGAAAATTGTGCTATTAGAGTTTTTGCTGAGATATTTCTTGCTACCATTACAAGACATCATATTACCGTTATACATTTTCGAATAGAAGCAGCACCTTCGAATCCTATGATAGCAATAACGACTTTGCTAAAAGTGAATTTCCTGCCACAGAAAGGTATACTGCTGTAGTAGCTATCAGGCAGCCACTCTGGGACAGCATGATTTTTCTTATAATTGTTGGGCTCTTGATGCAAACCCATGTACAGGACGACAATCTCGACGACACGACAGTTACGAATACTTCCCCTCTTGAATTCAATTCAATATTCAAAATCTGAATCTGAATTCAAATATAAAATGGAAACATTTTCAAACAAATAAAAAATCATCTTTGTCCCTTTCAGTGCTTTCGTAGATCTGAGTGCTTCAGTTATTATACCAGGATTGATGGAATGATGAAGGTGAGTTTTTTCGAGGTATTTCGTCTGAAATTCAAATATTTTACATTTAATAACATTTTCCTCTCTTTCGTATCATGAAACTTCAAAATACAAAGAGCTTCTCTATAGAATCTGGTCTGAAAACTTGATGGTGATGAAATTATTTGAATGATTTTACTGGTAACATTTTGTTTTCCTGCACGAATCTGTAATAATTTGCCTAGTTTTCGAAATTCAATGGTTTCAGAAGGTTTCAGAAAAATTATTTTTTTCATTAATTACTCAAAAAACCCTTTGGTTTTTCCTGAGGGTGCATGAATCAATTGATCTATTGAATTTCAAAGATCATTGGTCCGAAATTTTCTTTAGGAATCAATAAATTGCTATTCATACCAAACATCAGGGTGGAAATTATGGGAAGTGAAAGTGGATATCAGTCAAAATGTCACCTTTCTTGATGACAACAATCCTGGAAAATAACTGAATGACTATTCAGTAAGAAGGTCATGCAACTATCTATATGATCACCCATCAAGAGTAGCAAAATTCCCTACCTACGATTATAACATTGCCCTACTCCCATTATTAGATGCACTCACTAGCGGTAGCAAAGTCAGATACCTACTACAGAAACATCGTCTAATAGCATCATACAGATGCACTCGCTGGTGACAGCAAGGTTCTATATCTAATAATCGCAGGTGGGTTATAATCAGCAAAGTCGACTTTATAATCACAGGTGATAGCTCGCTTGTCCCCTATGCTATTAGAGTTTCTTGCTGGGGTAATTCGATTTCTGACTATGGTTAATAGAAATTTTCCTCAGTGTTGAAAATTTCATATCATGCATTATTTCATTCTGTGCTTTCTTATGTTATATCAACCTGGGGAAATTCAAGGAATGCATCAGCAGTTTTCAGATTTCAGAAAAGAGCTATTCGAATACTAGCAAATTTAGGGTATCGAAATCATTGCCATGAACACTTCATCAAACTATAGGAATCATGCCAATGCCAACTTCATATATATACAGATTTGTTGGAGATTCAACGGAATGTAAGCATCTTTAGTAAACATCCAAATTTTCACAGATACAATACAAGATCAGCTGATTTACTGATAATTTCACGTCATAGATTAACTGTTAGCTGCAAAAACTCTCTGAATATTAATTTATATACAAAACTCTTCACTCATCTGTCGGTATTGGATTTCAAACAGTTCAAATCAGTGATGAAAAAAGTTCTTCCTGAATAAATGTTTTTATTGACTGTAACATGATATCGGCTAATTCACTAAAGCTCTAACCATTTTTTCTTTCATGCTTATTATTATTTTTCTACTTTTCAAGAATCTGATACGAATTTTAATCTGTCTGTTTTGTACTTTAGAATTTATGTACCTATTCTCACAAACTTTACCTTTCAACTTTTATAATATCAATTATTTTTCTTTATTCGAATATTTACTGAGTATTTTACTTCTTTAAAATTTTCCTTCGGAAACATGTTATTGATTGTGACATGCCATAGATGTATTTGTATGTATATAACATGGTCAAATAAACTACTCTACTCTACTCCTACTCCTACAAATATGTCACTACTACTTGTTACTTGAAAATCTGCACTGTTCAAAGGAATCATGCCTACACAAAGGCATTTCTAAATGCTTATAAATTAGTAGAATTGATCTTCATACATATACATTCGAACCTTTATAATATTTGCAGGTAGTAAAATGAACGTAATGCATTCAATTCTCCAAAACACATTCAAACAATGTTCGTTAAGCTTCAAGTAATTCATTCCAAACCCACAAACAGCGCAAACAAAGAACGTTTTAACTTTGCTTACAACTCAAAGTTTGAACAACCGGGATTAAGCCCGGTCAATTAGGGCCGACTTACCTAGGTACGAAAAGTATCTTGTTACCAGTTTCTGGAACACAGGGTACAAAGCCCTAGTTAATTTTCAATCTTAAGGAGGAACCACTTTGATCCAATTATTCTTTGAAACTAGTAACTTCAAAACGGAATCATATTACACTTTTGTTTTCATTTGAAAATTGCCAATATTTTTGATTGCCATGGAGGATTTCAAAAATGAAAGGCGAATGAAGATTCAATGAACATTCTGAAATAGTGAAAAAGTTTAACAGATAACTTCAAAGTGGATTATGAGTATCAAAATAAAAATATGGAACTTTTGGTGTACAAGCAGAAATCCCATCAGAGATGGCCAAAACCATTTTACAATTTTTTTTTCAACAAATTCTAGTGTTCTTTCATGGGATTACTATTTTGTCGGTGGCAGTATCCTGTGTTGGTGCCATGTGATAACTCCACCATTTATAAACCGATTATGATTTTTTTGAAGGAAGAACTGCATATGACATAACACAGTATGGACGGTTATATGCTGAAATCTCAATATTCTGAAAAATGTCAATTATTGTGTTTTTACCTGGGACATCCGGATTGCTTAATCGACCTTTCAAGTAAGAAAACCCAAGTAATTCGTTTTCATAACTATAAACAGCCATCAGTTGAATTACAACTGGATTTCAATAAAACAGTCTTGTTCGATAAGGATGATGCAGTTAAATTTCTTGGAATTTACTTTGATGAACACGTCAACTGGGTGTCACACTGTGATGGTCTGATCTCAAAATTACACTCATCCTATATTACATATGCAAGAACTTAAAAACAGAACTAGTGTTGGCCAGCTTGTAAATATCTATTATGCACGAATTGATTCGCGTCTTCGTTATGGCTTCTGCTTGTGGGGCATCTCTACCAAGTCAAAAGATGTTTTCATTGCACAAAAGGCAATTATGAGGTGAATTTTTAACATTCCTCGTAGAGAAACCTGCAAACTTATTTGTCAATTCAATAATATTTTGACTCTCGCTATTTGAGATTGCATGTTATATTTATTGCAAGATAAACTATATCAAGCTCAATAAAGACATTCATAACATGAATACACGTCAGGAAGGCTTAATTCACACACAAATAGGAATATACAAAGTAGCCCAAAATGCACCTAACTTTATAGGACCACGTATTTTCAATCATCCATCTGAGCATATTAAATCAAGTTCAACAATTGAAATTTTCAAATCGCGCCTTAAAACATTTTTGGTGCAAAATTATTTTTATACTGTGCAAGATTTCTTGGATCGTCCGGTACAGTGATATTTTTTGTATTGTATTTCGTTTCTGTGTATGTGTTGTGTGTATTCTATGTATTGTGTTTTATGTATTTTTACAAGAATTTTTACGTTTCTGATTTCTGATTCGTCTAAAGCAATAAAGATTTGATTGATTGATTGATTTTTCATATACAGGGTGGCCCACGGTCGATGGTACCTTAGACGTATACGGAAAACGGTACATTTCAAATGGAACACCCTGTTTTTCATTGCGTTTTTAGATTCTTCTCGAAGAGCTGATTTCATCAATGTATCACACTTGGGGTCTAGCAGGAATTATTACAGAGATATAGGGTGTTCAAAATCGAGATTTTTCAATTCCAGGAATTTTTTGTGTCGAAACTATTCATTATCGATCAAAACGGCTCACATGTCCCGATCTTAACTTTTGATTAACTATCTACTGACATTTAATTGGAACAGATACAGGGTGATCAAAATTCTGAATCTTGGACCATCCTGTATTTCTTCCAATTAAATGTCGGTAGATAGTTAATCAAAAGTTAATATAGGGACATGTAAGCCGTTTTGACCAATGATGAATAGTTTCGACACAAAAGTTGAAGTTGAAAAATCTCGATTTTGAACACCCTATATCTCTGTAATAATTCCTGCTAGAACCCAAGTGTGATACATTTATGAAATCAGCTCTTCGAGAAAAATCTAAAAACGCAATAAAATACAGGGTGTTCCATTTGAAATAACAAAGATGATGCTTCTTTTTGGTAAAAGTGGCAACGCTGCTTCGCTGAAAATATTTTGAATCGTTAGATCACAAACGCTTATTGGAGTAACTGAATTTTCAGGATAATCCAATGTACCGTTTTCCGTATACGTCTAAGGTACCATCGACCGTGGGCCACCCTGTATAATGGTGGGTTTGAACCTTCAAATTCAATATTGAAATAAATTGTAACCTCTTCTCCGTTTGATTTAAATTTTGTTTATAATCAAATACTCAACCATGAGATGAATTTATAAAGTGCAAATTTTCAACCAGCCCCCAATAAATCAATTATTGAATCTTTTTGTATCCCACACAAAAAGGGCTGTGCGGATTATTTTCATTGATGGAAGAGGAAGTTCTGACAGGTAAAAAAATCTATAGTTAATGTATTGTATAAAAAAGGGGTTATCAAGTGTGGGAAGGTATACCACTAGGGGATGAAAATGATGTGTGTATGTTTATTTGTATTGTCATACAGGATGTTATCGTTAATTGGCATTGGTCATGAACATTATTTGTTATGTCCTTGTTGGCAGTTGGATCATTCATTCGTTTTTTTTTAATATTCGCGGCCGTTTCAGCTAACACAAAATAAACCCTTCGGAGGACGAATTATAATCTTCATTTCTGATTCTCTCGTGTTTTGAGGCCATGTATTTGTATTTGGAAGACAATTTATGGTACTCAACTTTTCATGATCTAGAAGATTTTGGTTCTCTTTATCATTGTTAGGCTAACGAATAGAGTCAAAAATCAAAGAACTAAATGAAGGCAACTTTTTATCCACCCCGCATGATTCCCATGAAATGCGATACATTACATAGAAGGGTTGAATTCATGAGTTGAAAGATTATGTTACCTATTTTCTGAGTTCACTTTGTAATCGATTTGGATCGTAGATTGAGCGGTATCGCAGTTTTGAATTTCCTTGACGATCATGTGAAATTAGTCGGCCCTTTTAGTCAGCAAGTATGTCTAGTTTTCGAAAGTGATAGTGTTGGTGGGTGAAAACCCTTACGTGAATAGGTAGTTCCTGATTCCACCAATTAATGAAGTCAGCTTTACTTTGAACGGATTTTTTCAACCGATATGGACGTCAATATTCATTGAAGAATGAATAAATTCAATCTCTGAATTATTCTTGGAATGAAAATAAATGATGATGATGGATTCAAGTCTAAAGTAAACGTCCCAATGTTGTGATAGAATATAGGTATAGACAAAAAAGGTAGGTTAGTAGTTATATCAAACTAATCATCCTTATCTTGCTGTGACAAGTCCAAACATGGGCTTAATAATTTAGGGGAGGGGGGCAAGGGGGAAAACAGCCCCCTTCCTGGTTTGATACTGCAACAATTCCATTCCAGAGGAATCCAAACCTTTTATTTATGGATAATATATTGAAATGATTTTCATATCAGTGGACGAAAGATATTTGATTATTTTTTTGAATACAAACCTTGGAGAGGAGAGCAAAGTAATTATAATGAATAAATAAAGGGATAATTATATTACATGAATAAAGGGTGACTTGTGAGTAAAGCAAAATGAAAAGAATAAGCGTGCGGAACTGGACATAAAATAGTATATTACATAACTAGTGTGGAAAGTGACATATTTCGAGCGAGTGGACGCGTTTAGCACGAGCCGTAGAGCAGCGAGTGCGGAAACGAATCGAGCGCAGGAAATGCACTTTCCAACGAGATTTGTACACTATTTTTCCTACGACCACAAATATTTATGTCATGAGTGTTTATAATACCAGAGTAGGGATCATGTTTCTAATCATATTAGATCACATGAAGGTGATATCATTATCATTATTAATTAATTTCACTTCAATATTTAAATGACATCATTAGTTTAACGTTAACTTAACATTAACTTAACATTCATTCAACATTAACTTAACATTGACTTAACATGAACTTAACATTAACTCATCATCAACTCAACATTCACTTAACATCAACTTAACATGAATTTATTATCTACTTAACATCGATTTGAAATTAACTTAACATTAACTCAACATCAACTCAACATTAACTTGAAATTCACCTAACATTGACTTAACATCAACTTAACATTAACTCAATAATTATTCAACATTAACTCAACATTGAATCAACATTAACTCAAAATCAACTTAACAATACCTTAAAATCAAATTAACATTAACTGAATATCAAATTGACATTAACTTCACTTCAAACACTTAATTGCCAATACATTATTGACATTAGTTCAACTTTCAATTGAAATTAACTTGATTTCAACTTTTTATCAACTTAACATTACGTCAACATTAACGACAATAACTCATGTTAAATCGACACCAACTTTCCATAAACTTGACCATAACTTAACTTACATTACTTCAACATTACCCTACCATTAGCTCAACATTGATTTAACAATAACTTAACATTAACATTAGCATTAACAAGCTTACCCGATAGATGACCCAAGTGCTGTTGTAGACAGCAACGAGGTTATGTCTCGCGATATATGATTTATTAATTTATTATGAATTTCAAAGAAACATGGACCTGATCAAGATGCGAAATGATAAAAATGATCAACTCATGAAAATGAATGCATGTATTATGAATGGACGTATAATAAATACCTATAGTGATTCATTTACCAAGTAAGTACATCATAATATATTACTTCCTAAACCTTGTTTACCGGGAGTTTTTTTAATATTTCAACACGCGTGAGAATCACTTTCTAACTTTTGCATCACTATAGTGACATGAGCTACTTTCTAAATAACAAAGTGGTGGGTTTTATGCTGTTTTCATAGGTGGTCGTAGGTAAACAACTTTACATTGTCTCTAGACCAAAATGTTATGGAAGGGTGGTCCAAGATTCAAAAATTCTGGTCACCCTGTATCTTTCCCAAATAAATGCCAGAAAATTGTGAATCAAAAATCAAGATAGGAACATGTAAGCCGTTTTGACCAGTAATGAATATAGTTTCGACACAAATTAATCTTAAAGTTGAGCAATCTCGATTTTGCACACCCTATATATCTCTGTTTTCGTCCCCGCAAGACTCCAAGTGTGATACATTGATGGAATCAGCTCTTCAGGGAGAACCTAAAAATGCAATATTATACATGGTGTCCCTTCAAAAAACGCATCATCAGCTGATATCTTGGTATTCGAATACCCTATGAATATGAAAATAACTGATAGTGATAGTTCTCATGAAACCATGAAGCTGTTGTAAGTGAATTGTTTCTATATATCTGACGGTTTGGCCAATATCGAAGGAGCACACTATTGACTCACCCTGAATAAATAAGTATACTTTTTTTCAGCACATAGAATATATCAAGATCTGCATCTGCCCATACTGGTTAAAAAACCCACTTTCGATTCAAAGGCATTTGACCTTGAACCAAAAAAATTCGCCTGCGGCGCATTTTTTTAATGCCGAAACGACTCTGAGTCTAACCAAATAGGAGGGAAATAAGAAAATGATATGTATCAAAGTGATGAATCAACTACCTATTGCCTAATTCGATTTTATGAAATACTTCAAATATGGCATGAATTTGAAAAATAAAACCGGGACAATTGGGGTTGGGTAAGATTGTCGACAAATCGTTCAGGTAAAAATGGTAAAAGGGTTAAGTGAAGTACATCATTCTGAGTAGATGTAAGACTGATGTGATTTTGAATAGATAAAAGAGTTTAGAGGACCAATAATGATGGTAAATCGTCTTAAAAGCTCAAAGAGTTTCGTATTTCACGGAATAGTACATCATGCTGGCTTATTTGTTTATTTATCACGCGTGAGAAAACAACCAATAAATTCGAAATTTTTGGGAATCTATGCAGAATTAGTCAGACAGATATTTGATCACTTCAAAATTAAAAAAGAATGAAGATGCCGGCAAAAAGATGCCTGCAACGCTGGTGGAAACTTCAAATTTTACGTTGAGAATTTTCTGATTTCAATATAATATAATATCTTCTCGATATTGACTCGTCCTCTTTCCTGTCACAGAAAAAAATAGTGTATTATACACAGAAAAAATATCTGATTTTAGCTCCCGGTTTTCTGTCTCCCTATACTACTTTTTTCCCTTTAATCAATAACTATCATTAGTCTGTTACAACCCTGTAACATGTGATAAAAAATATCGTTTGTTTCTTTGGTAAACAATATTTCTCCAGTAGAATATCATGTCTGACAAAGTCACTTGCAACAGTAATATTATTTTTCTACTACTGCTATGAAAAGTAGCACATTTCTCATAGCTTACTTAGTTTCAAAACCATGTATTGCTCATATTGTGAGACATATTTTTTCTCACGGCACTTTGCCAACACCACATACATTTCCATGGAGAATCAACAAAAATCGACCAAAACTTGGCTGTTGTTCAGCTTTGAATAGTTGTCACAACTGTCAGAAGAAGTTTTTTAAATCCTCTAAGGTAGTTCTCATCAGTGCTCTTGATAGAAATCGCATTTTCCATCAAATATTGTTCCAACAATTCATAATAAATAATATGATGTATATATCGAGATGTGACGATTTTGATAAATACACCGCCAGAGACAGAGATAATGAAAAAAGCAGCGAAAGTTGGATTTGTTTCCGGAAATTTCAAGAAGGAAGTATGAATTGTTATATTTGTACGAAAAATTCATGGAATCTAAAAAAATACATATATAAAATCCTGTTCGAAAAGTGTACTTTACTCTGAGAGGAACTAGGAAAGGCGTATACACTTTGATCACAATATTCAATGTGGCATAGTGCCACATAATGAAATGAATACCAATAAGTAGAATTACTCGGATTCTTTGAATAAGTGCAGTTGTAGAAAGAGTATAGTGTGCAACATGTGGGGAAGAGCCCTTTTCTCACTAGTGCGTTTGCATCACTCGCCCTCCTGCACAATATATTATTTGTTTATACCTAACCTGAACAACACGGAAAAAATTCAAGAGGTGTTTCCTTGTGACATTCTAGCAAATAAAGTTCATATAAACATGTTGTGTCCTAATCTGCTTCGTTTTGAGATACAGGATGTTGAATTTGAAAGTATTAATTGTTTTATTTATAACCCCCCCCTGTATAGGCCTTCGTGGTGCCAAAATTCAGTATGGATGGAGACTGAGAAAGCCTCAGAATTTCAAATTGATTCTAATTGGGGTTGTTGCGTAATTTCAATGGAAGTCTTGAAAACACCTACACTCAAATTTGGAGTCAAATCGAATTAGTATTGTCTCCTCAAGAACAAAGCTATACAAACAAAAATCACACAGAGGATGGAAAAGTTGGTAATTCGATTTAATAAAAATATGAAACTTAGAAAAACCGGTGATGTACCATGACATTCACCATGAATATCGATAAATTCACCCACTGTGACGCCACTGGCAATATTATTCCGAATCTAATTTCACTAGAAGAAGCTCCATATTACAATTAAAGAAACCACATAGTTTTATTTAAATTGATGAAAAGACATTGGAGAAATGAATGGAAACAAGATTTTTGATGGAAATATCAATACCCTTTATTATCTCGAAAACGAAGAAAGAATCACCCCTTGATTTGTTTCGGTGTAATTTAGATACACCCTGTATAAGTAGTGTTCGCCAGATGCTAAGTCGAACTGAACGATATTAGAAATATATGATGACTGAGACGATTTTTCGGTATCAAATCACTCATTGGGTCTTGTGAGATTAAGAGAAAATTAAGCTGAATGCCCAAATGAATTGCTTTTACCGGTAGTTCTTCAGCCAGGATGTAAATATTTGAACAATAAAACAAACCAACATTGGTACAGCGATGTTGACAAAATGTTCCTTTTGTCATACTCGTCCGGACCATTTTAGTGTTTGTTTGATTAGGTCCTAAATTGTTTCACGTTATTGTTTGATCTGCAACAGTTAATTCCTCCCTTGAAAGTTTTGATGTAGCTAACCTAAGATGGCGATGGAATTTCACATGAGGCAGGACCACGTGTGCTGGGATTTACATCCTAATCCTATTAGCTTCCTTTACAATGTTCTTAACATCCCCACGGATAAAGAGAAGAACTACCTCTTCAACCCAGGAACGTTCTAATACGCATACCTCTGACAACGGCGCTTTTGGTATCCACAAAAAATGCTAATCGGAAGTGATTTGTAGCTCAAGCGAGAATCTATGATAGCAGAGCCCTACTTTATGTAATTATAGTCACATGAAAGCTGGTGGGAACACCGAATCCTCTAATCAAACCAACATACTTGAATTATATAAATCTGATGATTTATCAGAACTCAAGTATAAATAATCAGATTTCAACTTCTTTTGTGAAATATATCCTTCATAGTATATAAAATGTCTCATAAAAGCAATGACATTTTCAAAAAACTACAGTGGTAATTTATAGCGAAGAATGAAGTGCGAAAACATTCCGTCGCCGCATAATAACAGATTTGAAACCGTCTTGCTACACGCCAGTAAATAATACAAATAAATGTCAAATAGACTTCAAAAAGTGAAAGATGAAATGTTCTAATGAAATATATTCGTGCATAAAAATGACAAAATCATTTTGCATTCGAGCGTGTAAACTTATTATTTTTTTTTTATTGCTTGGAGCGCACGAAAGGGAATCCCTATAATGTTCAAAGAACATCGTGCGTTCCTGGGGAGGATAGGGACAGGAGGTAGGTATTGGAGTTTTTTTTGAACTTTTGTAGATTATATGTTGTTGGGAATACTTCCACAGGCAATGAATTCCAGAGCCTAGCCGTTCTATGGATGAAGGAGTCTTGATAAAGTGCTGTTCGACATCTTTCGAGGTTGACAACGAAAGGATGTGCTGACTGGGCTTGTCTAGTTCGTCTGATTGGTATTGCTAGTGAAGGGATTATAGCAGAGATTTCCGAAGAACATTTCCCGTGGAAGTATCGATAGAAAAGTGAAAGGTCGCCGACTTTTCTACGGTGTTCCAATGATGTCAAAGACTGAGTGAGTGTGGCGTCACCCACCAGGCGAATGGCTCTTCTCTGGATGGAATCTAAGAGCATCAGCGTATGTTTTGGTGCTGAACCCCATATGTGGGAACAGTATTCTAGAACAGGCCGTATCTGCGCTTTGTAGATCATGAGAAGCTGTTGAGGTGTAAAGTAGCTTTTCGCACGGAACAAGAATCCGAGTTTTTGTGAAGCAGCTTTTGCGATGGATCTGACTTGATTATCTCATGAAAGAGTGTTGCTGATGGAAATACCGAGCATAGATATGGTGGGCTTGGTGGGGATGGTGGAGCCAGACATAACAATATCGGGCATACTGAGTTCCGCCTTTCTAGAGAAAATGCAGGCTTGAGTTTTGGTGGCGTTGAATTCAACTAGGTTGTTAGTTCCCCAGGCTGTGATTTCAGCAAGATCTTCATTGACAGCATTGACCTGCCTGCGCCGTGAGTTCTTATACAAATTGCATTCGATTATTTTCATATTTTGTGAAATAGCCCTCTCCCCTTGTGGACCCAAGAAATATGAGATTAAACTCCTGCGCAATTTTTAGATAACATGCACGCCTTCTTGCAAAATAATCGGTGATTTTCATGCCCTTGTGCAATTATAACCGGAAATTCAACAATAACATATTAGTCGACAATAATTTTCTAGATATAAACGAATTCAATAATGTACAGTGTGTCCAGTTTTCGATGCTTTTGCGTGATATCTCAGTTATCTCTCGAGATAGAACCTTGCGGTTTTCGCGGTCCTGTGCCACTTTTGCATAATTGTTTCCGTTTATGAGATACAGGGCGATTTTGAAAATTCAGACTTCTTGGACCCCCTCTATATCTACGAAGTTTTTCAGCGAAAATGTCAAATCATGATCTGATTCCATAGAGGTTTTTAAGCAGAATCCAGTGGCGCACTCAACATTTTTTGTCGGGGTATGGTTTTGGAGATACGACTCAAACTCATGATTTTTTTAACGGAACACCCTGTATTTTACAATCTCCTTGAATTCCAAATTTTTTTCTCTTCAAAATGATATATATTGTATCAATATAGGATTTTCAAAAATGCTCCAAAATCACTAAAACATTGAATTTTATTAGTGGGCTATGGATTTTTTATATAAAAAAGTTACAATTGGAGAAATAGCTACCCATCTCTTTTGATTTTGCCATATGAAGAGGACAAAAACAATACCAACACTGATTTACTAAGAAAAAAACACAAAAATCAGGTACCTACTTCATTATGAACTTTTTATTAATATTCATTTGTTACTATCCGGTATCTTATATTTGTGCTTTCTCAATTAATTAGTGTTGGTATTGTTTTTGTCCTCTTCATGGAAGAATCAAAAGAAATATTCCTTGAATTGGAACTTTTTTAAATGAAAAATCCATAGCCTTCTATTGAAATTCAATGTTTTAGTGATTTCGGAGCATTCTTGAAAGTTTTATATTCATACATTTTATTTCATTTTGATGGAAAAAAAATAAGGAATTTGATTAGCCTATGAAATTCAGGGTGTTCCATTTGAAAAATCATTAGCTTGAGTCGTATCTCCAAAGCCATACCAATACCCCGAAAAAAAAAACTTGAGTGCACCACTGGATTCTGCGAAAAATTCTCTATGGGATGGGATTTTAGTTGAAAATTTTAGCTAAGAAACGTAGATATGGAGGGGGTCCAAAAAGTATAAATTCTCAAAATCGCCCTGTATCTCATAAACGGAGACAGTTATACAAAATCTGATTAGGCCATCTTGAGTTTCACAATAAAAAGGCACAGGACCGCCATAACCGCAAGGTTCTATCTCGAAAGATAACTGAGATATCAGGCAAAAGCATCGAAAACTGGACACAGTGTACTAAGAAATGGTAGGTTTTCTTTATTTCATTGCTACATCAGATACATTTGACATACGCTTGAATCAAGTTCAACTATGAATTAAAGATAAACAAATTGTTGCGTCAGGATGGAAAAATTTAAAAATTCGGATCAGCCGAATTATAGTGTGACTTCCATGGAATCATCCCTTATAGACAAACAGTAATGGAAGTTTGCCGACTTCAACATTACGTTCAATAAAGAGCGACCAATACTTGATTTGATGAAAATATGCACAAATTTTCAAAACAATCAGAACGTCATTGAATATTTTCCATAATTAAAAAAAAACAATCATTTTGTAATGAAAAGGAATAATCTCAGATATATTATGACCATAAAGAAATGATATATACATATAAAGAAATATGTATACATAACCAGAAAACAATATGCCATATATATTGAACACACACAATGAGAATTTGAGAAAAAAGTCTCCTGAAGTTGAGAATTTGAGAGGAAATATACAGGGTGATTCAAAAATATGTACCGATATTTCTAATGGAAGTGATAGTACATTAAGAGAGATATATCCTTCCAAAGTTGATAAAATTGAAATTATTTTCCCGCACAACTTTCAAAGAAAGATGGCTTTCTTTTACCATGGACGAATATAATGGCTTCTACCGTTTCAATTCCATTGAATAAATGGAATTGAAAAGGTGGAATGTATGTTGATAGAATACATTTTACTGATACACATCTATATTTCTGATATTGCTATAAAGGGTGTTTTTAGAGGGAGATTAATGATTTTTCAAAGACTACTTCTTTCCTCGGATTATTTTTGGAGACAAAATAGAAGCATTTGGAAGAAATAAACAAATTAAATAAAAGCCGTACTACTATCAAATCACAAAAATTGTAACCTTGACATGATATCAGGTGCTAGCAAATCGAGACGTGACAAAGGTACGTTTTTTGAGATCTACTATTCAATTGGCATCGGATGACTGAATTCTTATCTCAAATATCAAATCGCGAAATTAAGTGCAAATAACCGCACGGGAAAGTGCAATTTGTCAATTATTTTGCTCATCAGGATAGTACGATTAACACAGGTGTCGTTCGATAGAATACAAAGTATATTATTTTCAAATTTTGTTTGTGTATGTTCGATAATAGATGATTTAAATCAATGTTCGTCGTGGAAAGTAGTTATTTTCACCGAGAAAGAATTATTATGTTTATGAGATAAAGAATCTTAATTATCATAATGTACTTAGTTCTTTCAATCAAGGAGTTCATGCAAACTTGAATGATGGAAATTAGTTATCTTTACAGACCTCGAATCACTGATTCATGATTGACTTTTCTCAATTCAGAATTTTCCGTCGACGCCCTGTATAATGAATATCAATTTGTCATACATGTGAACAAAGCAATATTTATTGACAAAATTATAATAATTCGACAATGTACTTTCTCGAAAATTTGATATCATTCAGAATTTTCGCCACGATATATCCTTTTCTTGGATTTGTTCAACTGAGATACACACAATTCAAATGTTGTAACTTGATCGTGTTGACTCACGTTTTCATGATTAATCTCATCAAATATTGATAATTTCAATAACTATTGGACAGTATATAATATGATAAAACAATCTTGTGAGGTAGGTGATTGATAAACGAAATGTCAGTGAAAATATAATAAATGGAATAACGATGGACAATGCATTTTTGTGGTTTTATGGTGAATAGGTTATCAGCATGTTCAGTCAAGCGACCAGTATCACTTGACCGAAATATTCACAACTTCTCAACATAGCCAAAAGTTCGTTGAAATATGAATGATGACTTCTTTTATATCCCGATGGAGAAATGGTCTATTCATGCATATTAGCCAGTCCCTTGTATTTCGAGTTTACCTGTATATCGAAAAACTAGTTTGTTAGAGGGAACACGTTCGTGGGAATAAAAGAGATATTCCCGTATGGGACAGACGGTTTGGAAAATAAATAAGGCGTTCTTTTGTGTCCGGGAGCAGGTTATCGTCTTAAAAATTCACCCTTCAAATATACGGAAACTGTTGAAATTTCACGGATTTTAATGGAACAGAAAACCGTTAGAGAGATATATCCTATTATTGTTTCCTCAAATCTCAATACGTGCTTTCTACAAAATAAATAAAATGAATGTATACATGCACGGTGGAAAGAATTTCGTTGAATTCAACAAACATTCAGAAAAAAAAAACAACTCTAAAACCATAAACTCAGAAGCGTCATTACAATAATGATTGGTACGTTAGTAGCATGGTTTTCAATACACCCTCTTGAGAAAATGTAAATCAATACATAAACTTTTTACATACTTTAAAGAAATATAAATTATTTCCTAAAGAACTCTGATCTTTGAGTATTGACAGGTAGAGTGAAACACTCAAGTTTTTTTTTCAATATTTATTCATAAGGTGTCTATTATACGAATAGATATCATTATATTATAATGGAAAAATGACAAAAATTGCAGACAACGGAACCCTTTATCCTTCCTATAGTGAGAAACCGATTATCTATAAACATTATAATCGAAAACTGATGATTTAGCTATTTCAGTTTCAGACAAATCATAATACAGAAAAACCTATCGCAGAAATATATTGATATTTCAATAATGAACAAAAAAAACATCAACGAAGTTCATCCTATACTTCAGGATATTGAAAAGTGAATAGGTAATACTTAATTGCACTATTTCTCAGTAAGATCTATCTATTTCTATCTGTTTTTGAGGAATTATGGGAAGAAGAGGAATAATAATAATAATAATACTTTATTTTCTTTGTGACGTACAGAAACATGTATAGAATTTGTCAAAGATGATTACTAAAGCCGAAACTAAGTAACTAAAATATAACTAAAACTATGACAAAATTAAAAATGCTTCTAAGGAGTAGAATCCACCCTTTATTAGGTATTTCCTAAGACATTGCATGAATGCTTTCAATGTAACAAATGATTTAATATCGACCGGAAGTTTATTGAACAGCCTTTGCCCAGTCACAGTAGGTGATCTATATAAAAGATTAGTTCTTGAAAATGGCACATCTAGGTCATTTTGCTCTCTTGTGTTGATAGAATGACTTTGTTTGTTATGTTAGATAATATAAAAACACATACTTCAAAGATTTACAAACACGGTAAAGTTAAAATTTCATAAGATTTAAAAAAACATCGACAACTAGTGATACGAGAGACACCTGCGATACAACTAATTAATTTTTTTCTGCGAGATGAAGACATCATTGGAACAAGTGGATGATCCCCAAAAGCATATTCCGTATCTTAGTCGGGATTCGGCCTCTGCATAATATGACATTATCAATTGTTTTTCCGTTAAAACTGATCTCATGTTTCTAAAAAGATAAATGACGGAGTTGAGTTTTGAAATTACTGACTCACAGTGTCTCCTCCAGACAAGACAGTCATCAATGTATAGGCCTTGAAACTTCAAGCATGACACATTTTCCAACACTTTATTATTGATATTTAATCTCAATCTTTAATAAAGACAGTACTTATATAAGCTGAAATCTCTCTGATACAATTTTCATTTCAATAATATATGTTATAATAACATAACTATATTCTCATTTGTATAGACTGCGGAAGCAAACTCATATCAAATGTGAAAACTTCACAAACGATAAGATTTCCACAAAATTCTGAATCACACGACATGTTTTGCTAACACAGTAGCTTCATCAGTTGAAATACTGGTACAATGAGATCAATTCCAACTCAAACAGAACAAAAAAATGAAGAACAATCGTCAAAAAATTGTATTTACAGTATTATCTTGTGTTTGTGGAAAGTTTTATACAGGTGACACCAAGGGACCTCTTTCAGTAAGCACGAAGGAACATAAATACAATATGAAAAATTGACACATCGACAAATCGGAACTAGCTGAACATATCCCCACTAGAGATGGACAACATATGGCAGAGTGGAGTAATATTGAAATTATTGTGAAAGAAAATAACAACCAGAAGAGAAAAATCAAGTAATCTGCTTGCATTCTTCTGAACGGAGACAATAGCATTGCTTCCTGTTCAGTTGATATAGATAGAACATGGTATTCACTACTGAAATCTGATGATGAAAATGGTAAATTCAAGATTAATTAATGAAAACATCCTGTAACTCATGTGATTGCCAACGTCACCAATTGTCACCGAGGACCGAAAAGTGTCAGGACAACTACGAATTTGCAATACCGAAAACCCATTTTTTATGTTGAAAACGGGAGCAGATTCGATCTTGAAACGTCCAAAGATAAGTAAAAATTTCATATTTTAATATACCTTTATTTCTCTTTTCCAAATCTGTTTAAATACGAATTGTCATTGACAAGCTAGTGAATTTTTCTTTTAGACTCTCTGATAGGAAAATTCTTGATTTGAGAATTTTGTGGGAATCTTATCGTTTGTGGAGTTTCAACATTTGCCATGAATTTGCATCAAGTAACGGTCGAGTCCATTCCAAATTCATATTGTATATAATCAATGAATGATGAAGAATCAATATTTTGGTGTTTAAAGCAACTCATAGCAGATTATTTGGTATTCTCTCGGACTCCATCAACATCCCTTGAGCTCTCAAAAATCTCTGCAACAAAAATTTTTCAATAAATTTAGATCAAATGCTAACTAACCTATCTAAATCATCTGGTTTACTGCTTGGTCTCCTTGTATATAAAGTGTTAATTGACAAGTGATTTATCACACAGCAATTTGAATAAAAAAAAGTAGAATAACTTCTCAATCGATTCTTTAAGAGCAATGTTTAAATTGAAATATAGTTTCTGCCGATTGAGTTTTGCTTAATAAATTTTCATTATCCGAGATTTATCATATGGCGGTTAGCATCTACAGTGATATCAAAGAGGTAAAAAAACCACTTGAACTCGTGAATTAATCATTTACAGTCGAGTTGAATGAATCCATTGCATCAATGTGAAAAACAGCCATCCGATTCTCATGGAGTTGAGTATTCTGCTTAAAAACAATTGAAAGGTTATAAAATTTCGTTTTTCTGCAAGCGACACAAAAGTAGCCCATTTTCTATTACTGACACAAAAATAGGTATTAGGCAACACATTTAGTTCCTAGTAGCTAAAGTTGAACTTTAGCTCCTTGGAATTCAAAACGATGTACTAGAGGTCATTAGGAATAAACAGCATTGTTACGGTTGGTTATTTGGGTTTGGACGCATACCTGATTTGATTCCGATTTCAGCAGATTTTTGGCATTTCATACCCATGGTTGAGATATAAATACACCTAATTTATAGTGAAGTATTTTTGTTTCGATCAGGGAAGCCTCTAGAACAAAAAGAAGGAGACAGAAGATCATTCGAGAACGTTCTCGAACCAAAGCCTTCCAAGGGATATCATATGCAGGGTGTTTCAAAAAAACCTGACCCCCTTGCTAGGGTAGATAGAACACTGCTTAATAAGTTGGGTTTGCTCAGTGAAAAAATGTCTTAACGGCATCCGTTTCCATGATACAAGGTGTTGAAAAAATTATTTTTTTACACATTTTCCACGATTATGTCGAAACTACTGGAAACATTGTGATGAAATTTTGTACGGATGTTTCTTGAAATCTGACACATCGCATGAATTTGTTTTTATATCTGACTCTCATAGAGGGCGCTAGTTACACGGTTCGTACAGAATAGTTTAGAACATAACTTTTTTGAGGTTAGATATCCCAATCCAAATATGATATGAACTTAAACCTCATTCAATTTTACACCAAAAAGAAACTACTGGTGAAACTCGATACTATGTTCTGTTTTCCGAATATTTCGATTTGAAAATATTGGAGTAGTATTGATGCTGGTATAAAATGAATTTTATTGAGTTCAATTACCTATTTATTCAGATTCAAAAACAATAGGATCATTCTTGTGCTGAAGTTATTGATGGAACAAAGAATCATAAGTTGAAAATTAAGAGATATTTGACAAGAAACATGAAATATTGAATCAGTTAGAGTAAGTGTTCAAAATGTCCTACGTTTCGACGAATACACGATTCTATATTCTTTTCTTAAGAATGTTTTATTCTTCTAAACAGTTGAGGATCAGGTGTTAGGTCATTTAAGTGATGTTCAATTATGTCTCACAACTCTTGACGTGAATTTACCTATGTAGCTTAGACTTTCTGCTCAAGATACAACAAAACTGTGTAATCCATGTTCTTAGTCAAATCTGTTTCGATGTTAATCTTCTCTGATTCATTGTTAAATCAATAAGTTTAGCATCATAAATGTATTGTTTTCAATAAATAGGTAATAATTTTTCATAATACTCGCTCTATTACATAGCTTTATACAAGCAACAGTTATCACTTGATGATTTTCTAATCGAAATATTTCGAAAACGGAACACAGTATCGAGTTTTACCAAGAGTACCTTTTAGGTGTGAAATTGAATGATGTTCAAGTTCACATCAAATTTGGATTGAAAAATCTAACCTCAAAAAAGTTATGTTCAAAACTACTCGGTACGAACCGTGTAACTAGCGCCCTCTATGAGAGTCAGATATAGAAACATCGGCATGCGATGTGTCAGATTCCAAGAAACATCCATACAAAATTTCATCACAATGTTGCCAGTAGTTTCGACATAATCTTGAAAAATGTGTAAAAAAATCATTTTTTCAACACCTTGTATCTTGATAACGGATGCCGTAACGAAATTTTTTCACTGAGTGAACCCAACTTATTTTGCAGTGTTCTACCTACCCTAGTAAGGAGGTCAGGTTTTTTTGAAACACCCTGTATAAACGGCCGGACAACTGCCGTCAGTCAGTCGAGCAGCGAGTGTCAGAGAGACAGTTATATACCGCGTGATTTAAATCGTTTCACATAAATAGTAGTTATAAGTTCGATATAAATCTATAGTTCAAAAAAATCAGTTCGAAAATAAATAGTGGCGTGTTCGCTTCTGCACCCGAATAACGTAACAATATGCTCACTAACCTAACATTTTCCACGTCTTGTTCATATACCTGGCACTGGAGCGATATTTGCCATTAGAGCAACTGGTTCATACACAAATATGTTACTCTGTGTTTGTATTAATATTGAAACTACAATTTTGAACATCCTTGAGAATTGAATCAACCTACTGGTAATGCAGGTAGAATATTCCCACCACGCGGATTATTTGTTGCATTGCATACATATGGCACGGCATTGGTGGTTACTTCACCATATTCATTTGAGTTAATTGTTTCGGTTGCTCAAAAAATATCATGTTTCATTCGGATCAAAAGTGACTTTGTTTGACTCGCAAATGCAAAATTCGCTTGACAAACAAAGTTTCACTTTTGATTCTTATAAAACAATCTACTATTGAATGTTGAAACATCACTCCTGTACATATTGATGTTTTAAATCGTGGCTTATAAAACTACGCAACACTATAATATCGTCGCATCCCAAAATGATATGAATAAGTTTTTTCTTCTTTGAACAATTTGAATTCGGATCACACTGTTCGCTTGTTCAGTCCTTCAGCTATAATCTCGTAATTCTTTGAAACATAGGGTTTCTCACATAAAATCGCTACAGGGTGTTACCTAAAACTGAACAAAATTTCAGAAATTTCAAAAGTATCCTGAATGAAGAAAAACTGTTCTTCAAACTTTGACAGTCGAGGCATTTAGATGATCTTATTATCTTGGGACGGTTCTCGAATCGTCTCCCCATATCTTTTATTTACAGAGTGATCTCGAAAAATTAACTTTTTGGTTTTGCAGTCAAAACTCTTATCCTAGTCAACCGAATCTTGAAATCTCAGGCTCATTTAGAAGCTCAAACTTCAGACGAAGGGATTTGAAGATCAGAATTGACTCAATATGATCATTATACAGTGTGTCTCACTTCTAATGAAGGCACCCCTGTATCTTTCGTAATTGTTGAGTTAGGATTCTGAAATTTGCAAGAGCGGTAGATATCCTGAAAATACACACTATGACAAAGTGGCGTCGTCTCCAGTGATATACACTGCTCGTCAACAGCCATGGAACCAGCCACAAAAGTGATATATGGTGGCAAGATAGGTTGAAAATCACTTCGGATTCAAAATCAGGACGTCCCTTCCTACCTCAATAATTGAGAGATACGGGGGTGCTTCTTTGAAAAGTGAGACAAAATTTAATTTTTCAGGTAAAATATGTATACAGTGTGTCCCACTTACCATGCTCACCATGGGTATCTTTTTAACGGTGAGAGATACGAGGTCGGTTGAATTACACCAAATGTGGAGTTTGTCAAGGCCAACTATAATGTGAAAAAATATTTCGATAAAATCTATTCGTTTCTGTTTTATACTTTTTTTCATACTTTAAAATATGAAATTTATACCAACTCTTCTAGAATTTGAGATATCAGCACCAACTTTAGTTTTTCTAATGTAGGTCATAGCTCACTATGACTTAGTTACAAATATCTTTTTTTTCTCTTACAGATGATATGTCGCAGTAATAGTTTTGTATTGATAACAACGGAGTTATCGTCATTTATACAAAAACAAAAAATTATTCGGAAGCCGCCATCTTAAATTCATGAATTTTAACAAAAAAATCATGATCTCCGACCTCATTAACCTCCACTTACCAATTTTGAATGGATTCGGACCAAATCTTGTCCGCCATCTTGAAGCAGCCATTTTTTTTTTAATTAAAAAAAAAATACATGACTCCGATTAACTTGAAATTTGGCAGGTGTTCATAATTTCGGTGACAATACATTATGGAACTTTGGGTGGTTCCATGGCTGTTGACGAGTAGTATTTATCACTGGAGATGACTCCACTTGGTCATAGTGTTTATCTTCAGTATATTTCCTGCTCCTGTAAGTTTCAGAATCCAATCTCAACAATTACGAAACATACAGGGGTGCTTCTATTTGAAGTGAGACACACTGTATAATGTTCATCTTGAGTCAATTCTGATCTTCATATCTCTTCATCTGAAGTTTCAGCTTCAAAATGAGATTCAAAGAACTGGTTGACAAGGAAAAAAGTTATGACTGCAAAACCAGGGAGTTGATTTTTCATGCTCTCTTTCTGGATATTCAACAGATATAATTCAATGTTCGACGTGGCAAATAGCCAGGAAAGTAGTTGTTTTCTGTTGAATCTTCAGAATTATATTATATGCATATCTTTATATGAAGGAGAATGCAAATTCTCTACTTCAGAAGATTTTGTTTTCAAATCCTTATCGTGTGTGTTCAATATCGTCGTGGCATATAGCCAGGAAAGTAGTTGTTTTCTGTTGAATAAACCGAGAAAGAATCAATATTTTCATCACATGGAGAATGCGTATTCTCAATGTATCTCTTTATATATATATACATTTTTTTGTGTTCGTAAATATATCTGAGAATATTCCTTTTCAGATAAGAAGACAATTTGAGAAATGTTTCTAGGTAATTAGAACATCTTCATGCCTCTGCTGTCGAAGTTGAAAAAAATATGAAGAACCTCATGTTCTGAAAGAGTACGAGCTTATAGCTGAAGGACTGGGCTGGCGAACAGTGTAATTTGAATTCAAATTGTTCAAAGCAGAAAAAAGTTATTCATATTAACAGGGACAGAATTTTGGGGTGCGACGAAATTATTGTTGTGTACTTTAGTTCTGAACATCTGTCTGTTCTTCAAATCTCGAAACGAAATATTCCAAGAATCCAAATAGTTCCAAAGAAAACCTTACCACGATCGCTAATATCGACAATAGTGAAATGAAGTTATCAAAGACAGTTCTCGATATAACCGAATGCAATCTATAAAAGTAAAACTCATATCATAAATTACATGAGTGAATAGGTCCAACAGACCGTTCATAATCCTTCAGAGCGCAGACAAGCGGTTGCCTACGAAATTTAATCGTATACACGGTCCTCCAAAACTCCTGAAAAGTATTAAATATCGAATTTATTAAGTATATTGTGTCCGCCGACAAGGTATATTTCATTCAAATAAAAGAAGCCGAAAATGTCTCTAATCCCATCATAATGAAATTGAGTTGTCAAGTGTGATAATTCTTGCATCTCATTTTTAAGTCTTATATACGAGTCAAAATGTTGTGACACAAATAATGCTCTTCAGAATACAATTCTCGAAATTGCTAGTCCTTTTTTGGTAAGGTTCGATGATTTTTTATATATTTACACACTTTGTATACTATATAAAACATCTAAATTCATGATGTGGGTGTTAAAATAGACTTCAACATATTTTTTAAAGATCCCAGTCAAAGATTATACACATGATCTTTGTTCCAGTGATAATTTCTCATTCCCAAGTCAGTTCAAATTTCGGAAAATATGATAAGCATTTCTAAGATGTCCGATGATGATGAGTATACTGATTGAATAGAAAACATTAGGAAACTGATGGGATGGATCAAGAACAGTTTGGAGAGGCACCAAAACTAATTATTATACCAGCTTTAGCTCTCAGTTCTAGGCCTGAGAAGAACGTGTGAAGGGAATAAATATGCTAAATCGGTGTACACTGAGAGAACAGTGTGTTAGCAATAAAGACATTTTCTTCAATGTTAAAAAATCATTCTTTTGAATATGGCCAAACTAATGTAATTTACCAACTAACAAATGACTTGTTTGAAAATTTAAAGGGAATTAATAGTTAATAGTTAATACTAACTTAATAATTTTCGACACAGCAAACAAACATATGAGTTCAGTATTGACTAATATTTCTTGATGATGAACTGTTTTGAGGTTGATTATTGAAAGATGATTATTAATGATGGAATTATGTTCTGGTTCCCACGAAAAGGGATATCCTGTAATGTCCAAAGAACATCGTGAGAACCAAAGGAAATAATAATAATAGGCTTTATTCATCATTCTGTAAAAAAAAACATGTTATGAAACATAGAATAAATAATACATGAATGACGAATGGGCGAGGTTCAGCTAATGAAGCTGTTTTTAAACCTAACCTTCAAATACATATATTATATATATAGTATTGACAAACAAAGAAAAATAATATAGTTCATGTACATATACTATAAAACTAAATATTCCAACATTAAAGAATTTATTTAATTTTTTAAATATTTATCAAATTTTGAATTCCGGAAACCACTGCAAACGTCATTGAATTATCATTGCCTTGTTCTGAACATAGCTTTTCAATCGTTTTTTGAAATTTTGTAAACTACAATCTTTGAAATCAATTGGCATACTGTTGTACAGTTTAGCAGCGTTATAAGAGAAACTTCGTGTATACATTGCGGTAGAATGTCTAGGAATCAGCAAGTAATGTTTATTTCGGGAAGTTGCATTTTGTGATAGTGGAACCAATTTCCTACGTAAATATGGTGGAGTTCTTGAATGCAAAATTTTATGCGTGAAGGTGAGGAGGTGCATTTCTCTTATCTGTTTCATTTTTAGCCAACCAGAATCCTCAAACGAGGTACTAATATGATCATACTTTCGTATCCCATATGAGAATCTAATACAACTATTTTGGATTTTTTGCAGCCGTGAAACATTCTGTTGTTGTAAAGCTGGTCCATAAATAGAGTCGCAGTAGGCTAATCTTGAAAATATCAGGGACTCGCATAGACTCAGTTTCAGTTTTTTTGACATTAAGTGTCTACTAGGATATAACTGCCGTAGTACATTATAAGATACTTTACATAAATGATTGACGTGTTTTGTAAATCTCAGATCCGTATCAATCCATAAACCTAGGTTTTTGCTTTCATTTACAAATGGAATTACGTCATTGTTGATGCATATAGAAACCTGCGATTTCTTGGAATTTAATTTTAAGTTGTGAGCACTGGAAACATTAAATATCAATTGAAGATTATCGTTTATATGTCTCTCAGCTGCTTTCACTTCACTGAAATTGAACGACATATACAACTGGGTATCATCCGCGTAATGATGTATTTCACTTAGTCTTACAAATTCGTGAAAATCACATATATAAAGCGCGAAGAGGAGTGGTCCTAGCACAGAACCTTGCGGTACACCGTATAATCTACTCAAGGAAGAAGACTGGTCACCGTCTAGGCTAACACTCTGAGTCCGATCAGTTAAATAACTCTCAATGAGCGCAACTGCTTCTCCAGAAAAACCGAAATATCTCAGTTTTTTGCATAAAACAGACGGGTCCAAAGTGTCGAATGCTTTACTGTAATCTAGCAGAATAAGACAAGTGAAATACCCTTCATCAAGTTTCTTGAAAATGTCATCCGTAATCAGACTTAATGCCGTAGTAGTGCTGTATTGTGGGCGGAATCCTGACTGAACATCAGTTATAAGATTCTTTACACTCGCATAGGTTGTAACCTGTTCTTTTATGATCATTTCGAAGGCTTTTGAAAGAGTAGGGAGAAGACTAATTGGCCTTAAATCTGATAGTTCTGCTGGTTCATTACATTTGGCTAAGGGTCTGACTTTAGCGTGTTTCCACTGAGAGGGAAAGGTACTGGATCTAATAGCAAAGTTAAAGATGAAAGTTATGTACTCTATCAAATGAGGGATAACCAGATGCAACATATGAACAGAAATGTCGTCAGACCCAACTGCTTTGCTTGTAATTTTATTGAAGTATTTAATAACAGTTCCAGGGTCTACAGTACTGAAGGTGAAACCGGGTTCATGTTTGGGAATATCATATTTATCAAATAAGTCGATTTGTATTTGAGATTTGTTCAAAACTGGTATGTTGGTGAAATGTTCATTGAGCAAATTCACATTCCTCAATTATGATGGAATATCAGGAGTGTTTCTATCGCGAAGAACCTCAAGAGATCTTAGGGTCTTCCAAGTATTCTTTGGGCTTTTTCGTTGCAATACATAATTCAGATATGCAGTTTTCTCTCTTCTTACAGCGCTACATACGTAGTTTCGTAAGTCGGTATAATATCTCCAACTGCTATTGGTTTTCATCCTTTTATATCGTTGAAAAGCCTTATGTTTGAGTTTGAGCATTTGCTTTATATTGTATGTAATCCAAGGTGATGGTGGCTTGGTTGCTTTTATCGTGCGGTAAGGCGCATGCATATCGAATAAATTTATCAAGTTGTTATTGAAGAAAGCAAGCATGTCATTCACATTATCATAGTCATATAGGTCATCCCAGGCAACAGTGAAAAGATCTCGATTAAAGGAGTTGGAATCAAAGTAACTAAAATCACGATATGTAATGAACTTTAGATAGTTGCATTTAGGTAGGTTGATGTCGCCTGTGACTGCCAAGTGGTCAGAAATGCCATCAATATCCACCACATCTACTGATGAGAAGTACACCGGGTTGTTTACAATTAATAAGTCGATAAGTGTTTGGCTGGCATCAGTTATTCTGGTTGGCGTATTTATTAACTGAGCTAGATTGTAAGATTCAAAAATGTTCTGTAATAGTTCCGTTTTACGATCACGTGCTAATAAATTAATATTTAGGTCTCCAACTATGATAAATATATCGCTTTCAGGAAAAAAATTTACTACTGCATCCTCTAGCTCATTTAAACAATTCGTTATGTGTGCAGATGGCGGACGATAAACAACAGATATGAACATATTTTATAGATAGCCATATTTGTTCTAGGAATGGGCTGACATTAGACAATAAAATAGTACATTTCAAGTAGTTTCTTACATAGAAAGCAACACCTCCTCCCAAACCATTTCTATCTGCACGTAGTAAATTGTAGCCCCTAATTGTAATTAGATCAGGATCACTTCGATTACTGAGCCATGTTTCGCCCAAGGCAACAATATCTATGTCACAATTTATTATATAATTCTGGAGAGATTCAAAACCAGTAGAGAGAGACCTAACATTGAGATGTAATAGACTGAGATTTTTTTGCATTTCGTACAAAGAACAAGAATACAACAACGTGCAAGAATAATAATATATATAATAGTGAACTGATTGCTTCAAACAATAATATACATATAGTGCGAGAAACAAAAACAGTAGAAAGTTTCCTTTAATATATTCATTATTATTTTTTTTCCGTGTTTGACGAAACAGATCGAAGCCTCCTTAGTTTATCCAGTGGTTGATTGATAATTTCTGGTGCTTTTTTGACGCCAACTACTTTTGGAATTGCTCCCTGGCGTTCTCTAACTTCTGAGTCACTCGTATCGACTTCTGATAGTAGCAGTTGAGTCGGGGTACCTGGGGCGCTTTTATTTTCTCTGAACTCTTCCCTCTCTTCTATATCTATTAGATCTTGAATGGTGTATTCTATTTTCCCTCTCACAAGTTTGTTTCCTTTAATATAACAATCTTGAGCGCCATTATTCTTCTGAGTTTCTAAGTGTTTCCTCAATATTTTATATTCTTCTCTCTGCCTGGTGGTCAAATCATGTGAAATTGCAATATTTGTACCTTTAAGTTTCTTTGCATTTTGTAGGATGACTCTCTTTTTTAGGTTCGACACTAATTCAATTTTGACAGGGCAGTTTTGATTATTTCCTAAGCGATAGAAGTTCTTAACATCATTCGTTGATATATCGATATTCAATAGTTTTTGGAATAATTCTTCTCTGATGAATTGGAAGGTGTCATTTTTATCATTGTTCAATCCGAAAATTATCAAATTGTTGGTTTTTTGTTGTCTTTCAAGTTTTTCTACTTTTTCTTTCAGATTATAGTTTTCTTGCTCCAGTTTTTTGATTTTCTCATTCGACTCCTCAATTTTTAATTGGAGACGTACTTCACTGGCTTCGATTGCGGTCTTTAGCTCACTCCTGTTTTTCCTGATTTCTTCCAGTATTATATTGAAATCCGATTTGTTCAAACTCATATTACTTGAAACGTTCTTTCGTTCACGGGTAGCTTTATTATTTATTTATAGTGATTACTTTTTTTGCACTTAGTCGATAAGCGGTCGGTGTTGTTGTTTTGTGTTAACAATTAATAAATCGCTCATTTATAATAAGGTAGGAATTGATGTTCTTAAATTTCTGGAGGTTATATGCCTCGGAGAAAAACTCCCTTGGCAATGTGTTCCAGTGCCTCGCTGTTCGTTGGATGAACGAGTCTTTGGAAAGAGATTTTCTGCAGGTTCCAAAGTGACCACGAAGGGGTGCGAAGCCTCAACTCGACGGGTTAATCTCGCGGGGGAGGAACAATTGTTGATATTCCAGAGGAGCATCGTCCATGAAAGTATCTATAAAATAGAGCCAGATCGCCAACTTTTCTACAGTGTTCCAGAGAAGTGAGTGATATGAGTTTGTCAACGAGGCATCACCCACGAGACGAATTGCCCTTTTTTGGACAGAATCCAACAGTTTCAGGGTATGTTTGGGAGCTGCACTCCAAATATGGAAATAGTATTCCAGGGCATGTCGGATATGTGCCCTATAGATCATAAGCAGCTGACTGGAAGTGAAATTACTCCTGATTGCCAAAATGAAGTAGAAGAAGGCCCTTTCAGTTCATCAGGAAATAATATGTCTGTATCTGGAATAAAAAAAATGATTGACTTGACTGACAGGAAAAAAATTGAATAATAACCTTTTCACATGAAAAAATTACAAAAAGTTCATCACCTCCTCACTATATACCAATAATTCTCCCCATCTATATAACAATTATTTTGTCATTTCATCACATTTTGTGAGTCAATTGATAATGATGAACGAGTACTTCATGTGAGATATATATAACTCACCCTATAGATTTGATTCTTCCATATTATGTTCCATTGCTTTCCAAGCAAGTTCCGACTTCTTTCCGGATTAGTTTTTCTTATTTGACTGGCCATGCATATTTGAAGAATTCGTTCAGTCTCAACTCATATTGATATTGTTCAAAGTGGCAAAATGTCTTTTCTCCATCTGTATGTAACTGAAAAATGATGATAAGTAAAAGCAACAAGTTTCACATGATCATAATTTCACTGTTTGATTCGAATCACATCAAAAGAAATTGTATTGAGCATGCTGATAAAATCAAATGAAAATATAAATAAAGTATAACTAATGCATTTATTCCTCAGAAATATTAATCAACTGCGCTGGAAAATCAATGCCTATGGTGAAAATGCAAAGAAACCATGATTTAATAATCAACAAATCATTCAAATATCAAACAGAGTTATTGCTAACGAAGTTATTAGTTGATAACAAATCGTTTGTTTTTTGTTGACGACTGTTTTGGGGAGGCTTGGGTAATATCTCATGATATTTCATAACATCAAATGAATCACGTTAATATTGAACTCAGGAGGCCTGAATAAATCGATTTATTGACAACAAAAAAATGTTCTCCCTCAGTGTATTCGTTTGATAGATACCTGCTCTCTATCGCAGCTCTAGTTATAGGCTCAAATGATTTTTTGTTCAACCACTAGTAAATCTTGGTACTGTGGCATTATCGAAAAATGCATTTCGTGAAGATTCATTCAAGATTTCCTCATCGCGACTGCTCAATGTTTTTCCAATATAAGCGTGCCAAGTTCTATTTATGGACCTGTGCAGGCAAAAACACACTGTTCACATATGGCAGAAGATGTTGTGTCTTCTTTCTCATCTCATTCCACTTTGCGGAAGTGGTTGGAACCCTGCATCCACTTAACTGATCTAACGCAAGTGTTTTTTTTTCGACGACCCTCGAGAATTCCTCCTGAAATTCGGAAACGTGGTCGCATTAGGCAACCTGATGTCTGGGAGATGTCTCGATAACTCATACCTCATCCGCATATATCTTTCAGTGTAAAAATAGATGCTCCAATGGTGCACATGTTTGAATAAGGTAGGAACGGGTAATAGAGCCTGTCGGCTAATAAAGCCTAGGCAATAAAAATGCGAGTTTAAACACTTAATCATTCATATCGTTCAAGTTCACACTGGCAGGTTGCTAACATTCATATATAGATGGCGTCTCAAACTTTCCGCGATGTTTTAGTTCGCTCACTGCCCCCAGATAAATGCCCTCAAATAATAAAAAATCGTTAGAATCAATCGTGAGTTTTGTTTGTAATATAACATACCTAGTTTCCTATTATTTGATGCTTCTGCGACCTCAATGTTTAACTACACAGATAAAATGGATTTCTTGATTCAATGTGGAACAGCATTGATTCAACCATATGGCGCTTCCTTGTCTGCATCTGAGTGTTGAATAACACGACTCTGATTTACTAATATTAGTATTCAGTGTATATGAAATGATCCATTTTAGTGAGAGTTGAGTCATTACAAAAACATCAATGAGCTGATACTATTTGAAGGTAGTCAAGAGACGAGCGTCGAAGGAGCGTTAGTGTCGCCATCTATCAATATATTTACTCAACAATTTTATGTTTCAATCGAGTCTGATATGAGTACTCTCTATAGCTTTGCAATCTCAAAATCATCATATATAATTGATGAATCAACCCATTTAATGCATTATTTTCATGAAATCATCCGTTCTTATTGTCACCTATCAGAATTCGTCGATGATGATATACCTACACAATTTATATTCATTCTTCAATGAGTTTATGTTTTTCAGGAGGTAATTTCAACATCAGCAACATTCCTAATTCACATGGGAGAATGCAAGACTATGAGTGAATCATATTAGCACCAAATCTCATGATTCAGACACGGTTTTGATTTATTCGTGATTGGTTAGGGTGTAACTAGGTTATAATAACATTAAATAAGTGTATTTTTTGCGTTAACTTGAATAATACCAATATCGAAAGTAATTACTTTTCATCCTCCTTTTTCTGAATGGATCAGAACCCCTCTAATTCATTACATCCTTGTGATTTTTCACTATGAAGGTGTGAATTCACACCACTGTATACATACAGTATTATCAAATTTTTAATAATATTGATATAATATTGCTAATCAAGTGTTGATTCAATCGGAGATATTTCTGAAATCCACTCGGTTGAAATTACACCAGAACATTTTTCTCTGTGTATATATTTGAATGTAATTGGTAAAAAATAGGATTGAGGATATGGTGGTTTTCGAAAGTGTTGTGAAAATGATTAGCACTGTTCTTGAAATTTCCAATGAAGTCCAATGAGACCTTATATTCAGAATCATAAAATCCACTGGGTATATAATCGAATATAATCTCGATAATGGATGGAGTATATAACTTCACTCATGAAATAGGAAACAGATAGCCTAAAGTTGAATGAATGGGTATTGGGTATCTTTCACATGACATGATAGTGTTTTCTATATGTGTATACCTATATCGCATTGAGTATTCCTATAAAAACATCAAAAAGAATACGAGAAAACAATTGTGTGGAGCATTTGTGAAAAATCAGCACAGATTTCACAATCATCTGCCCTAAGAGCAAGCAACATACAGGGTGTAATCTAATTGATGGCTGAAAATGAAGGATATGGTTCCTCAGCTAATTTTGAAAGGAAAAGATGAACATAATATGCCCTCTTAACTTTCGACCTATAGGGTGTAGAAATTTCAAGAAAAAAATCATTTTCTCATCATAACTTCAATACCGTTCTAGATTTTTGCATGAAATTTGACATGCACCTACTAAGCACCAATAGGCATTTTTTCATGCAGGCGATTTTTTGATGTCCACCAGTGGCGTACGTAAGGGATGTATCCTGCAGATTTTTTGAGAAAAATATTGTACGCTCTTGATTTTTTCGAGAATAAAAATTATTCTTGAAATCCTCATTTGTTTTGCAACAATTTGAACTCCAAATTTTTTTTCATCCGACGAATCGTTTTCGCGTAGAAAAATAATAACAATTCTCATGCATCTGTAGTATAACGAAATTATTTTGAACTGGTAGGCTGATGCCCTATATTTTATTTGGAATAATTACATTTATTCGATAACGTTGCGGTCTTATTTTGACAAGCATTCATAAACGTCACAGTATTTTACAATGTGAACATTTCTTTGATCAATGAAGAAAAAATAAAATGTTAACACTCTATAGTTCGAGAGTAAGGAGGTTTAGGAAATATGTTCATATAAACTTTTCTTCTTAAAATGAGCTCAGAGGAACCATATCTTATATTTTCAGCCATCAATTAAATTACACCCTGTATATTACTTGACGTGGGTAGTTCAATAGTTGTAATCCTCGAAGAGTCTAAAGGGTTTACCATCATAAAGCCTATACCTACTTTTATAATAACTGAAGTGGAAAACTCCCTTAGAAATGTAGTTCTCTCTCCATTGCTCGGACATAAAGTACCCACTAAATCCTCGAAAATCTGAAGAGTTAATTATTATTCATAAAGCACGAGGAATCCTCAATCACCCACTGGGTTTTTGTGAATTATGTTTTCGTAATTACCTATTCCAATACCCGCATATACCTAAAGCTCGGTGAGGGGTAAATAGGATATTATTTCCCTTATAAGTTAGGGTGGGCTATCATCGGTAACTCTTTCTTGTTATGTAATTGTGTCAATTTCAATTAGCTAATGCTCTACGAAAATAAATGATTCTGTTCTAATCAATTATGGCCATGGAAATAAGAACTCACATATCTCACGTTGAGAACAATAGTGTGACGACTCAAAAAAGTAGAATTTTGAGTTAGAACCACCGTCGGATCGCAAATTTCGAGCTCTACACTTCTAGAATATTGTGACATATCTAGGTCCAATAGCTGCTGCGTGACATCGCTGGTCACGTTATTGCACTAGAGGAGAAGTAGGTACTACATCCCAGCAAGAAAGTGACTTTTGCGTTGTCACCTAAATTTCGCAGGATACGCCTCGTATTCTGAGTTATTACATTTTCATCATTAAATTAAATACTGAATTAAATGCAAAAAATTGTTGAGTTGTTGTTTGCAGAGAGATCGAGAAAATAGCAACAAGAAGATAGCCCTCAAAAATAAGAAGAAGGAATACAAAGCTAGAATGAAACTTTCGAATGTATGTAATTTAAATATTTCTCTTTGCATGAAATATCAAGCTCTTCCTGATGTTTAAAATCCAATTTTGAAAAATATATAATTCCTTCGTATTGAACATTTGGAAAAATGTGTCTTCGAAGAAAATCCCAAGAATAGATTGAAATTTGAATTTCATTCATTATGGGTATTTCCTACTTTCACAAAATTTACATATACCTTATTCGTGCCTATAGTCACTTCTCTTCCCAAACTATGACATTACAACAACATATTCCAATGAAACTTATTGCTATTTAACTCAAAATTTTTCTATTGAAAATACCCGTCTGTTTCTATGCAGAAACTGAAGAAAATAGGAAAACTACCAAAAGAGGAATGTTCAGCAACGTACCGCAGAACAAGATTAGGATTTTGCTGATATATGATAGTAACCCAGAACACATCCTCAATAAATCCAGTCCTGAATGTAATGAGGTCTACAAATGAAGAAAAATACCTATATATATATTGTTGGAATACATGTTTTACGGCAATTTTTTGAGATGTTACATCTCAGAAAATTGCTGCTTTGTAGGCGTGACATCTCTAAAAATTGTCGAATATGATAAATCAAAACTGTAACATGTCGAAAATTTTTCATGAAAAATTCGAAAAAAATATTCGAAAATATAACTAGAAATTCACGACATATATTCATCACCATTAAGAAGTGAATGTTTTCAAATTCGATTTTCTCATAACGAAGAATTTTGTATTATCACACTATTGTTCTCTTAGGTTAGGTTAGGTTAGGTTAGGTTGCACATCATTTGGTTAGAATGGACATACCTTTTTTGTCAGTGATATTTATCACTTTCTTTGCTAAGAAAACAATTTGACTAATATTTTGAAGAAAAACGGTACACTTATGGAAATTCGCTAAATTAAGCCGTTTTCGAGGTATTTCAGATTTTAGGGTTCGATTCCACATCGGAATATTCAAATTATTCAGAATAAAAATTGTTTGCTGTTATCTTCGTGTATGCAATGAGGTCAGTGAATTAGCATTGTGGAAATGGACTTTTCGATATACTTTCCTGGGGTTGTTTTTGTAGATTTTCATTTTCTGAATTTACCACCCTGTATTTTGGAAATGGAGCCATATCGGACTGAGATAAATTACTTTAATACTGCTAATTTTGACCTCAGGAATATGTGGTAAGATTGTGTACAGACCTTTCAGGAACACCCTGTATATACAATGGTATTTACAGGGTGAGTCATAACCATTGGGATACGAGCTGAGGGTGGATTATTTGGACCAAACTATGAGGATAGGACCAAATATGCCTTCATGAAATATTGCTGTGGAAAAAGATACAGGGGGTTTCAATCGAAAAAGTATTAACTATAAACCGCACCAATTATCTGAGAGTCCAAAGCTCACTCTTCATAAATGAAATAGTATTTGAAATTCTCGTCCGAGACTGTTCAATTGTGTTTTTCTCGAAAACGGATGAAAATATTGTGTTCTAAATAGATTACCAATATTACGTGATAGTTATATTCATGTCATATTTGATAATCAAAATCACTAAAAAGTTTTGTCAAGAAAAGTTACAAGTCGATTTCATCATCAGGAATCAATCACGTGGCGCCTCCTGTAAGAAACTGTAGAAAAATACATCATATAATATTCCGTGTATAGAATTATGCCTCTGTGCCAATTTTGATACCAATTGATAAATATATAGTGAAATTATCAGCAAATAGGTAACGAATAAAAAATCAACTTCAATGCCCTGTATGCTTTTCCACAGCAATATTCTATCGAGGGATATTTGGTTCTATCACCATATTTGGCTCCGAACATACCATCCCCAGTCCATGTCTCAAATAGTTATGACTCACCCTGTAGATGCTGGGAGAATAACAAATATTCTCCGGATTTTCCTCATCCATATGAATTCTTGCATAGATTTCGGGAGAATATAATTCGATATTCTGCCTGGCACTAGCCTGGAATGTGGTTCTCTTCTTCGATCGTCATCTAATATTCTTTTTGACTACTTGTAGAAATGGCTGGAGTTTTCGCTCCTTCATCAACATAGGCTACTTTGTAGTTGACTTATTCATGGGTGAAACTTCAAAACGTGAGTAATATGACATGAGTTGAGAATTAGAGAATTCAAATGCAAAATAGTAGAATCCTGTTGTGAGATTAGTTAGTTAACCGAGACGCAAAGCGTCGAGGTCAGCTATAATTTCGAGGCAGGAATGAAACTTTCTACCGAGGTGTGTAATACTATTTTATTTACAACCATCATATTTCGATCAAGATCAATAAATCTATGTTTCGTTCTGAACATACCTGAATTATAACATGAGTGAGGGCGAGAAGTGAAGGCGGAAGTAGAGGTGTGTAATGTGACACTTCCCAACCTTCAATGACGTGAGTAATGACAACATTACATATATGGTTGTAAATAAAAATAATATTTAGATAAATTTTATCATAAAGACCATAATCTGACTCCTCAGAATCTTCCGGGATATCGCCCAAAAGTTCACAGCGCAGGTTCAATTTCTAGAGATATGGCTTATTATATTATGATAGAGGATAATATTTTGATCAACAAACGTACAAAACATACCATCAGGAGTTCTTAACTTGTATATGTAATGTGGTCAATTAGTCAAATAAAGATATATACTCAATGGTAATTTTGGAATTGTTATGATATTGCAACATCGCATTACGTCGTTGGTCCTTTTCAAAGACAGGTGCTACACATTAAACGATTTTTATATCCGAACGTAATTCATCAGTTGGTTTATTTTATTTTTCCTGGCCATATTTCAGGATTTCCAAAATCATTTATAACAGGCCGCCACTAGTTCCAACTCTCGATTGAGAAATCTTATTAAAAGATGAAAAATGTATATTATATTCCATATTTAATATAATTAGGCAGTTTCTTGAGAAAATATATGGTATTAGAAATGAGTTATTGTGACATTCTTCTGAAGAACTCATGATTTTTACTAATAAACATAGAAGCTGCATGATATTTTCTAAGTACAAGTATAGAGATTATCCATTGTTCGATTTGAAAATCGTTTACAAAATGCATGATGATGATGATGATGATGATAATGATGATGAGAATGGGCTTACGGCTTATATCACAAAAAATTTTTATTTCATAATTCGATAGAACTCACCCAAACTAGCTCACCACCGCAAACCGTTTCTTGCTGTGAGCTCCCTACGTTTTATAAAAAATTATTGAAATCCCAGATTTTTAGGACCTCTGAAAACGAGGCGATGATGTGACGTCAAAACCCTAATACTGAAACAAGACTATTCCAGACATAGATGAATGATACATGATTTCTGACAGAGTGAATTAGCGCGAGATCACAGTTGAAAGAATTAATATATCAGTTGCCTCAGTCTCCGTCGGGCGTTTGGTATTTTCTTTTAACTATGGCGAGATGAGGTTTCTACGTCATAAGAGGGTCCGTTTTCAGAAGATACTATTATTTATGTCCAAAAATCAAACATTCCACTTAATTTGTCGATCGAATTATGTCGTCAATCATTATTTATGTATATGAAAGGATCATTATAAACATGGTTTGAGTTAAAAGTTCAACTAAGGTGTACACGCCCATTCACTTCACTGCAGTATCCTTCATCATGAATAGGCCTTTCAATAATCTTGATGCCATTGAAAGAACTCTCAGTTGAACAGATAGATTTCAACATTATAGGTACACGGTGGTTCAGAATTTACTTTCGATATTAATGTTATTCATTATTCCAGATTTTTGGGATTTTCTCTCCTCGTTCCAATAAAATAAAAATATGAATATTATTTCAATATACGTGTAGTAACAACAAATCAGATGATTTGTCCCAAAATGTCACTGCGTTTAAATAATTTTCCTATCAGAGACCAAAAAAGAAAAATTCACTAGGTTGTTAGTGACAATTTGTATTGGGAAAGGTTTGGAGGAGATAAATGAAGGTATTTAGAAAAAATGTCGAATTTTCACTTAGCTTTGGACGAAACAAATCTGCTCCCGTTTTCAACATAAAAAATGGTTATTTGAAAAGCAAATTCGCATTCGTCTTGAGACTTTTCAGTTCTCAGTGACAATTGGTGACGTTGGCAATCAAATGAGTTACAGTATGTTTACATTAATTGAACTGGAATTTACCATTTTCATTCCGAGATTTCAGTAGTAAACACCATGACCTATTCATATATCGACTGAACCAGAAGCAATGCTATTGTCTCCGTTCAGAAGAACGCAAGCAGATTCCTTGATTTTTCTCTTCTGATTATTATATCCTTTTCCAATGATTTTAATATTATTCCACTCTGTCATATGTTGTCTATCTCCAGTGAGGATATGTTCAGCTAGTTTCGATTTGTCGATGTGTCTTCTCTATATATTTTACTTATGTTTCTTCGTCCTTACTGAAAGAGGTATCTTGGTTTCAACTGCATTAAACTTTCCACAAACACAAGGTATACTGTGAATACAATTTGTAGTGACTTTTTTCGACTCGCAAATTTTGCTTTCGCTCGGCTTCGCTAAACGATCCGCCTCGCAAATGCAAATTTCGCTTGTCAAACAAAGAGTCACTTTTGATCATAATAAAATAATCTACTATTGCATTCATCCACTAACGAAATGACGGCCTAGCATTTTTTGTATTTTTTTGTCGAACTGGGGCTCTTAGTTAGTTAATCTCGATGATAACTCATTATTAGTGATTTTATTAACTGCAAAACACCTCAATTTGGAAGGGGTAAAATTCCGGTAGATGTGAACGAATTTTTTGGACACGGAAAATTATCTCGCACACGTAATATCAGTTACAGTTCCATTATTTCTGATTTGCATTGCCATTTCTTTCATCCAGTTTTTCAGGCTCACGACAAAAAATGTAATTGCCTTCCTTGATGAATATTTTTAATGAGCTACTGGCCCAAGTAAATTGGTGAAACCAGAACAGATGATACGTGTTATTTTCGCTAAAACTAATGAAAGTCCTCAATGGTATTCGTGAATAATTAGGTTTGTCGGAGATTAAAATCTTTAAATTATTTTTGAAAACCGTTCATGAAATATATCTCGAACCTACATCCAGAATTAGTAAGCTTCCTCAATGCCACAATCATTCCAACCACGTATTAAAACGAATGATAAAGTTGAGTATTGTGTAATGTGGAATTCATACCTGACTATTTATAATAAATAGTAGATTGTTTTATTAGGATCAAAAGTGACACTTTGTTTGACAAGCGAATTTTGCATTTGCGAGGCGGAGCATTTAGCGAAGCCGAGCGAATGCAAAATTTGCGAGTCGAACAAAGTCACTTTTGATCCGAATGAAACATGCTATTTTTTCTGCAACCGAAACAATTAACTCAAATGAATATGTGAAGTAACCACCAATACCGTTCTATATGTATGCAGTGCAAGAAATATTGACAAAAAATCCGTGTGGTGAGAATATTCTACCTGCATTAACAGCAGGTTTATTCAATTTTCACGGATGTTCGAATTGAAGTTTCAATATAAATACAACCACAGAGTGACATATTTGTGTATGGACCAGGTGCTCTAATGGCAAATATCGCGCCAGTGCCAGCTATAGGAACAAGACGTGGAAAATGTTAGGTTAGTGAGCATATCAACAATAATACTAGCGATTATTTATTCCTCTCCATACTACACTGTGTTTTACTTGATAATGATAATTGAAGGTAAACAATATCGTTATTTGAGACAACAAAACTATTGCTTGCCGTGATTATTCAAAAACAAGTTATCCATCCAGAGAATAACGAATGAAATACATATCAAGCAAGTATTTGAATCTTGAAGGCTTCCCTGATCAAAACAGAAATACTCAACTGAGATGTTCATAGTTCCAATACTTAACTATAATAAGGTGTATTTTTATCTTCAGAATGGGAATGAAATGCTAATTTTGAGTGATATTTAACAAATTGTGCATTTCTATTTTAAAGAAAAGCTTCACTCAATTGGATCTTTTACCGTTTGACATAACCCCATCATTCACAGTATTGTTGGATTTATTTCTGGAATCTCCAACTGATTGTACTGGAATGAAAAACAGGGTGTCCTATTCGAAATCTACTAGTTACGAGCACCCTGTATTTTCTTATGTGGTGGAAAAAATATTATGAAAAATTATTTCAAATGATTCTTAAAATTTTGGAATCGGTTGAAAAAAAAAGAGCTAGAGAAGAATCACCCTGTTCATAGTATTTTCCATGTATCCATATACAGAAAAAAAATATTCGCATACAGCAGTGAATGTAATTTACACGGTGTTCTCCAATAATTGATCTTCATTGGCAACTCTCATACTCTAAAAATTCAATTCGGGTCAAAAAATGGTCTAGTTGATTATCTAGAAGGTATATTTTCTCAAAAACGAATTTTTCTAAGGATTATTGGAGTGACCAACTCTCAATAAAGACAATTCCGGGTTTTCAAGTAGTTTTTTAGTACTGTCTGCAGGTTAATCAAGGAGGCGGTACTTTCATTATTCCAGATTTTTTTGGCTTTTCTCTCCTCGGCTCTATGAAATGAAAATTTGGATACTATATCCACCTATTTCAATATACGTGTACTTAGGACAAATCAGATGATTTGCCCCAAAACGTCACTGCGTTTGAAGAATTTCCCTGTCAGGGAGCCTGAAAGAAAAATTCACCAGCTTGTCAGTGACAGTTTGTATTGAAAAAGGTTTGGAGAAGAGAAATAAAGGTATATAGAGAAAATGTCAAATTTTTACTCATCTTTGGACATTTCGAGAACGAATCTGCTCCCGTTTCCAACATGGAAAATGGATTTTTTCATATGGCAAATTTGTATTTGTCCTGACACTTTTCAATTCTCTGTGACAATAATTAGTTACGTTGACAATCAAATGAGTTACAGGATCTTTTCATTAATTAGTCTTGAATTTACCATTTTCATTCTCAGATTTCAGTAGTGAATACCATGTTCTATCTATATCAGCTGAACAGGAAGCGATGCTATTGTCCCCGTTCAGAAGAATGCATCAAGCAGATTCCATGATTGTTCTCTTCTGGTAGTCATCTTCTTTCCCAATAATTTTAATATTATTCCACTCTGTCATATGTTGTACATCTTCAATATCATCTGACCAACAAAATTTCAATAACGAATTCCCACATTGAAAATGTTCTCCAACCCAACTCCTATCCAAAAAGTTTTGTCGATAAGACGATTCATCAAATTGAAAACAAACAACGTCCACCACAACAAAGTCAACCATCAATAACGGAAAAAATAATACCATACATTTTCGGCATATCTGAAAAAATAAAGCGTGTTGGTGATGAATTTCAAGTGAGAACTGTGTTCAAAACTGAAAATACAATGAGATCAATTCTAACTCAAACAAAACCGAAAAACGAAGAACAATCGTCATAAAATTGTATTTATATCTTGTGTTCGTGGAAAGTTTTATACAGGTGGAACCAAGAGACCTCTTTCAGTAAGGACGATGGAACATAAATACATTATACAATATAAAGAAAAGACACATCGACCAATCGAAACTAGCTGAACATATCCTTACTGAAGATGGACAACATATGGCAGAGTTAAATAATTTTAAAATTATTGGAAAAGAAGATAACAACCAGAAGAGAAAAATCAAGGAATCTGATTGCATTCTTCTGAACGGAGACAATAGCATTGCCTCCTGTTCAGTTGATATAGAAAGAACATGGTATCCACTACTGAAATCTGAAAATAACAATGGTAAATTTAAGATTAATTAATGAAAACATCCTGTAACTCATTTGATTGCCAACGTCACCAATTGTCACTGAGAACTGGAAAGTGTCAGGAAAAATACGAATTTTCCATATGAAATAGTAATTTTCCTAACAAGTGCGGAAAGGGATTCTTTCCCGCACGTGACTGCCGTTGACACGAACGACGCGAAGCGGAGTTCAGACAAGCAGTCGAGTGCGGGAAAGACACTTTCCGCATGAGTAAGGAACAATATTTTTTCTACAAACGTAGGAAATTTGATGATTCGTTCAATCAATTATTCATTTATACAGGAACAACTGAGGAGCGTGCATGCAAAACCGAACATGTCAATAAAAGTTCGAAATCAAAGTAACCATCAGATCTTCATCCTAAGGATCATTCACATCGATTGGTGCCGAGACATCCGCACAAAGTGAGACATATCCTTTAAATTTTGTATGAGTAAAATAGGCAACCCGTGCAAAAACAAACATGTCTCAGTGACTGATTCATCCATAACCGAACATGTCAGTTTGCACCAACCAGGTTGTGTAGTTGGTAGTCACCTGACACTTTGTTTACTAGTTGTCATTCAGTACACCAGACATTGTTGGAATGTTGGATATAAAGTTGAAATATTAGTGTACAAGAGCGTATTTTATTCATATAAAAGTTATAATCAACATAAAAATAATATGGATTGTGAAATATCAGTACGTGAAGGGTCCAGGGGACAGAGAAAAAAGAAATTAAATGAAAATAAGAGAGAACAGGCTAAAAAAAACGGTACAGTGCACCAGCTGGTTCGAAGGTGTTTATAGGATGTAATCACAACAATAAACGTTTTTTGTGCACAAAGATTCGTCGCACTTGGGACGCACTTCTAAAGAACATTTTTGGAGATTCATGGAGATACGTTGAAGAATTTCCAGAACGAGTTTGGTACGCAACTTTGATAGATGGACCTATCGCAGACCATGCAGTTACTGATGAGGAAATGAACCAGTGTGACTGTTTGGAAGAAGATTGTGGATTACATATTTGATATTGTATATAATTTTCTCATCTATTTTGTGCAAATTTGAATTTGAAAAAATACTGATTCACACCCTGTACCCTGTACTGTTTTTTATTCCAATAATAATGTATAAGTCCATTTACTAGAACAAAAGCAAAGTCGAAGTTTTTTTTAGTGAGTGGAGCAAAAACGAACAAGTCTACCGAACGTCTGAGCATAAACGAACAAGTCCCTAGTAGTTTGAACAAAAACGAACATGTCTGCTTTAAAAGGTGAAATATTAAGAGATTGTAACGTTTCTGAGCAAGATTACGATATACCAATATCATAAATTATATCAAGTGATACTTTCAATACCATTAATAGGCTGTAGCTATTGTATACTACTTCATAAACGTTTTTTGAGAATACTGGCAATCATGATCTGGTTGACATGTTAGGTTTTGCATGCACGCTCCTCAACTAACAAGAGGAATATAATCTCTATGTTCTGATTATTAGTAATAGCAATTGTGAACTTACAGTTTGACGCAGTATGTATAGGTTCATTGCGGAAGCCAGCAGGCCCATATGGTGTTTGGTCTCTAGATCTCAGACACTTCTAGGAAATGAATCAAAAATACTTCTTCTTCATTCGGTATTTTCATTTCCTTATTGTTGCACCATTCTATGAAACGCGTGTATAGCTTCTTTGGCAATAACGCATCTGTATCGCATTCCTATAGCTAGTATAGCTGGAAGTTTTTGATCATTGTGGCAATTATACTGAATAGAAAATGACAGTAACGCTGTGTCTGTCACTTCGACAATGGGCTTATATCACAAAAAAAATTTATTCCATTATTCGATAGAACTCACCCAAACTAGCTCACCACAGCAAACCGTTTATCGCTGTGAGCTCCCTACGTTTCATAAAAAATTATTGAAATCCCCGATTTTTCGGACCTCTGAAAACGAGGCGATGATGTGACGTCAAAACCTTAATACTGAAACAGGACTATTCCAGACACAGATGAATGATACAATGATTTCTGGCTGAGTGAATTAGCGCGAGATCACAGTTGAAAGAATTAATATATCAGTTGCCTCAGTGTCCGTCCGGCGTTTGGTATTTTCTTTTAACTATGGCAAGATAAGGTTTCTACGTCATAAGAGGGTCCGTTTTTAGATGGTACTATTATTTATGTCCAAAAATTGAACATTCCAGTACATTTTTCGATCGAATTATGTCGTCAATCATTATTAATGTATGAAAGGATCATTATAAACTTGGTTTGAGTTGAAAGTTCTACCGTGTACACGCCCATCACAAACTCATTCGAGGTTTGATTGGCATGACAACAATAATCGATTCCCGTCAGATCAATCCAAATCTATAGGGGGATTTTTATAATAATCAATTTTTATTTTTAAATATTTATTGATTTTCACAATCAATAGTGCAATTTGATGGATGATTCTGAACATACATGTACTTAAGTCTGCAACAAACAAACTCAAACTCTCATATTCCATCACCTATACCACTCATATTTTGCGATATTATCATATCTTTGTTTTTCCCGCACTAGCGTGGAGAAAATTTTCCCGTATTGTTGCGGGAAAATGACACTTTCCAAACTAAAATGCGTGCGGGTATAGGGTGAATCACGCACGCTTGTAGAAAAAATACATTTTTTATGTTGAAAACGTAAGCAGATTCGTTTCCGAAACGTCCAAAGTACAAACGTACAAATTGTCACCGACAAGCTAGTGAATTTTTTTTCACGCTCTCAGATAGGAAAATTCTTTAAACGCATTATAGGTCAAATTATCTGATTTGTCCTAACTACATACGTATATTGAAATAGCATTCATATTTTTATTTTATAGAGACGAGGAGGGAAAATCCAAAAAAAATCTGGAATAGTTTTTCAGTGCTTAGATATATTTTCTGTCTTGCCTTCCTTTATACCCTACCACTGAATTTGGAATTATAAAGTTAGATTTTCCCGAATATGAACCTCGATCACATCATCAGTAATCGTGGAATCTAGTTCTATTAGGTCTTGTGTCTCCATTACCACCTCGATAAGGTTGCGCCATCACTCATTTGATTTAAAACCAATTATAAAACAAAAATCCCGAATAATAACTACAGTTTTTCATGTATTTGACAATCTCGCGTCGAGTTTATGGAAATTCGGATAGATATTTCCGACAAAGAATATAACATGTGTGTGGATTAAACAGACACCTGCCGATGTACACACGACATACACCTTTTATGATTGTCATATACTTCTTTTTTGATTCATGAATATGCATGTCCGAAAGTTCTCTTTAGCCAAATTGATACATCTTTACAGCGCAACGGCACTCGCTCAAAACGGTTGCCCACCGTTGCCAGATTATCCAGTCTTCAGAGTAACTAGGTAAAAAAAGGGATTAATCTTGCTCATTGCCTCCTTTCTTTTATCTATTGGAGCGTAGGAAAGGAAATTCCAAGAACATCGTACGTACCTATATGGTTCATCCGGAAGAAAAGAGTTACATCTCAGAAAACATCTTTCTCTAGAAGAAGCATTTTGATATTGGTTGAAATTTCAATTGAATTCATCTTCTCAATCGTATGATCGATACTAACTGTTTTTCGAAAAAACTATCATCCATAAACCCTCTGGAGGTCGGCATAGTATCAGCTCTCGATAATGAAAAACTGACGGGAAATTAACTGATGTATCTCTCTTGAATCCAAAACTGTCACCATATCTTCATGACTGTCAATGTTACAAAATGGAATCTTCGGTGAGAAATTGTTTTGTTGAACCAAATACAATATCGGGGAATTTTCTGAAATTTCACATCAATAAAATGAACAAAACTAGAAAACTAGTCGACTCCTAGCATTAGTCTTTACTCCTCTTCAGCTGATGTAAAACTATTTCCGATTGCTAATCATCCTCTAAGTTGGATTTATCCAGCTGATATTTCAAACACGAAGAATCAGGCTTATTCACGTATATAATGAATTCGAGGAAGGCATAGACGAGGCAAAATGATCGCCATCTAGAGGCGAAAATTCAAGTTGATATTTGTTTGTATTTGTTTGTTTGTATATCGCTACTTCAAAGTTGGGAACCAACTCCCCAGAAGTCGAAACTTGTGCGGGGTTAGGAAGATCGGGACCTACAGCTTATAGTGGAATCCGAACCACTTCTAGGGCATCGAGGTCCTGTCAGGATTACAACCATGAATCACACATTTTAAAGAAAAATGCTCAGCCGATAGCCGGATTCGAACCGACAGTACCTCTGCATCGTGAACGGCTATCTAGCGAATTTCAGCGCATAGACAAACGGCCACGGAGCCCACTAAATATAGACAACTGTCATTTGCTATTGTCATATCAATTATTTATTTATTTATTTTTTCTCAAACAGGTAAAAAACCTCATTACATGAGAATCATAATGTATATAACAACAGTATCTATATGATAACAGTCTTAGAGTATATCATTGCAAATATTCTACTAACTACAATAATTGAAATGATCATTTCAAATCACTGATGGTGCGAACACACTATAAAAACTATTTATTCTAAATTAGAAAAATATGTTTTCATACCATAATAAAATTTTGAGGGATGGAGAACAAAACTGACTTCTGACAATAGTAGGAAGTTGTTTGTTAATTTTATCATTGTTATAATGGGTGAACAGTTATTAGTTGATACAAATGGAACATCAAAGAATTGTACAAGCCGGGTCAATCGATTGGGAGATCTTCTTTTCAATACTGATCGGAGATAGGGGCAGTTATAATATTTTTTGTAGATTATATCACGTTATCCGATAGATTCCACTAGTGAATAGGACGTTTATGGGATAAGTATTGGCGAAAAACTGTCTATCGTCTCACCTGATTGCAGACTCGACTATAATAGATAGTGTTTCGTCCTAGGTATTATAGCATATTTAATAATTCTAGAAAAGAGAAGGTGGCCAAGGAAGGCCGATTTAGGATAGATTGATTATGTGGTTGTTGCTAATCTTTGAATTTCATGTATCTCGACGAAGGGAGTATGCCATTTGGAATTTCAAAGTGGGGGTGACTGGGGGTGAAGGAGATAAATATAGAATTCATTCGATAATGGTATTCTACGTCCCCCTCGATATATAAATCTACCTATTTATCCTAGAAATTGTAATCATCGCAGATAAGAGCCCTGTATGTTCATGATGAAATAATGAGGAAAACTAAATCATACCCAACCATTTTGAATAAATGAATAAATGATTATCAAGACTTCCTGATATTTTTTATCGATATAAAAAATATCATAGTAATTTTTATGATTTCCAGAGTAATTTATGGACGAACACATCCAGAACACGTGTTTCATAAGGGTTGTTACGGTACCGCTCCGTTCATTTAAAAGACCGGAAGTGTTTAGACCCACCCCTGGCACACTTCAGTCCACGCAATAATGAAAATAATATTCCGACGCACTCCTAGACTAGTAAACCATGACAACTATGAAAAGGAAATGCCGTAATTATACGGAATGATTATGTAATGCGCATAAATAGGGGTGAGGTGAAATGTTGGCGAGAAACTCGCGTGGACTGATCTAATTATTTATTTACATGAAACAGTTCGTTGGCTGTGATATCGTAAGGTGATATTTGAAACAAAAAAAAAATCTGTCGCTGAAAAATTATTTTAAAAGCACTACCCTAATATCGAAGACTGGAACCTTTGGCACGACTGAACACTGTTTTACCACTAACCAAACAGATTTCTTAACTCTTTCAGGTACAGGCGTTTCGCAATATAACACCCTTCAGATGTACAGCTTTATTTTTCTTCAGATTTTCAAGAGATTCAATGAACAAACTAACTCCAAATGTCTCGAAAGATACGAACAAATATAAAATAATTTCAGAATTTTACAATTTTACAAAAAAACGGTGGGTCAAAATCTAACCCGCCATTCCATAAGGTGAAAGATTTCATGAGAATCGACTCATTTCAAATCACTGTAAAACGTTTGTAAACATATTTTGTTCTTCGCAAGACAGAGTGAAACACACAACCAGTTTGTTCCAACTTCAAACTTTCCTGAATTGCAAAGAGCATTAATTTATCTCCTTCGACTTGTTCGGATAGGTTGATTAGCACCCTGTGTGACTCTCATTACCGGGCTTTGGCTGAGTGTTTTTCTCTATTTGACTCGTTCATTCTATTGATGTTCTCGATGAAGATACTGATATTTATCGACGACTAAATGATCAAATCTTTCATTGATAACTTTGAAAGGTATAGAGTATTCTGTGAAGAATAAATGAGTTGACTACAACGGCATCCAAGGAAAGGATTTCATGAATATCTGTTCCTTTATATGCCTTTCCAGTCGTCTGATAATTCTGCTTAGTATATAGATTGATCTGGAAAACTATGTGAATCAATAATTTGTCCGTGCACTGATAAAAAGTCCCGATTGGTGACAAAAGAATGATGCTTTTATATTCTTTTCTCTCCTGATAAAGAAAATTTCTTCCTTTCAAATACATTGCTCTTATCTGCAGATTATTGCTGTTTTTGTAAGAAGGTTTTGATATTTTGGCTGTAAACGCTTTTGAGAGAACATCATCGACCTTGTCTCTAGTCCTGTTTGGTTTGCATCTACCTCAAGATCACAAGACTTTGATACAAGATCTGAAATCGTTCGGTTGAGACCGTTGATGAGATCGAGTCCACCCGAGGTTAACCGAAAACATACCGACTCCGTTTGAGTCATGCGCAATGCATGGGTCGACCCCATCTTCCCATCATCCTTCTTCTTCTGCATCGTGCCGAGTACCGTCCCGTTGCCAATGCATTTTAGCAGCCATATCTGTCGTGTTGCGTTGTGCTGTGGATCATGAGCGATTCAGTGGAGTTTGGAAAACTTCTAGATGCGTGGCGTTTGAGCCATATGATGCAAACATTTCAAGGTAAGTACCCACCTATACTTATTTCAGTATATATGTATTTCATCATCATATAAAATGTTTCATGTGTTATTTCCAGAGGTTCTAGTGAAATCTTTTGGCTGAACGATCTCATCCACTCCATACCATTTTTTTCTCTATCCCTGGTTTCAACTCCGCGATAGGGGTATCAAATCATCTGGGTCCCATGTATCCATATATAAGTACTGGTGTCTCGATATTCATATCAGACAGTATAATGTTTTTAAAATTGAATTCGTCATCATTTTCCTCATCATTATCCTTGAAAAATTTATTGGTCATGTTGTATGGTGGGACAAATTTCAAACAGCGTAGATCTCCACATTTTTTGAACGAAAAATAAACATATAAGTTGGAAAATATAGCAAGTAGGTTGCCCAGATAGCATTTAATGCAACAAGAGGAGAAACACAACGTACGGAACAGGTTTCGAGTTTATTCTATTCACTAATAATGTATTGTTTTATTCGCTTCAGCTTAGAACATATGATTCAAAAGACCAATATGAGTGAGTTATATGGAGCGGGAGAGAAAATAAACCGTCGTACCACATATCATAAGCCCATTGCAGAGCGGGATATATTTTGTCGCAGCATACCTCTAACTCCAAGAAATTCGTGGTTCAAATTCTGCACCAAAGTACTTGCACTTAATGGTGCACCACCCAGTATACCTCCTTCCCAAATTTCAATTGAACTCTAGTTACTGATGTCAAGTAACGCCTTAAATACATCCACAAGGTGTACCAAATTTGGTTGCTTTGAGTTCAAGAATAACGGAGATATCGATTTTTTTCAAAATTTATAACTTCACTTTCAAAGCCTATAACTCCTTAGGGAAGCAACTTGGTATAGATGTAAGTTGCGTTAGATTGCCATATTTTGGGACCACTTCATGCCCCTGCTCTATGTCGTTTCTTATGTGAATCACCTTGTATATGAAGTGTTCGGAAATAGGCTGGTACATGTAGGAATCATTGGGATGTAGGAGAACAATCTGGGATGCGTGTTAAAGGATGATCGTTGTACTGCTGCCTTTCTGATTATGTTTCTAGAGCCCCTCAGAGGGAAGTATCATTACACTATGGTAAAAAGTTAGTGGCAACACTGGCATGAAGGTCAGGAACGGGACTGGCGTGTAATAATAATTCGAGCCCTTCGAAGGAGAAATATTTCCGTACCAGAGTGCTCCGGGGTATTTTTAAGAACATTCCTCATTTTCTGTCAACTATAAAATTATTTGATTAAAGCTAATTGGGTTAACGACATCGTCGAAAATGGGCATAATTAAATGGACTGCCTTAATATTCTCATATACTGGCTCAAAGCGCCGACGCAAAATTATGTCAAGTGACTCCGAATCCATTTGATGAAGAAATTAATCTTGCGAATACGCATTCATATATGCGTTTTATTTTTCGATGATCAATTATCCGGTCTTGTTATATCCCCATATCTTCATGAATATGTAGGAAGGTCAATTATTTTGAATGCATGGTGAATTCATTTTCGCTAGATGGAATCTCACTTGATTGTGTTACAATATTTCAATATAACAGGTTATTCCGGGTTATTCAGATCAACATGTCCGGAATCATTGTTTTCCACTTCCTGTTTGATCGAAAAAAGGAATCTCTATTTTTAATTTTTATTTTCTTTCCATTTTTGCAACGCCATACTATTGGAGCATGAATATACATATTTGATCAAAACTGCTCTAGCTGAGAAGAATTGAATTGACCACTCGAATTTTCGACATATTTTAAAATGCGATGACTTTTTTGCAATTGAACAGATTTTCAATCGTGATACAGTGGTAAAAAAAATGCGTCCTTTCTGTTCAGATTCACATAGGCGAAACAGTTTAGGAGCTTCCAAATTCCCCAAGAATTGTTTTCATTCTTCTGCAAATCAACCATGTTAAATCTTCAAGTCATTATACCGAATTTCTGTGTTTTTAATGATTTACAAAGCACAGATACGGGAACGAATCTGCTCCCGTTTTCAACATAAAAAGATAAGTAAAAATTTGATATTTTTTCTATATACCTCTATTCATCTTCTCCAAACCTTTTTCAATACAAATTGTCTCTGAAAAGCTAGTGCATTCTTCTTTGAGGCTCTCTGATAGAAAAATTCTTTAAACGCAGTGACATTTTGGGGCAAATTATTTGATTTGTCCTAACTATACGTATATTGAAATAGTTTCCATATTTTTATTTGATATGGAGACGAGGAGAGAAAATCCCGAGAATAAATCTGGAATAATGATAGATGATACTGTTATTCATATTTCTGAACGAGCTATCATATCTTGAAGTCTTTCGCTTGTATTATGAAACACCCTATATAACTGTTTGCATTCGAAACTACGATGTGAACTAATGATCAACGATCAGCCATTCTAATTCCGGTATTGTACATACATCTAAATCGTATTTTCACGTGTGGTCCTATATACAGACTCAATTGAAAAGCAGGATTCTTGTCTCTTCTATTGATCCATCTTACTTGGGTGTTCCCTATTCCACCGTCTCAGAACAACTTCAATGTGTATCCATTAGAATCTAAAAAAAGTATACTAGTACTTCTGTTGCTCCTATCAGTAAATCAAACTGTCAATGACTTGTTAATAACCTAATTACAACATACATTTAGTTTTCTGTTGAGATCCTGCAGCCGTTTCAGATAATGAGAACGGTGTTTGGGGAGAAACGATTGCTTACCAGTGACTTACTGAACCAATTTTTGATTCTAATCGTATTTAAGGTGGCATCAATATTCATGGTTCGAAGAGTATTGAGACTTGCTCTACCGGTGTCCAATTAAACAGTTATTCCATCAAAATCTTTGTATGATTGAATCTCAGCACGTGGGCGAAAGTATTCCTAGAAGTTGATAGTTTCATTAGTAGGCATAACATAGAATATATTGAGTAACTGAAAAAACTTCACGAATCTCAATGTTCCCAAATACACGTTTTGCTTCGCCATAGATTATCGTTAATCTATGGCTTCGCTAATACAGTAGCATTTCAGGTGAAATACTAGTACAATTAATTGACATATGAAGGAAGAGTGAATCACAAAATCATCTCCACGACATTTAATAAACTGGGCGTCAATTAAAACGTTAATAGTAAAATTTTGCATCAAATTTGACTTCTCGTAATTTCTAAAATATTGAACGAATTTTGAATTGCCGCCCAGATTCTGGATGCCTTTTTCATCGTCTTTCGAAACGTTCCTTACAGCTTCTTCTAAATTGATCAGGACCCATGATACAGGGTGAAACAAAGTTTCGTGCATTTTGAAAAAAAATTCTCCGCCCCCCATTTTGTCGGAAGACCACGATGCTCATATTTTATTCAGGCATTTCATAAATAGCAACCATACCTCGGGACGTTTTCGAGTTTTTGCCAAAAACTACTGTGGTTTCCGAAAATAATTTTTTTTTTGCATTTTTTTTAAATGGACTAATAATCACCTGTATCCTCAAAACGATGAATTAGTCTATTTATTGCCATGACTGACTTATTGAAAATGGTACTTCAATGAATTTGGGTATATCCTAATCGTCGTAACCTGAAATAATAATTATCTGTACTGAATTATCGTTTATATCACTATAGTGATCTTACCTAATGATCTTTTCCATTTTGACCCGATTTGAACGAGGCATCTTTGAATTTTTAAGGACTCGAATTACACTGACGTTTTCATGAAAATTGGCCATTGATATAACCTCTATGCATACCTACATTGTTTCAACAATACGTTGTTATAGAAACAAGGTATCGTTGTTTGTTTTTTTTGATGAGATGTGTTGATTTACTGCTCACTAAGGTAGAAAACTTTCATCATATTCTGCGAAGTAATAAATTATTAATTGTTTTTGAGTAACCTGGTAACTGGTATACATATCTGCTCCAACGATTTTCTGAAATGCATGAAAGCATCCATTTATGGAACTTTATGGAATTTGAAAAAAAATGCAATAAACATTTTTTTTTCGGAAACCACAGTAGTTTTTGGCAAAAACTCGAAAACGTCCCGAGGTATGGTTGCTGTTTATGAAATGCCCGAATAAAATATGAGCATCGTGATCTTCCGACAAAATGGGGGGGCGGAGAAATTTTTTTCGAAATGCACGAAACTTTGTTCCACCCTGTATCACGGGTCCTGATCAATTTAGAAGAAGCTGTAAGGAACGGTTCGAAAGACGATGAAAGAGGCATTCAGAATCTGGACGGCAATTCAAAATTCGTTCAATATTTTAGAAATAACGAGAAGTCAAACATGATGCCAAATTTCACTATTAACGTTTCAATTGACGCCCAGTTTAGTTGTACATACAAAGTTATGTTGCAAATGGGAGGGACATGTTTCGGGCTTATAATAAGCCCATCATCAGCGAAGGTTTATAACGTCCTACAATAGTCTAAACTGTAACAGGAATATAGTAACAGATAATTTTACTTTTCTGAGGATGAACAAATGTTCTTCAAAGTTGTGAAATCTCATTAAATTAAATAGTGAACATGATAAATCATTATTGAAATATAAAACAGGTATTTTTATTTTAGGAGGGGCCTGTACCATCTAAGATACCCTCAGGAGGTTTTCATGCAGTAAAGAACCAAAATTTTGTTGTTTTACGTATTGAAAATTTCAACCCAATCGGTCAAGCCGTTTCGTAGAGTTGACGTACCGACAGCAGCGCCATACATCCGCCTTCAATGGTATTATTAAATTATCCAGGAAATCATGAAAATACCCATATAAAAATTCAACTCAATCGGTTCATCCGTTATCATGGTTACCATGAAGCAGGACCAAGACAACTTGACACGCCTATCGGCAAACAACACCCCAGTTACCACAGGATATCTTACGGATATCCTAATCAAGGCGGGATATCCGTGGACATAAAATGTATATCCATAAGATATCCGATTGCGGATGTACTTGAGATATCCGAAACAAACGTCCTGAATACGTCCATAGGATATCCATAAGATACAGAGACAATAGATCAATACCTAGAGATTTCAAATCAAGTTTATACATTGAATGAAATAATAAATGAATAAAAGGAGATCCACAAAAGTAACACTTGTGCGTGGGTATTCCAGAAGATAGCACACATTGTGATGCACTATCTCCTGTCAATCTGTTCTCATATTTAATTAATTCGAAGTGAATTTGGCCGTGATTCCTACGAATTCGTCCAAAATTGATGATGCATAAGAACTGACAACTACATCATTCGAACGCAGTGACACGTGAGTGCTTCCCAATTTTTGTGATTTTTCCTATATATAGGGTATAGTATCTCTTATCCATATCCATAGTTGATATCTTATGGATATCCATAATGAACATTTTCGAGACATCCAAAAAGGTCACACTATCACATCCTATGGACGTCCATAGGATATACCAGAGCCTTTTTCGGATACCTTATGGACATCCACAAAATCCATGATGGATATCCATAGTATATCCATAAGATGAACTTGTGCTATCTGGGACAAGTCTATTTGCCGATACGAAATCAGTCTATTAGATCCCAATCACTCTCCCACACCTATCCCACCCCTCATCCCTCATAGAGTCTCTCACAGAGAATTTTTAAGAGTTGGTTTTTTATTTTTATTATCCAACACAAAAATCCTATGTTCATCAGGAATAATGTAGGCTTCTAATGGTGGAAGAATTTTCCGAATCAGTTCAATAGTTTCGGCCTTTTTCGGATATATTATGGACATCCACAATATTCATGATGGATATCCATAGTATATCCATAGGATGAACTTGTGCTATCTGGGACAAGTCTATTTGCCGATACGAAATCAGTCTATTAGATCCCAATCACTCTCCCACACCTATCCCACCCCTCATCCCTCATAGAGTCTCTCACAGAGAATTTTTAAGAGTTGGTTTTTTATTTTTATTATCCAACACAAAAATCCTATGTTCATCAGGAATAATGTAGGCTTCTAATTATTGTGGAACATTATAGGGATTCCCTTTCGTGCGCTCAAAGCGATAAAAAAAATAGTTTCGGAGCCCCTTCAATACAAACATATCTTTCCTTTTTATAATATTAGTATAGCTTGCCAGTTTCACTCTACTTATTATATGATTATCTCTCACTGGGCTTGACGGGTCATAAATTTGGTCAATTTATAACTGTTGAGTGAAATGAATGTTGAAATTTGTGGAATTGTTTAAAAAAAATCGTACAAGACTTATAAAGAGAAATAATAATAATAATAATAATAATACATTTATTATTTACCATAGATACATGTTACATGAAGCACAAGTAGAATCAGTTGTATTTAGGAGAACTGTTAGGCCAAGTGGCCGATTCTTCCACAGTTTCATCAAAAATAAATATATAAGGAGAAATAATAATAAGAACGCTTATAACAGAAAAAATATTTAAAAAATGCATTAAATATGATTAATAAATTTTCACCTGTCCTGTACCTATACTGAGGTATGTAATATCATTGTTGAGAGAAAAGAAATCGTTTGTACCAAATTTTGAATGCTTCATATGACCTTCATAAGGTAAATAATGAAACATCCATTATATCGCCAAACAGTGTTACATTATAAGAAAAATACCGTCTGAATAGTTGTTTCTTATGCCTGGGAATCATGAGCATATTTCGTTCCGTTCTGAATGTAATTCTTTGGTATAAATATTCCGGTGCTTCTCTTTTCAAAATTTTATATAGAAGCATGCCATATGAAGTTCACGACGATTGAACATGCTAAGCCAACCAGTGTCCATCAATTTGTGGGAAATACGCTGTGGTCGTCTAATCCCGATAACATCATTTTTAAACATGAGTTTTGTGTTTTCTGGATCCTTCTAGTGTCGATATTATCGATGCATGGGCCATAAACAACATCACAGTGATTGAAGTGAGAAAGAACCAAATTATCACAAAGTTGTATTTTCAGTTTAGAATTGAGAAAATGTCTATGCTGATAAATGAGCTTCAAGGAAGAATATGCATTTTTGAGTTTTAGGGTGATATGATATTTGGATCGTAGTTTGAAATTCATGAAGAGCCCGAGGTTTCTGCAATTATCTTCAAATTTGATCGGGTCATTGCCAATTTCTATGTGGAAGATATTGAGCGCCTCATTTCTCTGATTGTCTGACCCAAATAAGAGTGCGATAGATTTTTTTGAATTGATTTTCAGTAAACGATTGTTTGTAACATCGAGGAGTTCATTCAAATCAGAATTAATAAAACCATTGGCTTCAGCTATATCACGAAATTTAAATGAGTAGTACAGCTGCGTGTCGTCCGCATAAAAATGATATTTGCAGTGTGTCAAGCTCGAGCAGAAGTTACTGGTGTAAATGGTGTACATCAAGGGGCCTGAGATACTTCCCTGAGGAATTCCTTGTTGCAAATTCAGCGGTTCAGATTAACGTCCTTTTGCGCAAAGAGGGCTATCGGGAGTATCATTGTTTACTGAATGTTGACAGTTGTCAATGTTATCATATGTTGTCAAAAATACATAGCAATCACTGAGCCAGTATCACACAACTAGAATAAGGATGGCGTTGACCTCTATTTTCAATACTTTTACCCTTTTTTATTGAATATTACAACTGTATACTTGCTTTAATCGATAAAAAAAAATGATCAATTTACATTCCACTATCATCTAGCTCCTATCCACAACTTTGAAGAAAAATTCCTATATTTCTCTCCAGTTGTTCGTTTCAAAATCATTGATTGAAGAAAATAACAAGATAATAACAACAATTTGAAAAAAATATTTCTATATATAGGTAATTTAAAAATGAATTATCACATTATTCAACATCTCAAATAATCGTATGCTTCTGTGATAAAATAAATGTCATCACTTCTAACTTCTGAATGATCAATGTTAGTGTTTAGTTGGTATTTCATTATAGGTATGCAGCGACTAGGAATATACATATTCAGAATGATGAACGATGAAAGATTTTTTAATTAATGATAAGTTATGATCGCTGACAGAGGATCGAACAAACGATTTACCACTGTTTCACAAGCAGATATAATTTTGTGGAATTCGAAGCGATATTGTGAAACAACGATTAGCTATTGAACCTCCCAACCAGAATGAAATCCGGAAAAAATGTAAGATGTGTTAATGATCACGGTAAATAAATATCAAATACCCGCAAATACCTCAGCTTACTGACATTTACAAGAAACTTCTACATATTATGTCAAAATGAACAAATGACTTCGCTTAGATTTGTGAGTTGGACTGTAGGCTATAGTTAGTTGAGATAGCATCGATTGAATAAAATTCATCATCAGATAAGAACATTGAATATGATGAGTAGTTTTCTTTTATTCAACTAGACATTTACTAGAGCCTCCAAGATAGCTGAGGATATTTTCTGCCCAAATCGATAGCCTCAAATTTGTTTTTGTTTATGTTCTGGTTCTCACGAAAAGGGAACATCGTGAGAACCAAGGGAAATGAGGTAGGAATTGGTGTTCTCCTTGAATTTCTGGAAATTATATTCCTCGGGGAACAACTCCCTTGGCAATGTGTTCCAAAGCCTCGCTGTTCGTTGGATGAACGAGTCTTTGGAAAGAGATTCCAGTATTCCAGAACAGGTCGGATCTGTGCCCTATAGATCATAAGCAGCTGACTGGAAGTGAAATAGCTCCTGGCCCGAAACAGATAGCCAAGTTTTTGGAATGCACTTTTAGCAATTGATCTCACGTGATTTTGCCAAGAAAGGTTATTGCTGATAGTAATACCAAGCATCGAAATGTATGTCTTCAAAGGTATGGTTACTCCTGAAAGGCTTATGTTGGGCACAGTGAGATCGTATTCCATTCCAACTAGATTTCACAGGAGGGACAAAAACGTCCCTAGGGTCATTAAATATCACAATACGGGTGTAGAAAATTAGGATAAGATTGAAAAATCTTCTGAAGTAGCCATGCTCGAACTGGAGGGGGATGATCAAAGAGAAAAAAAATCTAAAGTCGTCTCTATAAGTTTAATGGCGATGTGTGCAGGCAATTCTGCTTATTATTTTGACTTTTGAGACATGTTTCGACCATTCAAATGGTCATCATCAGTCATTGTACTGAATAAAAGTGATGTGGAAATGACTATGGCATCATGCAGATGACAAAGCTTTTATTTAATTGTTGTGTTCGTCAAGGATAGGGCAGTCCCAAGTCCAAGCGATCCTACCGCCAATCATCGTAGGCAAAGCCGGGTCCCCTCCTGTAAACAAGGAAGAGGAACGTGTAAAAGTCCTCGAACGATCACTCATTCAACGGGACGGAAGGATTCCTCAACATGAGTAGCAATCAGGCCAAAGCCTCTTGCGACGGCGACCCATCAAACGTAACAAGATGAATCTTGTTGACATGGGTACCTGGGGTGATGAGAATAGCCCCATCAGGTCGTACATACGGCCTGATGCCTCACCAATTGGGTTGGAATCCAGGGGGCAGCGGTTTCCTAAAAAACACCACCGGGCTACGGTAGAGGAGCTGAAAAAGAATCTCACTATGGGCACAGAATACTCGTATCCTGTGCTATGGGTCAAGTGAAAGGATATCTTGCCTGCCTCGGCGGGTGAGCAGCGTTTCTGCTCAGGCAGTGACACTGCAGAGCCAGTAGTCTGTCTTATCAGACGGCCTCATCATTGGTATAATGAAATGGTAGCAGGAGAAGATGCCGTTACATAACGGATATGTCTCTAGCGCACTGATGTGACGTATACAAATCCTCCATTCCTCCCAGGGGTGCTGTCGGTATAAGTCGAAAGATAGGAGACCGGCAGTCATCCCCTATGGGAGTCATGTGAGAAGTGGGTAGGATTTGGTCCCACATGGTTGCTACCCCCTCAATATGCTGATTGATTGATTGATACCGGGTGACCAGTTATATTCTGACTCATTTCAAATGCTTATATCTCTGAAACCATTCAAGTTATCGTTGTGCAGTTTGGACTAGTCAATTTTGATATTTTTCAAGTTTTTTTTGACAGGTTCACCTTCTCTCTTGAACTTCCGGTTCTACCGGAAACAAACTAGCCATTATTCAGGTATAGGGCAACTTTTTTATTTCATCGAAGCACCCTGTATATTTTTGCACATTCAGAAAGACTGGTCTTTTCTCTTCCTAACAATGTATAACAAGTTATGTTTTCTTAGAAAACTACCAGAGTTATAACTCTTTGAAGCATCTACTGCATATTAGGATGTTATCCTGAAATGCTGAATTACCGTATATTGAGTATAAATCTGATGCAGATTCATGATGAGTTCATTTGCTTTTTCAGTCAAAGTGAACATTTTTTCAACTCGAAGAAAGTACAAATGCTCGACAATCTTTATTTGACACATCTAATCTGGCATTTCATGTGTTGTGATCAGGATTTCCAAAGACGACTTTGGTTACATTGCAAAATCTCATTAAACCATTCCACATGCAGTAGTTGTTTCAAACAGTTATAACTCTGATAGTTTTCTGAGAAAACATAACTTGTTATGCATTGTTAAAAAGAGAAAGGACCAGTCTTTCTGAATTTGCAAAAATATACAGGGTGATTCAATGAAATAAAAAAGTTGCCCTATACCTGAATAATGGCTAGTTTGTTTCCGGTAGAAACGGATGTTCAAGAGAGAAGGTGAACCTGACAAAAAAAACTTGAAAAATATCAAAATAGACTAGTCCAAACTGCACAACGATAACTTGAATGGTTTCAGAGATATAAGCATTTGAAATGGGTCAGAATATAACTGGTCACCCGGTATAACAATGTCTGGTACCACCATCCCCACCAAGTCAACTAGATATTCCCATCAGCAATACTCTTTCATGGGATAATCATGTCAGGACTTTCGCGAAAGCTTCTTCAGAAGAACTCGTATTCTTGTTCAGTGCGAAAAGGTACATCTAAACAGCTTCTCATGATCTACAAAGTACAGATACGACCTGTTCTAGAATACTGTTTTCACAAACTCATTTGGGATATCAAATCCTCATCAGTTACCTGAAGTCCAGTTATTCTCTCAGCCATTCTTTCATGATATACAAAATTTTCATCTCCACATAATATAACTTAAACTATAACGAACTGACATCTGAGAATAATAATTTGTTTATATAACCACTGTCATCTGATGGGCATTTGTTTCTGGATATTTGATGAATTGATATTCATCATACAGGACGTGAAAAGAAATTCTGAATTGAGACTCTATCACGAATCTGCGATTAGAGGTCTATAAAAATCACAAGTTTCCATCGTTCAAGTTTGAATCCCTTGATTGGTTGAAAGTATTGGAAAAAAAAAATAAAAACTTTCCTTATTGCCGATGTGCTTATACAGAGAAGTGTACGAAAAGCGTTAGAAATTTTATACGAAAGTGTATTGTTTATTGTTGGGACATTAGGGTCTTCCCAATCATCTGAAAATGCTTTATTAGCACAAATGGAAATATTTCACTTCACGACATAATGATAATGTACTTCGTAAATATCAAAAGGCCACACGGAAGGCCATTGTGTCGCCTACTGCGACGAATTTTTTTTTTGTAAATTATTTATTATTATTATTAAACATTCTCGAATACCATTTAATTATACCGCAGTCCTTCATTATATTAAATCCCTTTTATCATTATACCAGTCTCATAGGAATTTTTATGAATTTTTAAATAACACATTCGAAAGATCTTAGTACCTGGGGTAAAGATGGATTCCACAATGGGAGAGTGCCTTGCCTTGGGTGAGTCTTTTATTGAAATAGGGGTTATTTTCCGTGAAATGTCTTGCCTCGACTTGCCTCGACGATCCATTTCGTATTAAAATGAGAGCATTTTGTCCCACGTGGCTTCATAACGGATATTAAAATTACTCTCGATAATGATAGTGAGTTTTAAGGTTCAACGGTATCGGATGCTGTAAATAATGCAAATTGTTTTGTTATACATGAAAGAAAATATAATGATGCTTGTCGGCAAACGAACGATCAAGAAATGTCTTGTCTGCTAAGAAGGGAAACAAGAAATAAGTATTTATACGTATTTATTTTTCACTTGTCCATTACTGTTATATAAAACCTTGGCAACAGTTGGTATTAACAGAACCATAACGCCCGCTCATATAATAGTATATTACGTAACAAGAGTTGTAAGTATAACGCACGAAATGAGAAATTTCATGTGTGCGTAGTGGGCTTACATTTTCTTTCATCGAATGAAAAACATCGCATTCATCTAATAGTATATTATGTAACAAGTGTTAAAAACGTCTTTTAAGTAACGAGTATTTTAAGCACGAGCGGAGCAGAGCGGAGCGAGTGTTTAATAAACGAGTGTCTAGAAGAGTTTATAAAGTCGTTACATCCTATGCTTTTTTACGAACTCCTAAAATTACCTTACATACCTGCTATTCCTGCTAACCTACAAAATAATTCGAATGGAATGGGAATTGAGAATATAATAGATGCAACTGATGCATGCAACCAGCGAGACACGTATACCTAAGTGATATTGGTTGTAGATGTGTCTAGTCCATTGCTTGTTTCACGTTTATTGTCATCCTTAGTGCAGAATAAATAAATTGTTCTCAAAGATAGATGCTTCATTTTTACACTTCTTGGAGATACGCAAGTACCAAGACATTCTCTTCGATTTCACTTTCTTATTCTACATTTCGCATATATTTTCTTTGAAAAATTCTGATATAAACGAAAATTGTTTGAATAATTCTGATACAAAATTCGAAAATGACATTTGACAGTTGATACTATTGACAGGCCAGACATGTCTCAAATTACTGAAGCTGTGTTGCCATGGTGTTTAATATTTTGAATTGATCACAGATCGTAAATCCGTGATTAATCGATCATTTAGCGTGGTACGTTTCCGTACGCTGAATGCCCTTTTAGTTATGTGGGTAGAAAAACTTTATTATAATAGTTGTCAATAACAATTGAGAAATGATTGAAAATCGATCGTGCCTTTAATTTATAATTGTAGTACTGCTCGGTACATCAGAAGACGAAGATTGAGAATTGGTTATTGCTTCCGATATTCGTAATGCGTAATTTCGTACCTTTGTTTGGATTTTAGCGGTAAAAAATTATGTGTGGCAGCTTGTTGAGCTTTTTCTAAAATCTCCGGTGGAGTGCTCATCATTTCATCACTTTCACTACTATCAGACATATTCGTAGATGAAGTTGAGACAATGTTTGGATACTATTATATTTTGTTCAAGGAATTGACAATACAAATGACATGAAATTTATTTTCATAGCATGCTACAAGAAATTGCATGACGTGCTGTCTACATTTAGGGGCATCATTCTTTCAATCCTAGATATATCTCGCTAATGCTTAAAGTTTTTATGTTCTTTTATTGACTAAATTGTGTAAATAGACCAAATAAAGTCTGACGTGAATAAAAATTTGATTGTAATTTAATTAAACCAATAAGTTTGAGTTTTCTTCTCAAAACGCACGTGTATGTTATGAGATCTCTTTACGTGCATATTATTGTTAATAGTTATTTATGAATCAAGGGCGTAAAATAGGCTTTTATGGACCGCAGCGTGTAAGTAATAGACTGAGCGATAGCGAGGGCTATTAACACGCCTAGGTCCATAAAAGCTAGTTACGTCCGAAATACATACAACATTTTATGCACGACCTGTATATATATTTGATATCTCATGTAGGTATCTCTTCACCCCTCTAGCACAATAAAAATACATCACGGTTGCAGTGAGACTGTATTGTATTCATATCGCAAATATATACAATTAGTCAAGAAGTATGGAATCAACGTTAATATGGCAACTCAGTCAATTGCCAGACAATCTGAAGATATTGCTAACTACTCTCAACTACCAGATAATGGAATTACTTCTTTTCAGAATTCTAGTAATATGGAATCAGTTGGAATAAGCTACCTGCAACAGCAGAAGACAACAAATCCAAATATATCCATAACTAACTGTTCTGATTGTATTATAAATATTAAGTTATAACTCGTTATTTATGTTAATTGATTCGTTTTATCACTGTTAATAAAGTTTTGGGTTTGATCATATAATTTTGCATTACAGAAATATAAAGAAAACTTTAATATTCAAATGAGCAGTCCTCTATAATTCAGATCTATTTTCCCAATCATTTTGCATTAATTGAAACCATTGGAATCTAGATTTCTATCGATATGACAGTGACATTAGCTTTACCACCAGCTCAATGACTTTTTCGCCCGCCGGGCGGTAAAGTAGTACGCGGGCGGTAAAGTTCCACTTTACGCCCGCAAACCCGGGCGGTAAAGTGCTACTTTACGCCCGGTCGTGCATAAATGTCATTTACATGTTGTCTTTATATTGACAGTGCGATTTTTGACGTTCTATGTTGAGCAAATTCATATATCAAGAAATTTCAAGAAACAAAGCAAGCAAGCCGATTGATTTGGGACAAATGAAAGATTCTTGAACGGAGCAATTCAATTCCAAGAAAATGGATTTGTTTGATCGACGAAATCCTTTTTATCTGTGCGGGGCGTTATTGAGGGCATTATGAATCATAACGCCCGCTAATTGTTTTTTCTGTAGTTCATAAAATTACATACCAATTCTTGAAAGTACACCAATAACACGGTCTCATCTATGGCAACAATTTCATTTTCCATCTTGATAATAATAATAATAATAATAATAATAATCCTTGTCGTAAATACACGAGTTTGGATTAAAAATTAATCGAAGCCTTGTCTACATCGAGGTCTGCATATTTCATGATATTCTTGGGGAAATTCGTGATCATTTCCATTATTTCTATGAGACAACACGAAGAAAGCAGCAATGACATTAACTGAATTGAATGATGGCTGCAATATTCAACAAACGTGAAAATATCAATAAATGCCATGCCTACCAAGAGAGGAAAAATGGAAAGAAAATGCAAGGAGAAATGAACCGTTTCTTGAAATCGATTTGTCTTCATAATTAGAACATTTTTTCGTGAAATAAAAAATCTTTTTTGCCCCAGCACGAGCGTTACTAGATCCTTACGCCCATCAGGCAGCACTAATACCTCGGGCGGAAGTCCCTCGGGTAATGTTAGCTATGTTTTGTTTTGTGCGAAATTTATTTGATGAAGATTTTGTAGGGATAGTAAGTGTCTTTCTCCCCAACTTCTACGCCACTGGAAACAGCACAGTTTTGAGTCGCCTATTTGAACGGTCAATGTTTACTAAACAAAAAAGATACTCATGTTCATGAGCTCTAAAGTATGCTGTTTTCGAGAAAAATCAACTTTTTTCTGATGCAACCGACACAAAAGTCGTCCATTTTGATACCGAAATTAGCTCTTAAATTGACGTTTCTATTACTGACACAAAAATAGATATGTTGCTAGGCAACATATTTAGTTCCTAGGAGCTAAAGTTGAATTTTAGTTCCTAGGAGCTAAAGTTGAACTTTAGCTCCTAGGAACTAAAAAGGATCTACTGGACGTCATCAAGAATAAACAACATTGTGACGGTTGGTTATTTGGGTTGAGACGCATACCTGATTCGTTTCCGATTTCAGCAGATTTGGCATTTCATACACATGCTGGAGATATAAATACCCTCTTATTATAGTTTAGTATTGGAATTACAAACATCTCAGTTAAGTATTTTTGTTTTGATCAGGGAAGCCTTCAAGATTCAAATACTCTCTTGATCTGTATTTTATTCGTTATTCTCGGGATGGATAACTTGTTTTTGAATAATCACGGCAAGCAATAAGTAGTTTTTTTGTCTCAAACAACGATATTGTTCAGCTTCATTTGATTATCAAGTCAAACACAGTGCAGTATGGAGAGGAATAAATAATCACTATTATCATTGTTGATATGCTCACTAACCTAACATTTTCCACGTCTTGTTCCTATAGCTGGCTCTGGCGCAGTATATTTGCCATTAGAGCACCTGGTCCATACACAAATATGTCACTCTGTGGTTGTATTTATATTGAAACTACAATTCGAACATCCTAGAAAACCTAAGCTGCTGTTAATGCAGGTAGAATATTCTCACCACATGGATTATTTGTCATTATTTGTTGCATTGCGCATATATACGGCACGGCATTGGTGGTTACTTCACATGTTTATTTGAGTTAATTTTTTCGGTTGCAGAAAAAATAGCATGTTTCATTCGGATCAAAAGTGACTTTGTTCGACTCGCAAATTTTGCTTTCGCTCGGCTTCGCTGAACGCTCCGCCTCGCAAATGCATAATTCGCTTGTCAAACAAAGTGTCACTTTTGATCCTAATAAAACAATCTACTATTATGTTGAAAATCATCGTAAATTTTTCGAAGAAATTACATTTCCAACAATTATTAATAAAATGATGAGGTATTAGGTATTCATTTTTCAATTTTGCAACATAAAGTCAAAGTTTGATTATGTTACTTGTTCTGAAGTTTGAATGAATTTTGTTTATTTTTTTTAAATTACCATGATTCTCAACATAATAGTTGATTTTTCTCAAAAACGGTGAATTTCAGAGCTTCTGACCTGAATTATCTTTCTTTCGAAGAAAACATTGACCGTTCAAATGGGCTGCTCAAAACTGTACTTTTTTACAGTGGCGTAAAAGTTGGGGAGAAAAACACTCACCACCTATCCAAAATCTTCGGCACTTTTGACTTATAAATAAATAATTTCCGCACAAAACATATCCTCATTTCTTATAAATGGAACTATGAAGAAATCCTATAATGAAACTTCAAGTTCGATCACCTCAATCACATCAATCATCAATAAATAACACATCTTGAAGACAAAATCCAAATTTAATATTTAAAGAAATACAGGGTGATTCACATAAAAACCGACATAAAGGGCATGTGGGGGGTCCCAAAATTTGGCAATTTAACGCAACTTACCTCTATACCAAGTTGCTTCTCCAAGGAGTTATAGGCTTTGAAAGTGAAGTTATAAATTTTGAAAAAAATCAATATCTCCAACCAAATTCGGTACACTTTGTGGAGGTATTTAGGGCGTTACTTGACAGTAACTAGAGTTTAATTGAAATCTGTAAAGGGGGTATACCTACCGGGTGGCGCACTATTAATATTTAACAGAATTTTGTTAACCCGCGATGGATTTTGAAAATCTTTGCTTTTTTTTGTGGGCAATTCAATTCTAAAACTTTTCTTAGTCTAGTAATTTCTCGAAAAACCTCATCATTTTCATCAAAAATTCGAATAACTGAAAACGCGTGCTCTAGGTGTGTTATTTAAAATCATCGAAAATTCAAAAGTTGGCTATGAAAATAAACGTCAAACTTGACAATGAAGCAAGTAAATTGTTCAATTGAGTGATTTATCGCTAAACAATTATTTGTTCTGGCTGTTGTTTGAGTTTTTTGTGTTTATTTTGGTTAGTTGTTAATCCCAGTTTTTCACATTTCAGTATCTGTCCTTACTTTACGTATTTTGTTACGTATCTGAATAATAATTTGTTAGCCAATTTCTACTGATCACAATTAATGACCTACTTTCTTGTTGTACGTTTATTTTCATAGCCAACTTTTGAATTTCCTATGATTTTAAATAACACACCTAGAGCTCCTGTTTTCAGTTATTCGAGTTTTTGATGAAAATGATGAGGATTTTCGGAAAATTACTGGAGTAAGAGAAGTTTAAGAATTGAATTGCCCACACAACAAAGCAAAGATTTTGGAAATCCATCGAGGGTTAACAAAATTCTGTTGAATATTAATGGTGCGCCACCCGGTATACCCCCTTTACAGATTTCAATTAAGCTCTAGTTACTGTCAAGTATCGCCCTAAATACATCCACAAAGTGTACCAAATTTGATTGGTTTAAGTTCAAGAATAGCGGAGATATTGATTTTTTTCAAAATTTATAACTTCACATTCAAAGCCTATAACTCCTTAGGGAAGCGACTTGGGATAGAGGTAAGTTGCGTTAAATTGCCATATTTTGGGCCCCCCTACATGCCCCTGCTCTATGTCGGTTCTTATTTGAATCACCCTGTATATTCCGTAAAGATCTGAGTTATAGTTATTCCAAAGTTTGGCGAAAACAATATCAAGCTGCTCGAAATGGCTCATTCTGATTTGTGTCGATTATCATAATCTTCCATCAACAATTCAACATAATTCCAAAATTAGGCTCTGGCATGTTGTTGAGTTGTCCAACATTTAATTCGGTTAACAATTGACATAAACAAAAAACGTCTACAGATTTTTATCTCCTAATTGAATTAATGATGCTGACAGTTTTATAATTAAAAACACAATGTTCGCTGTTTACCTCCGACGGTGGGAATGGACCACATATTGTTAAACGATTCGTTGTATATGCCCATTGTGCCATGTCAACATACGTACCTCCAGCGACCTCTAACACGTATTTGGTACTACCGACTTGACTGCTTTTCTCTCTCACCATAATGTGGCCAAGTTTAGACCTTACCTACCGTGCGCATCAAGAGTATCCAATTAACTGGAAACTTGGCCAATTAACCACCATAGTTTGGTGACAATGGGCCAATTTCAGTCATCAACATTCTATTTTACTTTTTTTTTTTTGGAATTGACTCGGCCATTACTTGATGGAAATCCATGACATATTCAAAAACTCCACAAACGATAAGATTTCCACAGAATTCGCAAACACACGACATGTTTCGCTAACACAGTAGCTTCGTCAGGTGATATACTGGTACGATGAACTAAACTAACCTTAGCTTGCCTATACAGGGTGTTTCATTACTAATTGGAAATATTTCAACCATAGAATCCCAAACTCACAATATGAAGATTTGACCCAAATCACCTAGATAAAATATGTCACCTATCTGAGTTACAGGGTGTTTTATTCAAAAATTTTGAAATGTTTTTTGCCCAGTTCTTCAAAACTATTTGACGTATCACTTTCATATTTGGAGGGAAGTGAAGGTATGATACATCCAACTGAATTATGTGAAATGAACTTTTCGAGCTATTATCAGAGGCGTACGACAGGGGCAATTAACTGGTTGATCCCTCTCAAATTCTACGCCACTGGGGGAATTGCAATTTTATCACAAATTTTCGATTCTCCAACAATTTCGACGTAGACATTGTACTCTTTCTCCATGGCGATGAAGTCATTATTTTTCGAGATATGTCAGTTTTACATAAATCTGCACAATCATTTTGATTTCAATGTGCATTAATTTTGTCAATATTGTGGATCAATGGATTGTATTCATCAATATAATGAAACTTCAATCCATATTAACAATAAAAACATAATTACATAACAGACAGGAGCTGTTACAGTCTAATTATGTAATATATTAAAAAATTCAAAACGCCCTGTAACAGCTCCCGTCTGTTTTTATGTCAATATGGATTGAAGATTCATTTGATTGATGAATGCAGTCCATTGATCCGAAATTTTGACATTATTGATTCACATTAAAATCAAAATAATTGTGCTGCTTCATGTTTAACTTGAAATATCTCGAAAAATAATGACTTTATCGCTATGAAGAAAGAGTACAATATTTTCGAACAAGGTATTGAAGAATCGAAAAATTCTGATGGAATTGTAATTCCGCCAGTGGCGTAGAATTTGGGAGGGATCAACCAGTTAATTGCCCCTGTCGTACGCCTCTGGTAATAGCTAGAAAAGTTCATTTCTCCTAATTCAGTTGGATGTATAATATCTACACTTCCTTCTAAATATGAAAGTGATACGTCAAATAGTTTTGAAGACACATTTTATCTAGGTGATTTGGGTTAAATCTCCATATTTTGAGTTCGAGATTCTATGGTTGAAAAATTTCCAATTAGTAATGAAAAGCCCTGTATATCCTACTTTCCCAACCTGAAGCATTAGTTACCTGTGGACAGGTTCGATAAACCTCCATTTTCGGAAATTAGGCACAATATATCTACATTAAAATACGGTGTACCGGATTTACTTCAAAGGGTTGATATCAAATAAATATTATTATTACCATTTAGATCTAATTGATCGTTGAGTGAGATGTCAGCATTTTTGAGTTTGTTGATTTCTAATGATTCTAAATGTTGAGTTAACGTTAAACTATTGATGTCATTTGAATATTGAAGTAAAATTAAATAATAATGATAATGTCACGTATGTGCTAGTTGGGATTTGCTGAGGGTTGATACTCAATAAAAAGGACTTAAGTTTGAACAACAAAAACAAATATGGATTTATTAATGATGAATAATTACAATTTTGACATTCCTTGAAGAGGCATTGGGCTGAAGATTCAATGAATAATGAAAATGGTACTTACAATAATCTAACACAACAATTTGGGGATGTCCCAATCGGGACATCCCCGTTGCCACCAGCAACCGTCCGCTATTCGGACCGAAAGTCAAATCCCCCTTTAATTTGTAGTTTATTCAGAAATTCAGAAAAAGTTTATTCAGAAAGAATTACAATAGGTTTATAAAATAATTGAATGACATTTTACAATAATTAGAGCTACCTATATAAGTTATTGCACCTAGATTACAAGCAATCGGTATGTGCAAAAATCTAAGAGGTTATGTTAGTTTCTCAACATATAAAGTAGTGAAATAAATTATTATTATCAATATTATTATCCAACAACCTACATGTACTCAAATTAAGAAATGCTAAGGGAATGAGAATAAATACAAGAATAAAAGGAAGAAAAATCTTATGCACGAAATGCAGAGAATTACCTACATTAGTTTTACAAATGTTTTATAGTTACTGTAGATGATTGGCTCTCATTTTTTTACAAATGCATCATATTTAGAAATATTTCTTATGTGAATTGGTATAGAATTGTAAATTTTTGGAGCTAGGCTCGTAATGAATCTTTGGTTACCGTCTTTTCTGTAAAAAGGAACAATTAAATTCTGGTTGGATATTTGTCTAGTTTGTAAGTAAGTCCTTGTTTTTATACAAAAAAAGACAAATATTATAAAAATATAGCATTCTGATGTTGAGTATATTGCCGTCATAGAGCTTTTCCGTAGCGAATTGTTTGTCTTTTTGAAAAATAACCTTTAAAATATAGTTTTGTACAACATTCAGAGGTACGAGTGAGTTTATGTATAGACCACTCCACACAATTATAGCATACTGTAGAATAGACTCAACTAAATCTTTATGGATAGATATAAGAAGTTTTTTATTCATGAATTTACGTAGCTCATAAAACTTGAAAACTAGCCTTCTCGTTTTACCAACTAGATAATTAACATGATTTGACCATTTTAAATTTTTATCAACTATATATGACACCTAAATACTTAATTTTGCTAACTTCATTAATTTTTAGTCTTGTTCTTAGTAGCTGTAGGAAGTTGAAATTTGGTCTGTTGACATCAGTTAGAGAAAATGCAATAAATTTTGATTTATCTATATTTAGGGTTAATTCATTAAAGTCTAGCCAGTCTTTCACCATTGCGATACCAAGTTCTGCTTTAGTTTTCACACCTTCCCAAGTATCATCGCTAAATACCAAAACTGTGTCGTCCGCATACGATATGATTAAGCCTTGTATGTTATTGCTCAGTAATGAATTGATATAGATAACGAATAGGAGAGGACCAAGTACAGTTTCCAGCGGGATGCCTAAATTGATCGTTCTATAGTCGCTCATGGTGTTATTTATTCTAACCTGCTGAATTCTGTCCTTCAGATACCTGCGGAAGATGTTCAACACAGCGCCTCTCACACCATTGTGCTCAAGCACTTCTAGCAGTTTTTCATGAGGCACTGGTATCCACACACACCACAAATGTTTCTGTTATTGAAAAATGTTTTGTCACGAATGAGGACAGTTGAATTGCTGAGAAATAATATAACAAACTCGATAAATTAGAACAGTGAAATAATAATAATAGTAGTAGTAATATTTGAGAATAATTTGGAAAATATCGTTTCGTGACCATATCACCTTCATGTGATCGAATATGATTAGAAACATGATCCCTACTCTGGTGTTATCAACACTTATGACATATAATATAAATATTTGTGGTCGTAGGATAAAAGTGTACAAAACTCGTTGGAAAGTGCATTTCCTGCGCTCGTTTCGTTTCCGCACTCGCCGCTCTGCGGCTCGTGCTATAAACGTCCACTCGCGCGAAATATGTCACTTTCCACACTAGTTATGTAATATACTATTACATGTATAGCTTGCTCAAATCATGATTTTGGCATCAGTGAACTCATTGGTTCACCTTATCACTTTTAGAATCGTTTTCTGTGGGATATCTAATTTTTGAAGATATTTTTGGAGGGATCCACCCCAGCTGAGTATTGCATAGTGTAATTAATGGGATTGGGAAAAAGACTTACACTTCTTTATTTACCAGAGAAGCATATACAAGTCTACCAAGTACAGCTGTTCTTTTTTAGCTATTTCAGCTGGCAATTCGAACATTCCCAAATCTCCTCCGGCCAATAGTCCATAAAAAGCGCACTTAATCAGAAATTACAACCGAAAATCGACCTCTTCGAATCCGTAGGCAAATCATCTAATTTAATTTAACTTGAAGATAAGTACTTTGCCAGATACAGAGTGATTCATGGGTAATTTAAACTCGAAAGTACTATTTTTTTCTGCATGAAATCTGCTACTTTAAAATTGCTACTTAAAACGTAAAAATGTAGGTTAATCCAATGATTATAAAATCATTCCACTGTGACATAAATGTTGTCCATCTTCAGTAAGGATATGTTCAGCTAGTTTCGTGTCGATGTGTCTTTTCATTATATTGTATTTATGTTCCTTCGTCCTTACTGAAAGAGGTCTCTTGGTTTCACCGGTATAAAATTTTCCACAAACACAAGGAAAAGAAGATAACCCGAAGAGAATAATCGAGGAATCTGCTTGCATTCTTCTGAACGGAGATAATAGCATAGCTAATTCCTGTTCAGTTGATATAGTTAGAACATGGTATTCCCTACTGAAACCTGAAAATGAAAATGGTAGATCGAAGATTGATCAAGAAAACATCCTGTAACTCATTTGATTATACCAACGTCACCAATTGTGAGAGAAGTGTCAGACGAATACGAATTTGCCATACGAAAATCCATTTTTTATGTTGAGAACGGGAGCAGATTCGTTCCCGAAACGTCCAAAGATAAGCGAAAATTTGATATTTTCTCTATATACGTCTATTCCTCTTCTCCAAAACTTTTTCAATAATAATTGTCACTGATAAGCTAGTGAATTTTTCTTTTAGGCTCTCTGATAAGAAAATTCTTTAAACGCAGTGACAATTCAAGTTCAAGTTTATTTCGTCATTTTTGACACAAATTGTATATGTGACACGTCGAAAACATAAAAACAGATATACAAACAAAGTACTCATGAATAGTACAGCAAATACGCATCATATTAAGAAAGGTTCTCATACTCTTTGAGGGAGTAAAAGCAACTTGTTAGAAGATATTCTTTGAGGAGCTTTTTAAATTTCACATGGTTTTTTTTTTTTAAGTGGTTTGGGGAAGTAAGTTGAAATATTTTGTTCCTGAGTAATTTGGGAATTTTTTATAACCGGAATAGTTACATTTGGTCAAATGGAAATCATTTCTGTTCCTTGTAAAATGATGATGGATTTCTTTATTCCAGCATGAAAGAAACGGAATTTAAATGAACATAACTTAGCGATTTATAAATGTAAATATTGTAAATGCATGGTAGTGTATGAATCCGGTAATTTTTAAATGTTTCTTTGCAAGATTTTCTATATTTGACATCAAAAATCAGACGCAAAAAACGTTTCTGCATAATAAAGAACCGATTCACATCTGATGCTAGTCCCCAAATGGAAATATTCATACTTATTTTGGAATATACCAATGCATAGTAAATGTACAGTAGATTATGATTCGTGAAATTCGACTTCAATGTTAGGAAAGCGTAATAAGTTTTTTTCAGTATTGTGCACAGGTATTCAATTTTGGGACAAATCATCTGATTTGTCCTCATGTATATTGAAATAGTATTCATATTTTCATTTTATAGAGACTAGGAGAGAAAATCCCAAAAAATCTGGAATAATGAATAATAATGCGAATTTCAAATTCATCGTCTACCTACTTCAGAACGTTAAAAATTTTAAACCACCAAAAACTCAACTAACTAGATCAAATGTAAATATATGATGACGTCTGATGATCTAGATTGGGCATAGTACAGTCATCAAGAAACAACAAGATCTCTCGGTGAAGATAGGCTCTGAAAGATACAGTGGCGTAATCAAGAAGGGTCCATCATGGATTTCGGAGCCGCCCAACTATAGAACTGTCTGAAAATCAAACAAACTGATAAACATATCTGAAGAAATGAACATATGCGAATGGAAAAATTCCAAAAATAAGGAAACATTTTTGATGTAAGTTCTAACTTGAATTGGGTAACACTAAATTTCCGAAAATTTAATTTCTCAGATGAAAAATGCCGCCAGGGCAGCATTCCAAGAAAGAACAAGCTTTCCAATCATCAAGCGACAACCGAACTCAGTTCAGTGTACCAGTATATCACCTGATGAACTGGAAATCTTATCGTTTGTGAAGTTTTTACATTTGCCATGGATTTCCATCAAGTAACGGCGAAATAAATTCAGAATATGTCACATTTTCTCCCTAGGGAATAATACGAGACTTCTGCCCCTCTTTTGTTAGCAGAGAAACTAACTTCTACACCCGCCGGCGTAAAAAGTTATATAATATGAAGCTCTTCATTTCAGTTCTTAAGTATTTGGGTGATTGACATTTTTATTCATCAAAGCATCCCCGATTTCATTATCAAATCTTTTGAAGTGCAGTATTGTACTGAGAAAAATCATCGACCTCATCCATCGTTTTTGTTTCGATTTATGTTGGATTTTTGATCATTTTGAATCACGTTTGAAAATCATGTTTCACAGAGAGTGTAATTCAATTGGGTGGAACTCTTGTATACTGGTGTTTCTGATGTCAATGTTAATCTAGGTAGGTACCCTTTGTACTCGAATGTATCAAACGGAGGAGATAAATATAAGGCCTGTTCGTTTGTATTGTCAAATTTGCTGAAATCGATTTTTTCCTATAGTTGTCTTTGTTCATGATGTAAACAGAGAAAGTCATAGAAAAAAATCAAGTTCAACAGGTAGAGCAATCACGAACGATAAAGGCCTATATAAACATGCACTTGATGCAGAAACATTCTTCTAGTTCCTTCCAATGTCGATGATGGTTGGGAATGTGAGTTGGATGATTTCACTCTTCTTCTCCCATAAGTATGGGCTAAATATGAAAAAATCATCAGATTTCACAGTTCAAATGAAACTAATCACAAAATCATCAAAGTGGCAGAGAGATCACCAAATCTGGTGATAAATCACCAACATTGGCAACACTGATTGATGAGGACCATCCCAGGCCGAGTTGCTGTTCTCAGTACTATTGTTCTTTTCTAGTATATTTCATACATATTTAGTACATCAATACAATCAACACTGATCTAGTACAAAAACAAAAACCGGATGGCCCCATGAGGTAGCTCAAGTTTACCAAACAATTATTTGGAGAAGATATGTTATAATTGGAATCCTCATGAAGCCCTCATTGATAAAAAGTCCACAATTTCCAATTCATTGGAGAAACAATGAGCTGTTATTGATGAATTGATTTGACTTTGAAGTTTGAATCATCCATTTTATCTTATTTATTGTATACCTTATAGTATTTGATCTCAATCAGTAACTCCAAGAAAAAATTGAAGCTTATTATTTCTACTGTTAGTTAGGTTCTTGCTCAATGACATCTGGCCATGTCATCTTGATTCTCTGCTGTACATGTAACAGCTACATTACTGTTTGCTTATTGTTTATTTCATCGTTTTCGCTATACAAGGAAAAAAAAGTTTCGTTGCACCAACAAAATAATTTTTGTCATTTTGTTTTTGTTAAATTACACATAATTTCGCGAAATCAACAGAATATTATGTTCATTCCAAATGAGCAACCTATTCGAAGAGACCAAATAATTTGATTGAAATATTTACTTACTTGAACAAAAGTTTCATTTCATTCAACAATATTTATAGTTGACATGAAACAAATTTTGTTGATCCAACTATTGTCTCATTGTTCAATCAATCATAATATGCATTTTGTCTATTCGGCAAAATTAAATTTATTTTGACAAAGATTTAACTAGATACAACATCATATTTTGTCGAGTCAACAATCATTTTATTGTGCAACCAATCAAAGGTTTTTTCTATTCGACAAAATTGAATTGATTATGACAACATTATATTTTGTTGATTCAACACATCACTATCAAGAAATATGTTGTTATTTCAAACAAATCACTTTGTTGAACAGAACCCACAAATACATTATATTAACCAAATATTTTGTTAATTGATTATCTGGCTGCATTTTTGCCACCAGGTGGCGTTTCTTCCGACCTTCCTACGCTCGCCTCGATTGGGGTGTACATATACCTACCTAAAACATCCATTTTTTTTTTTTTTTTCATCGATTGGAGCGCACGAAAGGGAATCCCTATAATGTTCAAAGAACATCGTGCTAGAATTTCCTATGACGCTTATGTCGCTTATACAAGCTAACAGTCTTGAATCAACTATGAGGAAATTGATCTCTGATTTCACTTCGTTCTGAAATTCAGTTATTGGATTTTTCAAATATTATTCAGTAAAATATTTTGTCAATTTTAAACACAATTTGGATGATCGAAGAATATATATTGTTATTTCAACATATTCAGTCTCTTAAAAACTGAAAATTTTGTCACTTGAATGAAATGACATAATCATTTCAATCAACTGAATCGTTCATAAGAGCAAATATTTTATCATAACAAAAAAATAGTCTTTGTTTATTCAACCAATTCCTGCTGTTAATTTGAATCAATAATGAGTTACATCAAATGAATTCTGAATTGAAAACTGACAAAAAATATTTGTTGCGGTGACAAAATATTTTGTCGTGGATATATGAAATTCAGATTTTGTTGAATTTACAAAAATTTTGTAGTTTCAAACAACATTTTTTTTCTGTGTATCTATCAAACGAATTAATTGTTTCCTCTAGTTCATTCTTTTCGGGTTGAGTTGAATAACAGTTTGATGCTGATACTTCGCCTTTTCATTATTGTAGTTTGTGTCTGATTGTGTAAAATATTTTGTTATTTTGTTTATTGTTGTTCTGCAAATGATGAATAAGGACGTATATTTTTATTATTACTATTATTATCTGTTCTTTTTCGTCTCTTATTTTCGGCTTTAGTTGAATTCTTATGAATGAATATGAAGTTTTTCATCAAATGTGTTAATCGTAAATTTTGAAGTGTTATATTCTCAATTTAGTACAATATACCTACTTGAATTTAGTACAATTTCGGAATGACTTCTAGTACAAATTGAAATTCTGAAACGCACCACTGATCTCAGGTTGCAGTTCGAAATACGCCACTGCGAAGATATGAATCTTCTCGCAGCACGAGACCGTCTCATCACCTTCTTCGGCGGCAGATCTTCACTTCCCTAACGACTTCTGACTGGGGACCGCCGATAATTCACCTCTCAAAATACGCAAATAAAACAATACCTCACCGTTTTCGGCAAACGATAAACCACCTCGATGTCGGCTAAACGGGTTTTTGAGCTTTAAACGGCCTTTAAATACCCGAAGAGGTGCTCTTTTTCCATGTAAATCTGACACCGGACAGAGCCATATCACGTACGGCAGAGTACTTATTTTTTATCTTCTAGTTAAATTGAATTAGTGAACTGACTTTGCCTACGGATTGAAACGAGCGAAGTTAAACCGATTTTTTTAAACGAGGTGCCAACTATAATTTTTTTTATCGAATCCCGACTTTATACTTGGGATCCTGACTTTAAAGTCGGCCTCCGACTTCAAGCTCGGGATCCTGGCATTAAAGTCGAACCCCATTCCCAACTCTTGAGCTCAATTTATCTTTTCATTATTCCAGTTTTTTTTGGGATTTTCTCTCCTCGTCTCTATAAAATAAAAATATGAATACTATTTCGATATACGTGTAGTTAGGACGAATCAGATCATTGCCCGAAAATTTCTGCGTTTAAAGAAATTTCAGAGAGCCTAAAAGCAAAATTCACTAGCTTGTCATTTTTGATGTTGAAAATGGGAGCAGATTGGTTCCAGAAACGTCCGAAGATTATTAAAAATTTGATATTTTTCTGTAAACCTTCATTTCTCTTCTGAATTCTTCTATTAGGCTTTCTGGCCATACAATCCGGAAATTCAGAATTTCATACCAACAAGAATATATTTTCTACGGACCTCTTGACCTCTTGTACCGACTTGGCGAAACTTCTTCATTTTTCTTCGCTGTAGATAATTGTTTATCTTGATGAGCTCTACATCCAGTAACAAATATACTAAACCACTGAAACACTCTGTATATACAAAACTTCAATACCTTCAGGTATTATCAACGATAGGCAATATGGCTTCCGTCATCAGAGATCAACTGGTGACCTGTTCGCTCACGTCTCACTTATATGGCAGCAATCTATTGAAAAAATGGTGAAACCTCAACCGTGGCACTTGATATCTACTAGGCAATCGATCGAGTCTGGCACCACGGACTCCTCGCCAAGCTTCCATCTAATGGCTTGCCTCCCCAGATATGTTATCTGCTAACTAGTTTTCTCTCAAACAGGTCTCTCCATGTAGTGGTCGACGGAGTTTCATCTGACTCTCTTATCATAAATGCTGGTGTTCCGCAAGGATCAATTCTAGCACCAACACTATTCCTACTCCATATCAACGATTTGTAAGAAGCAACTTCATGTCCAGTACACAGCTTCGCGGATGATAGTACCCTCCATACCGCCTCCTCTTCCAGGGCTCCAATACCAGCCAGGCAAATCAGAAACGAACGAGGGAGCATGCCTTATCTCTAAAAAAGCCGATCGCACTGTGCCCAACATAAGCTTGTCAGGAGTAACCATACCTTTGAAGACATCCATTTCGATGCTTGGTATTACTATCAGCAATAACCTTTCTTGGGAAAATCAGGTGAGATCAATTGCTAAAAGTGCATCCTAAAAACTTGGTTTTCTGTTTCAGACTAGGAGCTATTTCACTCCCACTCAGCTGCTTATGATCTATGAGGCACAGATCCGACCTGTCCTGGAATATTGTTCCCATATTTGGAGTGCAGCACATAAACATACCCTGTAACTGTTGGATCCTCTCCAAAAAAGGGCAATTCGTCTCGTGGGTGATGCCTCGCTCACAAACTCACTCACTGGAACACCTTAGAAAAGTTGGCGATCTGGCTCTATTTTATAGATATTTTCGTGGATGATGCTCTTCTGAAATATCAACAATTGTTCCTTCCTTGGTAGTCCCCGCTAGATTAACTCGTCGAGTTGAGGCTTCGCACCCCTTACTGGTCACTTTGGAGACCTGCAGAACTTCTCTCTCCAAAGACTCGTTCACCCAACGAACTGCGAGGTTCTGGAACACATTGCCATGGGAGGTGTTCTCCGAGGCATATAACCTCCAGAAATTTAAGAAGAACACCACTTTCTACCTCACTCCCCTTGGTTCTCACGATGTTCTCTGAACATTACAGGATATCCTTCTTCGTGGGAACCAGAACATAAAAAAAAATTCACCCTCGATTCACGTCAGCAGTTCCTACCAATTCCGCCAAAGATGTATGCTGCCGATTGCCCTTCAGTATACCTGCTAATTATTTTCGTTTGTCGTAAATTTACCATCAGATAGTAGCATCGAAAATTCTATGACATACGTTCCTTGTCTTTGTAGATCGATCTACGGATACAGCATTATTACCGTCAACGAGATTTGAAGATGCCTTGCGGTTAAAAGTTAAACTCCGGCCACTTTGTTTCAGCAGGAAGGATCGAGGGCCACCATTTTATTACGCATCAAAATCTCTGTAACATCGCAGTAAAAAAACTGCCGGTGCGGTTAATTTATATCTCTGTTCGGCTATTAATCTGTTGTAAGGAGGTATACGATATCGGAAATATATCTTTACGTTATTTACAACTTGTCCGGTGTCAGCGTTGTAACGTGAGAATATAATAATGATGACTGAGGAGGAAGCCATTTATGGGATATGGAGAAATATCCTGGCATCAGGTGAATCTCGAACGAGGGTTTCAAGGACAGTGCCAATATACAGTATGGCCTTTTCAAGATCTAAGAAATTTTCCTGACCTGAGATGGGATAATTACATGCGATGAAACCATAAAAGAATTAGCCGTGACGGGGTCGTATTTATTTTGTTGTTGGCTTGACACATTCTGGAATACTGTTAGTTATTAAGTTCTGCAGTGTTTGTGTTTGAAGATGACCAGTGCAAAAGCCGTTTCAGGCAGTAGCCGAAAATGTTTGCCATTTTTTTTTTAATTCCAACAAGAATTCCATAATGTATTGTCACCGAAATTATGAACACCTGCCAAATTTCAAGTTAATCGGAGATATGGAATTTTTGTTGAAATTAAAAAAAATGGCTGCTCCAAGATGGCGGACAAGATTTGGTCCGATTCCATTCAAAATTGGTAAGTGGGGGTTTTTGAGGACGGAGATCATGATTTTTTTGTTAAAATTTATAAATTCAAGATGGGGCTTCCAAGTAATTATTTGTTTTTGTGTAAATGACGATAACTCCGTTGTTATCAACACAAAACTATTACTGCCACATATCATCTGTAAGAGAAAAAAAAGTTATTGGCAACTAAGTCATAGTGACAAAGTTGGTGCTGATATGTCAAACTCTAGAAGGGTTGGTATAAATTTCATATTTTTTTTGGAATCACTTTGAAAAACTGCCATGAGAATGTGAAATTCCTATTTGAATATTTTCATAAACAAAGAAGGTACGGAGGAGACATGAAAATGATCAAAATCTGTTTTTTGCGTGTAAAACAAAAACGAATAGATTTTATCAAAATATTTTTTCACATTATAGTTGGCCTTGACAAACACCACATTTGGTGTCATTTAACCGACCTCGTATCTCTCACCGTTAAAAAGATACCCATGGTGAGCATGGTAAGTGGGACACACTGTATGTCTATTAGAGTTATAATGTCAAGCAATTATTAGAGGTTTTGGAATGTTACAATTTCGAAAGAGAATACGTTTGCGATAAAATTGCATGGGTAGCAGGTCACGAAATAATTCGGCTTCAGCCATATTACTGCATTTTTAATCCGATCAAGTTGATATGGCATAAACAAAAGTCTAATATACGCGAGTAAAATAATACACCAACTTTAAATCCTAGTGTGATTGTACTGAGAACTGGAGAAACTGTACTGAACACGTTGAAAAAATTGAAAATTCTTATCGTTCTATGTATAGGTATATGAATATCGTAGAACCCATAAAAAGAATTATTATTAATTTGGAAGATATTAGTGATAGTGAAAACGATTCAGAGTAAGATATGGTGTGTTTTATGTTGTCCTTAAATGTTGTTATTATGTTTTATGTTCTGGTTCCCACGAAAACGGATATCCTGTAATGTTCAGAGAAAATCGTGCGAACCGAGGAAAATAAGGTTGGAATTGGTGTTCTTCTTGAATTTCTGGAGGTTATATGCCTCGGGGAACACCTTCCTTTGCAATGTGAAGCCTCAACTCGACGGGTCATTCTCGCGGGGACTGCCAAGGGAGGAACAATTGTTGATATTTCAGAAGAGCATCGTCCATGAAAATATCTATAGACTAGAGCCAGATCGCCAACTTTTTTACGATGTTCTAGAGAAGTGAGTGAGTTTGTGAGCGAGGCATCACCCACGAGACGAATTGCCCGTTTTTGGACAGAATCCAACAGTTTCAGGATATGTTTGGGTGCTGCACTCCAAATATCGAAACCGTATTCCAGGGCAGGTTGAATCTGTGCCTTATAGATCATAAGCAGCTGACTGGAAGTGAAATAGCTCCTGGCCCGAAACAGGAAACCAAGTTTTTGGGATGCACTTTCAGCAATTGATCTCACTTTTTTTTATCGCTTGGAGCGCACGAAAGGGAATCCCTATAATGTTCACAGAACATCGTGCGTTCCTAGGGAGGATAGGGACAGTAGGTAGGTATTGGAATTTTTTTTGAACTTCTGGAGGATATATGTTGTTGGGAATACTTCCACAGGCAATGAATTCCAGAGCCTAGCCGTTCTACGGATGAAGGAGTCTTGATAATGTGCTGAAGGAAGGTTATTGCTGATAGTAATACCAAGCATCGAATGGATGTCTTCAAAGATATGGTTACTCCTGACAAGCTTATGTTGGGCACAGTGAGATCGGCTTTTCTAGAGAAAAGGCATGCTTGTATCTTGTTTGCATTGAAATCAACCAAGTTAGTATTACTGCAAATTTTTGTTTGTTTATTCAATTCTTGACCAACTCTTATATATAACTCTTATTTCGACTCATTCTGAAATATTGTCAGTCATTATAAGTTATGCAGTTAGTTATTTACTCAAAATGGATACATACAAAGTATTTTGTTCTTCTATGGAATAGTATAGACTACGGAAAAGGGACAGAATGGAATTAAAATCATTTTTCAACATCGATCTAGTTTTTCTCAAAACAGTAATCTCTGCAGATCAACATTCATTGAGAGGAAGAAGTTTCAAAATAAGAGCCTTTTATGATCGCGAGACATTTTCGAATAAAACAAAGTTATTTCATTATGCAGTTCTATCCAGTTTATAACAAATAGTAACAGGTAAGGGTAGCACTAGGTATATTTCTGGTGGTTGCCTACTAAAATGTCCATCATCTATCCGTTTCATGTATTATCTACCGAATCTAGGACGAAAATATACAAAGCAGTCCCATTTATCCTCCTTACCCACAATCCCGCAGTTGAATTCTTCAGATTCGTGAGAAAAAAATATCGAGATTACAGAATCTTCCTGAAATCATCTCTATAATTTGGAGTAAATTAGGACCATTTGATTGATTAGACATTTTGATAAGCTGTTTAACTTTCGGTAGCCGTGTTTGATAGGGGTTTGTATATGGTTTCGGGGATTTTTGAAGAAAACATTCCTCCATTGTCTAATGAAGTGTCGGAGATTGAAAGTGTGAGATTGTAAAGTGAATAAAAACGATACTTGGGGATGATTCATAAAATTAACGCAACGATATGTGATATGTGATTTAGATTGGGGTATGAGGTATGGAGTTATTTTTATCTGACACTTGACCAAATTGCTGCCTTCGAAAGAAATTTCGATAGGCATATAGATAGAGGAATAAATTATTCTCTGAAAGATTCCGCTAGTTACATTCGAATGAATTTCTATACAATGATGAATTTTTAGTATCTGATGAGTATTCACAGCAGTCTATAACAAGTACCAATCTGCAAAGAGGCACTTACATCTCTTCAATTTGATGATCATGACATCATCATCACCCTGAGAATAAATAGTACACTGAAATACTATAGGAACAATGGCTCTCGATGAAAATCGCTGAATGTTTGGTATGTTGCAGACTTTGATATACTGAATAGATATTCCATTGAACGATCCTCAAAAAATGGACAGTTTTTCCGATATAGACCTTTAAAGGTCATATTTTCGAGAAAAAAAAGTATCTGAAAATGGTTGAAATTTTGGCATGTTGTAGATAGGAATGAACTGATGAAAAATCCAATTGACTTAACCTCAAAAAATGCCGCTTGGTTTCATGGCAAAAAATTCCCATTAAAATGTCGAGTTTACTTCGACGACAAAAGCTCTTGTGTAAGTGAAAAAAAAATGAGACAAAACTCGAAATCATCTCCAAAACGTTTATGCCCACATCACTCTTTCACTTCACTTTGAGCTATGGACCCCTAGAATAGGTTCAAACGTATTTTTTCGTTTCGATAATCGACCTCCAAATGTACGTATGGAAAATATGATAAATGGAACAATCATCAATAGACGAAGTTGCTGTTTTCGAATTATTATTTGGCATTTCTATCTTCTAAAAACAAATCTTCATATGATATATACATCCACAGGTGGAGAAAACTGAAGAGAGGATGAAATGAAATAAATATTATTTAAAATATGGTTATAGTCTTTCCGAAATCAATGGGGTTGTAGGTATACAAACTAGTCGAATTCATGCCATATATCTATTTTATTTTGATCATTTCATCTATTATAAAAGTATTTGATACACTCATATTCATTACTTAAAATAATACAAAATGTGTGTGAGTGGAGTGGTGTGTACTGAAGTATACACAATACATAAATCGTATCGTATAGTATAATTGCAATGGATTGATCGCAATTTTTATGTTATGAAATATCGTGAATTTCAATAATTATTTACAATATGTAGAGAGATCTGAAGAGAAAACGGGTTTGCGACAGTGAAAAAAAATTTTTTGAGGTTAGGTCAATTGGATTTTTTCATCAGTTCATTTCTATCTACAACATACCAGAAATTTAGCCATTTTCAGAGATTTCTCATCTGAAAAAAATGCATTTGGAGGTCAATATCGAGAAAATTGACAATTTTTGGAGGTTAGGTCAATTGGATTTTTTCATCAGTTCATTCCTATCTACAACATGCCAAAAATTCGACAATTTCCAGATACTTTTTTTTTTCTCAAAAAAATTACATTTGGAGGTCAATATCGGAAAAACTGTCCATTTTTTGAGGTTAGTTCAATGGAAGATCTGTTCAGTATATCAAAGTCTACAATATACCAAAAATTCAGCGATTTTCATCGAGAGCCATTTTCCCTATAGTTTAGTGCGGGGTCCTCTACCAAATCAAGTGCTTTGCTTATACCATATTTCAATATATTAATCATTTGCCCTGAAGCTATTATAAGCGAAAATATTCACTTAACATTATTCTACTAAGTGTTCTTTTCCAGACCATATCAATGTACTTTTTTTTTATGGTTTTTTTATGAAAAGGGATATCCTGTAATGTTCAGAGAACATCGTGAGAACCAAGGGAAATAAGGTAGGAATTGGTGTACTCCTTGAATTTCTGGAGGTAATATATATGCCTTGGGAAACACATCCCTTGGCAATGTGTTTCAGAACCGCGCTGTTCGTTGGATGAACGAGTCTTCGGGAAGAGATGTTCTGCAGGTCTCCAAAGTGACCACGAAGGGGTACGAACGAAGCCTCAACTCGACGAGTTATATAATCTCGTGGGGACTGCCAAGGGAGGAACATTGAGCTGTCAAAAACAACCATCACAAAAGAAATGAGCTACACCTGATAATAATTATTTCGAAATTTGTAATTTTGGAAGTATTGAAGTAGTTGAAGTAAGAATTTATTGCACTCACTACAATCAACAATAAAAATGGATAGCGTGAAACTTGAAGAAGTGATGTTGGGGGTTGTTTTTCAGGGGTAGTTTGACAGAAGTCGACTTTGACACAGTGTCTTCGCAGTCGTTTGAGTTTGACAAATGTGTAATTTTTCAATTTTTTCTCCAAGCAGCATAACTGAGATATTGACTGCATGAAAATATCTGGGACACCCGGTATATCTCTGTTGATATCCGCGCTATATAAGAAAACTAGTACACATCGCTTCATCATTGTTCAAGTCAACTTTGATTATGATTTTGAACAATTCAATATTCTATTTATATCTAAAAAATAGGGGTCGCCAACTTCTTGAAATTTTCAAGATCTTGTCTCGGTCTTATCTTGATCTGAAGACAAGATCAAGACAATAAGTAACTTTAGATTCTAAGACAAGACATTTTTTGCCAATTCCAAGATTTCTTGTCGAGAAAACAGGATATCTTGAAATTTCTCGATTAAGAATAAAAAGTGCGCGACGTCGTTTGCCTTTGTCAGAAAAAAAAAATTAAAATCGGGGAACCACCAGATTGCCGTGACAGCAGGCGACAGGGTTGCCATTTCTACTGTATTTTCAGGAGATCTACTGATTTGCATATTGATCTACTGATCTGCTGAAACATTCATAATCTACTGAAAAAAATTATGACACTCATTCATCATTATAATCAATATTGATCTCAAGTCAATCACATAGACACTTGATATCTTGGGTAATATTTGGGAACGCTCTGTAAATAACTTTTCTGGCGCCACTGATTTCAATTTCGAAAGCGTCTAAGCGCTTGATATGTTGGTGAAAATTAACTCACTTTTCCGCAGGAAAATAGTAATTTTTCGTTACCTGTCAATATAGATGAAATGTCAAACTATTTTTCCGTCACAGAAAACTACATATTTTTTTTGACGTCATAGGTTCATGCCATTATCCTGAAATTTGTATAGCATGAAATGAATCTACTGAATTTCTTTCAACGACAAGGTTAAGGTAATTTTTCAAATTATCTCACACTGTGGGAAAATCCTTGCACAACATAATTAATTTTCCAATGCTTCGAGCATATTCTCATAATACCCTTTTAATATCATGTATAATATCGAAAACCTGATGGTGGGAAATCATATGTCACGCTCTAGGTTCAATTCACGAAATTGTTTTGGGGCCAAGCTGCCACCTTGATTACATCATGAAGCTATAATTTTACACCCAACTAATATTGAACGGATATTACCAAAAAATAAGTTAACTGAAATAAGTGCGAGTACCGTAAAAAATCGATTGAAAAATAATCACCACCATGTAATACCAATGCACGGACTATATGGTCTGGTGTGATGTTGTTTCAATGGAACGTGGAATGATAATTAATTATTGGCATTCAAAATATCTACACTTTGTCGTTAGGTACCTGAATTGGTTTTTGCAATACCTCTCAAGCTTTTTTTATGTAAATGATAAGTCTATACGTTGTTCAAAATCGTTGAATTTCAGAACTCATTTCAAACGTAACGTCATGGCTGCCATTTGTCACGATGAAATAGATGGTTAGTCAATCCATATCGATTTGTAAGGGGTTTGCTTGGCTTGATAGTTTGCGAGAGGTAATATTCGAATAGGTACTAATAGTTTAGGGGTAACTGAGAGTACGAGACTATATTCAAACATAACAATTTGTATTATAACATGTAACAGTATGGGTAGTGATGACAAATATGAATAAACAACCATGAATATAAAGACCTAATAACAACTCACATTATAATATGACCATTAGGAAGAGCTCTTGTCAAGTCAAGAGTAGCCCCAGACCAGACTAACTTCGGAACCCTTACATCCAATATTTATATACATCATTTTATTAGATTTGCACGTTTCTCATGAGAGTTCCTTGGTCAGTTTTCATAGTTCAATGTCAACGGATGATTTGATTAACTTCATGTTAATAACACCCTCATGGTTGGAAATTACTAATATACCGTATGTGACGTCAGTTTTTATGCTGTTTCGTTATTGGTCAGATAATCTTTTATTTCCACTCATGGAGCAAGGTTGTCAAGTCACCAATTATAAACAAGTTATCAAGAAGATCTAAGAGTCCTGTCGTTGAATAAAACATAATAGGAGGAACTCATAACCTTTATTCTTGACTCTTTTGAGCAACCAGCATGTCCAAATATTTTTTATTCTCCATAACAAAATATCATGTGAATGTTGGAGACTTGGCAACGTTGTGCTGAATGCTGAGAACTGAGACCACGCCCTCAGATCGTGCGCGGGGTTGTCACGTTCACCAATTCAAATGCCCTCTAGTGTGAATCGATATAATTATTATTGACAAAAATGTATTATAAGCAATGAGCCACAAATCATAAGGGAACATTTTGAGACAATTGAATTTTTATTGCCAATAATTAGGAATATTACCAATACAATGCTCACTTGAGAATGTATGAATTCTTGAATGAGTAATATTTCTGAAATGTTCTGTAAATGTCTATAGCCGTTTGAAAATTAGCATGGCATTATTGATGATTTCAGCACCTAAAAATCGACCGACAAATTCTTGAAAAATATGAAATTGAAAGGTATTTGAGGGATGATTCTATCAAAGATATAAAAAAATTCAGTCCACTCGCCTATTCAAAGAAGTTTTCCTTATACACCTCCTATGTGATATTTAGGAATGAACTGATATATGCACTGACTATCATTGTTTCCTGAAAACAATGATTACGCGTAATTAATGGATGCTTGACAATATTTCCAAGAGATGAAATCTTATGAATTCAAGAATATTCAATGGTGAATTCGAGAAAGGGCGGGTTTGGCAATCTAGAGAGATGTCACTTTCATACAAATACTCACATGAGTATCTCCATTGAAGACATTCTCTATGATAGTACATAGTTTGGAACAAGACATTTCTCCAAGAACTGATGTTTTATTTCTAGAGACTATAATACTGTTTTTTGGATGTATGATACTTTGATATTCATCATACAGGACGTGAAAAATAATTCTCAATTGAGAAAACCTCATCACGAATCTGCGATTGAAGGTCTATTATAGAAATAACAAGTTTCCATCGTTCGAGTTCGAACCCCTTGATTGGCTGAAACTATTGAAGAGGGATATTTTCAGATATACTTATGAACATAAAAAAAAGATATATATATATATATAAAGAAATACATTGACAATTCGCATTCTCTATGTGAGGAAAATATCAATTCTTTCTCGGTTTATTCAACAGAAAACAACTACTTTCCTGGCTATATGCCACGACGAACATTGAATTATATCTTTTGAACACACACGATAAGAATTATGAAGGAGAATGCAAATTCTCTACTTCAGAAGATTTTGTTTTTCGACATTTGCATTTCAGCAAAAGTGAACAGTGGTAGATTTTCACTGTCCTAGTCGTCAATTTCCGTCTGGGCCTTTAGTTGCACTCAGGGTAAATGATGTGGAACTACATCGTCTTCAGCTCCAGAATCTTCATCGGTATCGCAGTTTCCGTTGGGTGGAAAAATTATTATGCCTGTAGAAATGTCCGGCGTAGAGTCATTCTCCAGTTGCTCTGAGAGCTCTGCCATGGTTAGTGGCGTTTTCCAATACTTGCAAAAAGAAACCGCATATAATCCTACCGTCCTTTCGAAAGGACTCGATCAATTGAACGCCTCTGGATTGATCGAGAAGTGTGAAACATTACCACAAATATAGAAAAAAACTAACTTTATTACGTTATATGTTGAAAGTATTCTAAACAACAAGAAAAAAATTAACGAGTTTCAACATGTCTTACCTTGAGTCACTCATTGCAAAGTCACTAAAAACACAGCGTCTGTTAACCGTCACTATCAATCCAAAACTTGACAAAACCCTGACGATCGCGATTGACCTTGTTTGAGATGTCAACTAAATAAAATGTGACACTGGCGACATCTTCAAACCGTCAGCTGAACCAGAAAAAAAAAGGTTTCGTTTTGAATTCCTTTTAAAAGGACGGTAGGCGTAAATGGGTGGTAATTTACTTCTACAGTAGGTCTCGTTCCAATCGAACCTATTCTCTTGCTCACCCAGTATTATAAGCAGCAGCGGAATTTTCCTGTCACATCATGCATCTATTTTTTTGTCAACCGTTTACAGTTTGAACATCCACGAAAAATGTTGCGATGATGAAAAAATTCTGTCGTACTCAGTGGCCCGAATACTATACTGTCAGGATAATTTTGATAATCGGACAGAGAGAGGTCAAGTACCTTCGCCTTACCACGAAATTATTAAGTATGATATGTCTGATAGACATTTTGTGCTCCACCTCTTGCTAAAATTTTTAAGTAGTACCGGTACCTACACGTGCCTTGAAATTATCTGATGCGGTAAATAATAATTACAGTATACGAAGTATCAAATGAAATATATTATGGATACAGAATTTGCAAATTGAGGAGTTATATTACCTCATACATCATGAATGCTATTTACTATAAATAGAGTCTATATTTACATCACGAATATGATCGATTATCAAGTTTACACTGGGGGCTATTTATTTACTTGTCTGCATCATCAATTGATTTGTCTGAGGTACCATATGTATAACTCTTATGTGTTTCTCTATTTCTTCACCAAAAACCGAATATGATTTATGATTAAAGCGTAAAAACGAAGAGTAGGTTCTGATAGTGGATTTAAGTAGCAGTTTCGATTCATAAGTTCTAAGTCGTAGGTTTTAAGTCACAAGTTTTGAGTCGTAAGGGAAAAATGGTGATTCATGCAGCAATAATGATAAGGCTATCATATCATATGAAAAGCACCCCTATTCATTAGCTCTTTTTTTATGTTCTGGTTCCCACGAAAAGGGATATCCTGTAATGTTCAGAGAACATCGTGAGAACCAAGGGAAATGAGGTAGGCATTGGTGATTTTCTTGAATTTCTGGAGGTTATATGCCACGGGGAACACTTCCCTTGTGTATGTGTTCCAGAGGGGTGCGAAGCCTCAACTCGATGGGTTAATCTCACGGGGACTGCCAAGGAAGGAACAATTGTTGATATTCCAGAAGAGCATCGTCCATGAAAATATCTATAAAATAGAGCCAGATCGATAACTTTTTCTCAGTGTTCCAGAGAAGTGAGTGAGTTTGTGAGCGAGGCTTCACCCACGAGACGAATTGACCTTTTTTTGACAGAATCAAACAGTTTCAGGGTATGTTTGGGTGCTGCACTCCAAATATGGGAACAGTTTTCCAGGACAGGTCGGATCTGTGCCTTATAGATTTGCTTTTCTAGAGAAAAGGCATGCTTGTGTTTTGTTTGCATTAGAAACTAACAAGATATTGCATCCTCATTCGAGAATTGTTGCCAAGTCCTTATGTTGACAAAATTTCTTCCTCTTTTGTTTCTGATTTGCCTCGCTGGTATTGGAGCCTTGGAAGAGAAGGCGGTATGGAGGGTACTATCATCCGCGAAGCTGTGTACTGGACATGAAGTTGCTTCCAACAAATCTTTGATATGGAGTAGAAATAGTGTTGGTGCTAGAATTTATCATTGCGGAATAGCAGTAAGTATTTATGATAAGAGAGTGAGATGAAACTCCGTCGACCACTACATAAAGAGACCTGTTTATCAGTTTTTATACATGTTTGAGGTAAATTACATTACAAATATCTTTTTTGGATTTTATTTGATTGAAACAAATGTAAAGAAACCAAAATAACAAATGGTAGCGCACGGCTCATGTATTGAGCAAATTAGTCATATGTTTGAAGATGTAAGCCGTTAGAGATTGATGTTGGCCAACATTTTTTACGACTCAAAACTTATGACTGCTTATGACAATTGTATGAACGTCTATATTGAAAAGCAATGAATGAACTTCTCCAAACTTATGACTTGGAACTGCAGCATAAATCCACCATGAAAGTACTCCGAAGACACAAAACAACACTGAATGCAGTGTATGTAGGTATATAAAGTGTATACCTGAAATATTTCTTCAGGTAAAACGAATCCGATATATGTGATATTTTATAATAGACATAGATTTTACTAGTATTGGCACAGAAATATTGCTATCAGTGGAAATAAGTATATTGTTCAACGAGCACGGAATGATAGTGATTTCCTACGAGAATGAAATTTGCAGCATGCACCATAGGCAAATGCTGCAATCATTCGAGTAAGAAACTATAATTATTCCACGGCTGTAACAGATAACAGCGGCATTTTCGATTTGTAGCATATCTGATCTCCTGTCAACTAATGCTCATCTATTAGACAGAGATGTCATTGCTTAAAATTTGACATTCCATGAGCGATGAGATTTTTTTGAAATAATAACACAATGGAGTCATTGTGATGTCAGATACGGAAATAAAATTGATGACACACAAATTACCTCATTGATATCTCGAACACAGTTAAACAAGAGCAATTTTGTATAATAGCCGTAAAAAAATTAGTTTTCGCTATTAGTTGAAATCAAAATGGACAATATCAAATTCGTCTTTTTATAATTATTCATGAATAATACCTATATATACCTATAGCAGTTGAACAATCCGATTAAGGTGGAAAGATAGGATTTCAAAATTATATATGAATATCATAGCAAATGAGAAATTTGATTTCACTTTCAGTATTCGATTCTGTCTTATTTCAACTTCTTGATTTTGCACGGAATGACGAAGTGTCAAACAAGTTGAATAATATTATGTGGGTTTGGATCACATTATTTTTTCAGTTGAAAATGTTTGTCTGATCTGGATATTCTTCATTCTACTCATGCTCTGTAATGAATCTTAGGCTATTACAGGGCAAAATCAAAATATCTCTTCATCGAAGATATACATAAAGATAAAGCGAATATTCACATAGTTTGGGTAGTCCTCATTTCAAGAATTAATTATGAGGTTGCACTGAAAATAAGGTATTTACTAATAATGGTCATCGATGAATATATCTTTAGATCATGAAATTTGCTAAGAATTCGACCAATGTTAGGGATCGCATCAAACCTTATAATGTGGCGATAAATAAAATGTATTAATAGGTAGTTGAATTCGGTCTTACCACAAACGTGAATTTTATTATTCATTTTAATGATATATTGATGTTTTAATCTATACCTGAATCTGAAATGAAAGTTTTTACATTGAAGCTTTGTACAAGAACTATATTATGTAACAATGTAATAATTTCAACTTTATCCACCTTAATATATTGTATACCTTAACATTAAAAAAGCCATAAAAATGCACTCACACTGATATAAAAGCAAATTGAGTATGCTAAAAATTCACAGGATGTAATTCATGTGAAAAAATATTATATGAATTTATAGATACATAACAACTAAAACCGTGATGCATTGAGGAATTTTTTCGATGAAAAAATTGTGAGAATAATTGCTGAAGAAGGGAGTTTCGGGAAAACTTTGTGAATACTGTCAATATATTAGTCTTATCAATACAGTTCGATTATTGTTTATTGTTAATTGTTTATTGAGAAGCTACCTTCCAGTCAGAAATAAAATTCTTGTATGAGGAAGTTGATTACAAACAACAATAATAAAATAATGTGACAACAACAACAACAACAAATCTGAAAAATCTAAAAAATCTAAAAAATCTAAAAATGCTAAATTGATCAAATCATAAAAATAGCCACAGGGACTAATCAGTAGATGGCAAAGCATCAATTTTATTCATTTTGTAATACAATCATGTGTTTCTTCAATTCAATATTAAATTTTGAAATATATCTGCAATTTTTTATATTAGATGGTAATTTATTGAATTCAGCTAGAGCAACGTGAGTAATTTTTTTTTGGCCAATTATAGAAGTAGCAGAATCAAGATGAAATAAGTTTAATTGTCTCGTGTGATGACCATGAATTTCTGAGTTTCTTATCAAAACAAAATTGAATTTCAGATTATTGTTTATGATATTATATGAAACTTTGAGAGATTCTATTTCATATAATTCATCCAATGAAAATTTTTCTGTTATCGCATACAGATCATTTGGTGGGATATCAAATGAGAGGCGATACAATACTTTCAGTGATTTCTTATAAAGTCCAGATATTTTACTGAAATAATTTTTTGAACAAGATCCCCAAACGTTCATCATATAGGTAATACGACTGAGTATATGAGAATGAAGTACTATGTTTATAGCAAGGGTTCAACCAGAATATTTTTCAATTCAAATATATCTTTTGTGGATTTTGAGAGTCAGGACATGTTTTCTTCAGAGTATGAATTATTTCAATAACTTCATTTTCATCAGTTGGAAACAGAATCATTGTAGAATCATTGTATTCTGGAATGTTTTTTTCTTGTATAGTTATCCCCATAATATGATGACTATCTTAAGAAATCCACGAATTTTACGCAAAATAATATATTTAATCAAATTCGAATTAGAATAGAATATTGATTGTGGAACTTATACCATTTACAGGATATTTGGACTCAAAATGTGACTACCCCAAATAGAAATGAAATCTTTATATTTTCCAATATCAACTACTTATCAAAAATCATATTAGTAGCTTTGGAAATCTCTGTATATACCAACGGATGTGAATTTACAGACCGATAACCAACGTATACCCACAAATCCTCCAAAAAACAGTTTCCCGCTTTTTATAACAAGTTTTATCGTGAGGGTAGTCTGCTGTAAGGGGGTGAAAGTGGCTCCAACGAACAGCTGCCGACACCTGGACTGCCGAAAAACCAGAGGCGTAGATTCAATTGACCACCAACCACTAAACCACTGGACATGTACGTAAAATAATCATATAGTTTAAATTTTCATGCTTTTACGTTTTATGTGAGGCACGACTCTTTGATAACAGTCCCTATTTGATCAAGTATTTCAGTGAAATTCATGGACTGAAGCTGAGTTGACCTACAAGTTTCCAAACATTCAGCCTCATTTGTCAGCTATTTTTATATTTTACTCATAACATTGATTGAAAACCACTCGTCTATAATAACTCGTCATTTGGGAAATAACGCAGAGATCAGAAGGAACCAGTAACTCCACCAGGAGAAATTTCTCTATCACGCTTATGGATATTGTTGAATTTGTTTTCATAATCACTGACTGATCATGGAATAAAATACAGGAATTCCATTCCAAAATCCGAAGTTGATGTCCGTTCCGCATCAAGATCTTGACTGTGGGAAATGATAATAATTGAAGAAGAATGTTTCTTCGTCGAATTGAAATTGATCTGTCAGAGCGGTTTTCCATTATGCATCGCAACGGAGAAAACTTGAACCATTTTCGATAAGCCACCGATTGATGAAAATGAACTGACTTTTATTGTGCCTAATAATTTTATTCACAACAAAAATTGTTCTGGGTGATAGATTGATTAGAAATAACAATATCAAAACGCCTAGAACCCTGTTAGAACTTTAGAAGTGCATATATCTGAAACGTCATAGCATATAGTTTCCCAGGCTGACTATACGGCTAATGCTCCTAAAAAAATAATCAGGAACTACGCTATGTACGTTTATTTGTTTTTTGGTTTTGATTCCTCGCTACAGAAATTAGTTGAATCAATGTGCAATGTTTGTACGAATGACTTTTCAGAGGATCTTATCCAAGTTCTTCAACGGAATTTTCAATAGAGATCATAGAAGAACCTCATGAAAGAAAGTCCAAAACCATGGAAAGTATCTAAAGAAAGCAACAATATTTTTCAAAATGAAAATGAATTCTATCGAATGGATTGCCTGACCTATTAACACGTTGACTGCCATGGCGATTTTCAGAATTCTCGTCTAAGAAGCCAATGTAACTAAATCATTCTATATTATTGAGAACTCCAATTATTGTAGCTACATAGTAATCATTGAAAATGATGTTTTTAAAATAAAAAGATCCTACGAGCTACACGTACACAGACACACTTAGATCTGTGGCTTCGCTAAAGCCGAATCACAGATTTGCTTCTATATTTGTTAGTAGTATCTCAGCTATATATTGAAAGATTTCACAAACAATGAAAGTTTTCTTGATTTTGAATGAAATTTTCATAATTATATATATTATATATCATCAACTTTGCCTCATTTCCTCATTCTTTCTTTCTGTTGTTGATATTAATCAAAACTGTTTATATTTGCATATATGTATAGTGACAATTATTATAATTCGCATTGTACACATATTCATGTAAAGTGACCATCAGAATTAACCGAATCCTTGCTATAGGACTGTAATGTCTTTGGAAGCAATGTAGAATCTATCTATCTATTTATCTATCTATCTATCTACTGAAAATGATTCAGTTTTATCAAAATATCGTGAATTTGGGTGGTCAATACAACTTATAAAAAAACTGGACTACGCCCATGGTCATGGATCCCTTCGCCCCGCCCTATTGGCTCGAGCCACCACCTGAATCAAATCATGCAAATGCACTTGATTGGAATATACTCGAATTGTTTGAAATAATGGAGCAGGTTCGTTTTTTCACTTGAATAATTCCAAAGGCGACGAGGCGGCACATAGCGATTTGATTTTGCGGTATTTCACAGGATTTTAGTGAGTAATTATTTGGTTAGATCCAATGATCTCACCGATCAAGACTATCGTGATTTTCTTAATTTTTTTTCAAAGGTTTTACTGTCTAGGTAGGCACACTGGCGTACCCATAAGGGTAACTTGGGGGGACACTCAAAGAAATAGTATGGGTTGAATTGACAAAAAAATGTGTTTAATCAACAACATCATCATAATTGTTGAATAAAACTACAATGATGGTAGATTCGATTAGGTGATCGTCAAAACAATTGAGGAAAAATTGTACATGAACAAATTCAACGTCAACCAAAATTATTAGTTGGTTTAAATAATATTTTTGTAGTGAAACCGATGATTTGTTAAAATTAGTCAAATCGAACTAGGAATAATAGTATTTCAACAACATTATACCTGTGTAACTGAAATATCATAACAGCTCGCTCACTGTTATATTCGGTAGACAAACTAACAGGAAGTTATAATCAACATGTAACCATTTCGAATCAAACTAAAGATAGTATTTCAACTATATTATATTGTAACTAAATTATCATTACAGCTTGCTCACTGTTGAAGTTGGTAATAAAACGAAAAGGAAGGTAAAATCAACCTGCAAATATTTATAATCACTCTGAAGATTTGAAGTATTTAATAGTATATTATGTAACAAGTGTTATAAACGTCCTTTTAGTAACGAGTAGTTTAAGCACGAGCGGAGCAGAGCGGAGCGAGTGTTTAATAAACGAGTGTCTAGAAGAGTTTATAAACGCGTTACATACTATGATTTTTATACGAACTCCAAAAATTACATTAATTAACATACCTGCTAATCCTGCTATTTCTGCTAACCTACAAAATAATTTGAAAGGAGTGGAAATTGAGAACATAATACATACAACTGCATGCAACCAGCGAGACACGTATAAGTGATATTGGTTGTAGATCTGTGCAGTCTATATTGCTTACTAACCTTTGTTTCACGTTTATTGTCATGCTTAGCGCAGAATAAATAAATTGTTCTCAAATATGGATGCTTCATTTTTACACTTCTTGGAGGTATGTAAGTACCTGAACATCCTCTTCGATTTCACTCTCGTCTACTTTTCGCATATATTTTTAATGAAGAATTCCGATACAAACGAATATTGTTTGAATAATTCTGATACAAAATATGAAAATAACAGTTGACAGTTAATACAATTGACAGGCCAGACATGTCTCGAATTACTGAAGCTGTGTTCAATGAACTGCCATGCCATGGTGATGTGTTTAAGAAATCGTGTTGCCATGGTAACGTGCATGTTTAATATTTTGAATAAATCACAGATCGACAATCCGTGATTAATCGATCATTTAGCGTGGTACATATCCGTACGATAAATGCAATTTTAGTTATGTGAGTAGAAAAACTATATTATATGTTTGTATAACTGATATATTATTACAGCTCGTTCACTGTTATAGTTGGTAGACAAACGAACAGTAGGTTAAAATATTCAATCTAACCTTCTTTGAAGGGTTGACTGCTGCTGGCGTCTTATTTGGTTCTTTGTGTTGTGGCTTTTCATTATTTTGTTATTATCATTTGACATTATTCCTATTCTGCAATGAAGTGATTTTGGTAGGTAGATTATGAAATAACTGTATTCAATATAGAGTTGTAATTTACTACTAAATTTGGTAATGATTTGAAACACTGTATGAAATTATTGCTAAAGTTCGTCTCTTTTACTCAGGACTCTCTTCAATTTTCGGATCATTCAGTACAAAATAAGTGGATATATACCCAGAGATGTTGTGAATGACAAGTACCAGAACCATACAAGGAGATTGAGAAAATTTTGAAATCTCTCGTCAAGGAGTACCACTGTTAACTCAGTACTCAGTTAATAATCATGATGAGGAAAATTCATCAGATGATGGAAATTATGTGATGGTGAGTATTATTAATGAATTCAATCAATTCCATATTAAATTCATATTTCGAATGTACACATTTCTTGCAGGAAGAAGATGATAAACTGGATTGCAATTAAATAACGTAGATTGAGTGTCATGTGTCATATAGAGGATAAATGGAAGAGTACATTCAAATTACGGAGACAAAAAATTACAAATGGAGAAAATTAAACAGTAGATATTTTTTGTAAAGTTGGCCACCATTCAACACTTAGATAATTGTTTTGTTTTGGTGAAGATGAAACAATTTTTTATTATAGTTTTCGACAAAAACAATCTTTTTCGCGTCGATGGCATCATTATATGTCTCCCTATTCAGTTAATATTCAATGTTCTGTATTCATATAAAACCTTCATAAAAACCTCATATAATTGATCTGATGATATTTAGTTCATCCATCTTGAAAATATATGAAGAGTTCATTTCAAGGAATGATATTCCCATTAAAATTGATTGACTGGCCGAAGGATCTATAAAGAAACGAAGTCATCAACCATAAACACAATGAGCAAAAATGACAAGGCAGTGGCTTCGGACTCGATGTCATTTACATTTCCTAAAATCCTCGAATAGTTCGGTAAGAAACAAAAGCTGTCGATCACTTTCCGAAAATGCTCTTTGTCGGCAAATTTAACACGCGATTGATGCAACAGGCAGTTGTTTCACCTCGCATACCAAAAATCTATGTCGGTTATAAATTCATCATGTTGTTCATCGAAATTGATTGATACGCGAGAAGGCGAGAATCTTGGATTTCAAATGCAATTACATTTTAAGGCGGATTTATGCACATCGCTTTTTCATTAATCTGTAATTTCGATTTCACTTATAAGTTAAAACTTGGTATTCCCGTAATCCGAATTTTCAAATAATAAGTTGAAAATGCTCGCTTTTCCGAATAATTCATTGACTTGGTTGAAATCATACATGCATGGACGTAGTATGGCTGTGGGAAATAACGTTGCTACGTAAAGCAAGCGTGATGTTAAGTTGGGAGTACCGCAAGGGTCAGTCCTAGAACCACTACTATTTGTGTTATTTGTTAACGAATTGCCTGAACATGACTCTGAATGCTACATCACCATGTCTGTCCCTTAGAGCGCCCGAAATGTGAATCCTTGCTATAATATTCAAAAAACATCGTGCGTACCATTTTTGGAGATTATGAATTCTTGTTTTGGATATTTCCGTTGGCATAGAATTCCAAATCTTTACCGTTCTATGGACAGACGAGATTTGGTAACGAATAGGTCGACATATTTCAATATTAACGACGAGAAGATGTGCTGACTGGGCATGTATCGAATACGTCTGACTGGTGTTGCTGGTAATGGAATGATAGTAGAGATTTCTGAAGATCATATCCCGTGGAAGTATCAATCTACTCCATTATACAGACGATGCCTGTCGCTATCGCTTGGTATAGAGAAGTCATTTATGGAACAATGAAAATTTCTAATCATTGACCACTGTTCCCGCTTTGGAATATTAGGAAATGTTTGGATTACAAAGTAAAAATAGTACATTATACACTTAGGAAATTAAGTAGTATTTTGAACTCGATTTTGAATCCCCAGACAAAAAGTTTCTAGACCGACCAACGGGAGGGCTATAATTTGTCGAGGAATTTCAAAGCACTTCAGTCCCGAGGTGTATATACTATTTAATGCACTCCATATAATCAATAGAGACGAGGAGAGAGAATCCCAAAAAATCTGGAATAATGAAAGTACCACCTCCACGATTAACAAACAAAATTCTAACAATCTGTTTACTTGATAACCTCTGCATATACACTGAAATTTGAAGATTCCTTTTCCTACAACATCATTGCAAGATAATTCGCTTGTGCTTGTCAATAAAAAAACAAAGCTCTCAGCAGGTTTTCACGATCGTCCTGCTCCAGGTATCCACCATCTCAAGAGCTAATTGATTCTTTTACTTTTACCGAGTTAAAGTTATTTCCTTGCGTTTTTCATTCGGGCCGGGATGATATGTGTTTTACTTCGAGACAACGAAACCCTAAACCACTCTCATTCAAGGCAAAAATGATTTGCAATTTGGGTATAGCGGTACTAAAACGGTACCTATTAGAGAAATGCAGCTGCTTCTGCCTAAAAGTCGAATAAATTATCGAGAACAAGGCCCATAAAAGAATCAATAAGTCTCTCGTAAACATGGAAATTCTCTGATAATTTATACATAGGTACATCTTGAGATGATATCTCTTGGTCTGTATAGGAAAATGAGATAGATATTGGCAACGTATTTTTTTTACAAGCGTGCCTGATTCACCCTATACCCGCAAGCAATTTAGTTTGGAAAGTGTCATTTTCTCGCAGTAGTGCGGAAAAAGTTTTCCCACACTAGTGCGGGAATAGTAATTTACGTAACAAGTCCGGAAAATAGTAGTAGAACAAGTAGACAAAATTCTAGGCCGAGCCGTAGGCGAGTCCTGGATGTCTGCGAGTCCAAAAAAATTGTTTTGGACATGTTGCGTATACACAATTTCTTCGCCAACCATATGTAGAATAACAATTCGATGATACATATTTCCATATTATATTTCTTTGTGGAATAGAATTTCATCTTTATTAATTCTTATACAGGGTGTCTGTAAATGTCTTTACAAAAACGTACCACATATTCCTCAGACCAAAATAAGTCTATCAATGCACCAAATTTCAGCAAAATCACATATGCCGTTTTAAATTTATATGGGAAAAACGGTTTGTAAATTGTAACTTCAAGGCCCTCTGGAGCCCAAACGATGAAACTTTGTACTAAGGTAATTCTACTTAAATCGACTCATTTTGTTCTAAGGAATATGTGGTAAGTTTTGGTGAAGACCTTTTACAGACACCCTGTATTTGTATCAAATACGAAAATTTGAAAAAATTATGAATTTCTTTCGAATTTCCGAAAAAGGGGGCCTATGGGGTTAATTCTTGCCCGACAAAATATTGTGAGATATATATATATTATTGAGTACCATCAGAGGCATACATTTATAGAAAAAAACTCCCATCCACGTGTATTTTGAAAAAGTTATGAATTTTTTTCGAAATTCCGAAAAAGGGGGCCTGTGGGGTTAATTCTTGCCCGACAAAATATTGTGAGATATACATATTATTAGGTACCATCAGAGGAACACATTCATAGGAAAAAACTCCCATCCACGTGTATTTTGAAAAAGGTATGAATTTTTTTAGAAATTCCGAAAAAGGGGGCCTGTGGGGTTAATTCTTGCCCCACAAAATATTGTGAGATATACAGATTATCATAGACCCTCAGAGAAAATCAGTGATGTAAAATAGTTTCATCCATGGACATATTTTGGAGGTTTAAGTAATTTCATGGCCAGCCATGAATATAAATTGATAATGAACGACCATTGGTGGTATGGCGCGCGCCTTGAATATTTGGCGAAGTCGTGGCTGGAACTCGTGGCTGGTTTCACACGGATAATTCTGTGAGTGATAGACTGAGCGTTACTGTCATTTTCGATTCAGTCAGAAAAACTAGAAGCACTACACGGGATTTATTGAATGGCGCAATAGTAAAAAAGTGCAAACACCAAATGAAGAAGTATTTTTGGCTAATTTCCTATAAATGTCTTAAACCTAGAGGCCAAACACCATGGGCATGCTGGCTTCCGCAATAAGCTTACCTACATATTGCTTCAAACGGTACACATAATAGATAATCACAAATTATTAGAAGAATATATCACTATTGTTAGTTGTTCCTATTCGCAGGAATAATTGATTAATCAAATCAATCAATTTCCTACGCTTGTAGAAAAAATATTGTTCCTAACTCATGCGGAAAATATCTTTCCCGCACTCGATTGCTTGTCCGAACTTCGCTTCGCGTTGTTCGGGTGAACGGCATTCGCGTGCGGGAAAATTTCACTTTCCGCACTTGTTATTATTATTACTATTTCTTTCTACCGCTGACAGCTCATGTCATTAGTGAAATAGTGATATCGATACACTTTTCTATAACACTTTGAATTTTTATTGAACCAAAAGTGGATTAAGGATGTAAATACATCAATTTATTATATGAACAGTAAAATAACAGAAGCTGAAGAGAATATAATAAATATTGATGTAGGATGGTGAGCATGCAGAATACAGTAGGGAACAGATAAGTACAACAACCAATAAATATTGATTGGTTTGATATGAATTACTAGGATTATGTACATCAATTCGTATTTTTTTCACAGTATTATACATATACAAGATGAAAAATTGTCTGAGATCACACAGTAGGACTGTCTCGAATAAACTATAGGTTGGATAGTCAAGAGTTTTACTGGAATAAATTTTCAGGATCAATTCTTTTATAACGTTGAGATTCTCTAAATGGCTGTCTTCTACACCTCCCAGCTCAGTTGATTGCGTTTCAATTACCAGTTCTGCTTTTGAGATAGCGTATGGACTTAGTAACAAGGCCTGCACAAAAAACATCTGGTTGAAGGGGCTCGATCGAGATCGGTGGTCACTTGGTATTAATATACATACTGATGAAGTATACAAATACTTTCTATACTATAATAGTACTACTAATATCAGCTTTCTCAGAAGTTTCTGCATTGAATGTATATACGATTGTAGTAGGTATATCGTCGAATACACGCTCAAATGAAAAAAACAAATTGTACTAAGGATATTAGGAACTTAATGAACTGATATCACGCACATCACGTTACATGTCACGTGCCACAGAATTTGTGAGCTATTCCTTATAATGAAACGCTTCGAATATGGAAGGTATGACAGGAATTGTAGCAAATGTTCTCTGATGTCGTAGATAAGCTTCGAATATGTCGAAATAGCCCAGTTAATAAAACATCATTAGTACGATATTTATAGACCTCGAGATTTATCTAAATAACTGCCAAATCTCACCAATTATCAGAAATTTCAGAAACATGGAAAAATTTCTTAACGATGTTTTTCTTTATCTGTTGGGAAATCTACCATCAGTGACCATCGAACAGCAGTAAGTGTTATCTATCCCATCAAAAACATTTTTATACCTGATTTTACATAGTTCTGTTACAGAAAAGTTACCAGTTTCAGATGGTTTTTTGTCTCTACCTTCTGAACATACAACTTATTCATGAATAACTGTTCACTAAAATAAAAAGGCCTACCAAGTAGCCGCAAACTTATCCTCCTAGAATAATTTGTTTGCCTAGGCCACGAAGTAACTTTTTGGCGTGCCGAGGTCGCGGAATGATGGCCATGGTAAGTCACGATATTTTTTGTCAAAAATATTGAACTGAATAACTTAATTGACATTTCGAATGGATACAAAATATTTTGAAAGTTCTTTAATCGGATTTCCTTTCAGGCAGATTGCTCCATGTGGTGGTGGACGGGGTATCTTCTGATACCATTGCCATCAATTTCGGTGTTGAACTAAGATGAATTATGGCACCAACATTGTTCCTACTGGGAGCAACCTCTTGCCTTCGCAGATGATAGTACTATCCTTACTGTGTTTCCTTCTAGAGTTCTTATTTTGTCCTGGGAAACTAAGAACTCACGACGAAAATAGGTCAACGCTGTCAACGACGATCTTGTTGAAACTAGATCCTGGAGAAACCAACAACCAGCTAGTTGAAGTCAACGCCACCAAAACTTAACTTTGTATTTTCTGTACAAAGGCAGAACTCAATATGCTTGATATAACAATATCTAGTACCACCATTTCAACTATATCTATGCTCGGTATCTCCATCAGCAATACTCTTCCATGGAAAAATCATTTCTCTTTCGCGAGAAATATACCTCAACAGCTTCTCATGATCTACAAAGCACAGATACGCCTAGTTTTAGGATAAAGTGCTCACATATGGGGTTCAGCACCTATACATACTCTGGTGCTCTTAGATTCGATCCAGAGAAAAGCCATTCGCCTGGTGGGTGATGAACAGAACACTGTAGACAAGTTGGCGCATTCCTCTTCTCTATATAGCTACTCCCATGGGAGCTGTTCCTCAAAAATATCAGGTATCACTCCATCACTAGCAAAACCAGTCAGAGGAACTCGATGGGCCCAGTCATCACGTACTTTCGTTGTTAACATCGAAATATACCAAACAACGCTTTATCAAAACCACTTCGTCTATAGAACGGCAAAGCTGTGGAATTCTTTGACAATGGAAGTATATTCCCAAGAACTTATAACCTCCAAAAGTTGAAAATAATTCAACACCTACCTCCTTTTCTTCTTAGGTAGGTACGATGTTCTTCGATCATTATAGGATTTCACTTTTGTGCGCTTCAAGAGCTGGAAAAATTAACGAAAATATGATCTTACCATGGTCTGACACTAATAACCTTGTACTTTAGGAATGCCAAATTCGCACGACTCGCGTAGATGCAGTTAACGTAAGCGTGGCTAAGCAAGATAAAAAAAGATATGTTTGATGAGAAAATGCTGATTATTGTCCTTATAAACTGTCTCCAAATAGATAGAAATTGAGGTAATTGATCTCTCGAATTCAAGGCTCAAAAAGTAGTGAATTACGATGATCCTACAATAGTAATAAATGGAAATTCTCGAGTTAAGTACTATGAATTGACAACAAACGGGTTACACCCTCAAGTATGGTCTGCCACAATTCACTACCATAAATATTCCTATAGCTCCTGCTTCAACGAACAACGTCCTTCGGACAAGCAACATATTTATCGTCGCTACTATCTGAATAAATAGCGATGTGACGATCTTTCAATCAACTGGTGTCTGAAGCCACCACCGTTGATTTAAGATCAACCAATAAATAAAGCTGCAAGAGAGGAACCAAACTCCGCTCCAGCGGCCACCTAAATAAAGATTCGCTAAGAAATAATCCTCGTTTAATTGAATTATCTGGCCGATTCGGACCACCAAGAACTTTCGCATCGGATTCGAAATATAAGTATTTATTCCCTAATCAAGCAGGCATTGTTTATGTCCGATCTGGACAGTTTTATTCGACGACCTCTCGGTAGCAACAGAACTCATTTGAATTGCAGTTCTACTAGACATAAATCCGTTAAACATTGGCATTTATTCTGAGTGGCGCGTATAAATTACAAGAGTTAGTGCTGTGGTGTAGAACCACCAACGAGACGATTTAAGTGATGAGAATGGCTCAATCATCGACCGAACGAAATTTGCATACGAGTTTAGCTTAAGCTGATTTTGGGAGGTTTCCCAATCAAATAAGAAAATGTTTCGGCTTTCATAACTATCGAACCACCGGTACACCAGGTGATTTTATCACAAAAAAATCAATTAGAAGTAACTGACATTTTTGAATGTGAGAAAAGTATTATAGTAATTGGAGTTATCATACAGCTTACCTACTGTGACATATGTTTTCTAATCGGCAGTTATCAGACTCCGCAATACAGAAAATCATTTCATAACTTGGTACTATGAAGATAGATACGTTAGTACTTACAAAATTATCTCTAAAAGACGCAAGGGATGAACCATAGTGACCAACTTTATTAATGAAATCTTTTCTTGAATTAATATGATTTCGAATATAGTAGCTATGATAAAATATTGTTGGTTCCTATCGTGACAATATTTTCAAAAATGTATGATATTGTATCGTTAGCATCGTAAGGATATAAGCACTGGGAAAATCTACCAGGACATGACAAAAATCTGAATGTTTTATTTATCAAAGAATGAATAGAATTAAGTAGGATTATTATAGCAAATACGGCAATAAAACTGCATATCTGATGTGACGTATGATGTTTTAATAAGCAATATGAACAAACGAGAAGATTTCCATGGAATCTCCAAGAACATAGAAGCTTCAGCAAGTGATTACATAAGATTAAGTTTAGCAACATTGTTAAATAGTTACAAAGTAACGATGGTACCCAGTAAGCTCTATCCATTTGAGTATTCATCAATAAAATAGAATGTCAAATTATCTTCCAATAATATTTGGTGAAATTCTGATATTTTTTTGTATCCATCTCCTGAACCCTTAGAGAGGTTCCTACATTCGATTATGTGACTGATTCTGAACTAGTTACTTTAGTTGGGAATTCTGTTTGTTTTTATCATTTCAGCAAGATTTTATCTGAGAAGTGAAGGATTGTGATATTGCATACATGATAAATTGAGATAACCTAGACACTCATTCGATGAAGCATCACATAGACGTTCCAAAGATGCACAAATACCTTCTTTCAATGTCATTGAGAAATTTTTGGATGAAGAGAAACTTTGAGTAATTTTGTCATAAACGTTGTGACAATGACATTCACTCATTCACTTCACTCAAAGTAAACATTGCCTTCTATCTAAAGTTGTGTATGATTCAATTTAAAACAGAGTATGTATTTAGATGTGATGATTTCGAGGTAATTGGTATCACATAGAAGTTCCAAAGATGCACAAATACCTTTTTTCAATGTCATTGAGTAACTTGGTGACTCCATCCAGTTGATTAATTGCGGGTGATTAAATGAATTCCAAATGTTTATAAATATTTCTGTAAAATAATGAAGATCAAGGAACAGTCTCAACGTTACTTTAAGTAATTGTCTAATAAACGTTGTGTATAATGACAATCATTCATTCACTTCACTCAAAGTAAACATTGCCTTCTAAACTACTCAACACTAATTTCGTCGCACACCAAAATGTCGCCCCTGTTATAATGTGAATAACTTTTTTCAGTTTAGAAGAATTTGAATTTGGTTCACACTGTTCGATAGCCCAGTCCTTTAGCTATAATCTGGTAGTTCATTGAAACATAAGGGTATTCACATAAAATCTCTACATGGTGTTTTCCGACACTGTGCAAAATTTCGGAATATTCAAAAGGCTCTCAAATGGTGAAAAAAATTTTTTTCTCAACTTCGACAACAGAGGCATGAAGATGATCTCATTACCTCGAGATATTTTGCGAATCAACTTCCTATCTCTCTTATTTACAGAGTGATCTCAAAAAATCGACTTTTTGGTTTTGCAGCCATAACTTTTTTCCACGTCAACCGATTTTGGAAATCTTAGGCTCATTTTGAAGATTAAACTTCAGATGAAGAGATCTGAATATCAAAATTGACTCAAGATGGCTATCAACGATCTAGAGTTTTCTTGAAAGTGACTCAAATCTGGAACGCCCACCGAATCTCGGTTGGGAGGAGAATTGAATGAAAATCAACTTGTTCTCGAAAAAACAATTCATTCTGGATGCGTCCATATTTTCCTCGCTCTCAGAACTCAAGAATGTACGTGAAAAAACACAATTGAAACATGTTCTTGCAAAAACATCAGACCATTTCTCCTCTGTAATGCATGGCCCGTAACCAACGTTACAAGAATCACAGTAAGTGACTGACAAGTCAGGTTAGACGTCGTTTTCGAATCATAAACAGATTTTGATAGTTTCGATGCAGCATCTAACGCCCGACCAGTTGAAACCGATTCCACAAATGAGGGAACAAGGGTTAACTTCCCTCCAAATCGCGGATCTGCTAAACACAACAGTCCGATCCATTCAAAGGGCTTATCTCCGACACGAATTATTGTTTGGTTATTACTGTCGATTCGTTCGGCGCATTATTGCGACTGAAAACTTTATGTAATTGGCAAACTGTTTTCGTGAAACTTTCACCATTTTTGAAATGCGTTTTTACAATAAATAAACGTTGTTTGCTTGAATACTTCTCCATATTCTTAAATCGCATGTTATGTACGTGACAACTGGTGAAAAAATCACTTTATTGAAAAAATCAAAATCCGTTGTTCTTGTTGGTACACCATTTATGATGAGCCTCAGCTGATCGGGTTTGTCAGTCACTCATTCTGATTCTCGTAACGTTGGTTACGGCGGGCCATGCATTACAGAGGAGATATGATCTAATGTTTTTGCAGGAACATGTTTCAATTGTGTTTTCTCACGCACAATTCTTGACTACTGAGAGCGAGGAAAATATGGACGCATCCAGAATGAATTGTTTTTCCGAGAACAAGTTGATTTCCATTCAATTCTCCTACCAACCAAGATTCGAAGGGCGTTCCAGATTTGGGTCACTTTCAAGAAAACTCTAGATCTTTGATAGCCATCTTGAGTCAATTCTGATATTCAGATCTCTTCATCTAAAGTTTTATCTTCAAAATGAGCCTAAGATTTCCAAAATCGGTTGACGTGGAAAAAAGTTATGGCTGCAAAACCAAAAAGTTGATTTTCTGAGATCACTCTGTAAATAAGAGAGATAGGAAGTTGATTCGCGAAATAACTCGAGGTAATGTGATCATCTTCATGCCTCTGTTGTCGAAGTTGAGAAAAAAAGTTTTTTCGACATTTGAGAGCCTTTTGAATATTCCGAAATTTTGCACAGTGTCGGAAAACACCATGTAGAGATTTTATGTGAATACCCTTATGTTTGAATGAACTACCAGATTATAGCTGAAGGACTGGGCTATCGAACAGTGTGAACCAAATTCAAATTGTTCTAAACTGAAAAAAGTTATTCACATTATAACAGGGGCGACATTTTGGTGTGCGACGAAATTAGTGTTGAGTAGTTTATATCTGAAGTTGTGTATGATTCGATTATTAGAGTCCGACAACGTTAACTTTGGGTCAGCATGTGACGCAACGCATATGCATATTATTCAATGCTTACGCGACCATGTGCTGTCCCAAAGTTATCGTGGTCGGACTTCTAACAAAGTATATGTATTTAGATGTGAGGATTTCGAGGTAATTGGCATGAAATAAAAGTTCCAAAGTTGCACAAATACCTTTTTAATGTCATTGAGAAACTTGATCCAGTTGCTTATTCGAGTGATTAAAAGAATTTCAAATGTCCATACATATTTCTGGAGAATAATGAGGATCAAGGAACGTCCTGAACGTTAACTCTCTGCAGTCTGCAGAGTTGTGACGAAGTAACTGCTTTGAGTAATGTTGTAATAAAAATGTACTCAAAGTAAACATTGCCTTCCATATGAAGTTGTGTATATATAATTCAAATAAAAACAGAGTATATGTATTTGGTGAGGGTGTCGAGGTAATTGGCTAGAAAAGCCCATTTGAACTAGAGTTTCTGTATGTATTCAACAGTTTTGCTGTAATAAGACATAACCCTTGAAAGTTTGGAATGACATGACCAATTTGACGCCACTTATTTATGGGTTGCGTGCAAGAACTGTCAGATGACCGACCCTGGAGGTGACATTGAAACACAATCTAACTTTTCGTATTTGTTCACTTCACAAGTGATTGAAATAGTTTTTCAAAATTATTTTGGCATACAAATCGTATTTTTCGGCTATCATTTCCAATACAAATTGTAATTTTATATTGTGCATGTCACTTGGGTTTTTATCAAATGTCACTGTCATTTGTCCTGTAATTCTGTCAACGTCTGTTGGTATGCTTGACATTTCGTTGACAATTTACAATACAGATTGTAATTTTATATTGTGCATGTCATTTGGGTTTTTATCAAATGTCACTGTCATTTGTCCTGTCATTGTCTGTTGCTATACTTGACATTTCGTTGCCTTCTCCTTGGCTTTTGTCTTTCACAAAACGGCCATTTTAAGATGAAACTCCTTTGAGTGAATTTATTGCTGGTTTCTTCTCAATTTTTGCCAATGTTCAATCTGATTATTATAAGGTTCTTTTGGCTGTTCAGTCGGCTCAAAAAAGTATAAATTATTTCAGCGGATCGAAATTTTGCCAAATGACCCTGCTATTCAAATTTCAATTAATTTAGGTATGTGATTCCACGTGTCCTTTTATAGGTATGTTTTTTTCCCAATATGTCATATTATTCTTGTAAACCAATATCTTTACAGGTACTATATATTGTGTCTGAAGATGGCTGCTTGAGCCGAAACTAGTCACAAAACTTTTGTAATTAAACTTTGTGGTCGACCGACTTAGTTTCCTTTGAAAACTATGTGAGATTACTATTTACCTGAAAAATTATATTCTTTTGTCTTTCGCTGCATTTTTTGTGCATTGCACAACAAAATAATGTAATGATATGCTCGAATTAATGAATAGCCCAAAAAACACAATTCGAATCCCAAAGTTTTATGGAAAACTACTTCAATCCTTTGATTAATTTGTAAATAAATAAGAAAAGTAAGGTTGTGTTTCAATGTTTTGCCTCCAATGTCGGTCATTGTGCACGCAACCTATGAAAAGAAAGACAGAGAAAGATATATGTATGTACCGTTCACCGCGGCAGTAGAGCTTCCGAAGTGCATGAAAAACCACATCTATTTGCCGCCAATTCAGTCATTTTGAGAATTTGGGGTTATGCCTTCTGTCACTCTTTGTCATAGTGTCCCTATTCTTATCACAGCAAAACTGTCATACATACAGGTACTCTAATTTGAACCGTCAAGCTTGACAAAAAATTTGTGGTTATCGAGTTGAATCAATTTTTTCAGTTTCTTTATAACGATATACGATTCTATATAGAAATCTTGAACCTATAAAAATGCATTGCAATAAAATATCAAGAGACATGCATCTCTCATGTTTGGTTTCATTCATTTGAAAATTCCAATAACGTTATAATGCTCACAATAATATCCGATATTATCTCTTCGAGCTCATAGGTACATATACCTTTTAATATTTCTGTCCGATTCCGGGATAACCGGTAGAGATAAAATCCTACATTTGACTTTCCATTTCATCCCAAGAATTGGTACCTTGTTAACACCATGCCGAGCCGAGAGAAGTGTACTTATTATTGGTGTATGGTGTATCACCGCTCGATCTGACACAATATTTTATAGAACTAATTCCCCTTATTTCATATGGTAACCGTTCCAAAATTGTAGGCTTTCAACTCATTTCCTATACAAATGGACGTGGATAATTGCCACTGGTAGTTGAAATAATATACGACGGTCTCTACGAGATTTATTCGAGTATCAAAAATGTTATAATGGTGATAAATTAAATTGGAACATATTTTTTGTTGGTCAGTTAGAAAGGACCACTAACGAGTCGAAGCAATAATTTTATGATGTTCATATTGAAAGGAAAAATGAGAAGTTCGACGTAAACTCAATGTTGGTTTTTGATATTCCAGTTAGTATAATTATTATAGAAATCAAAATCCAAATGACATTCACTTACAATGGAAATAGCTTATGTTATAGTTGGTTTGTTACCTAATCATCTGAACACAGATTCGTGATCTGATGATGATTAACTTGAGTCTGTCTGTCTGTAAAGCGCTATAACTGCTGCAATAGCATAACGCATCTCTCAACGTTCCGCAATCAGTGCCGTATAACGATGAAATAAAGTTGGCATTTATAAATTTTCCTGAATTTGACACTCACCAATCTTGTACATTATAATTTGTGTATTATTTTTGTTCGGACTAGCATTGTTTCAAAGAACAAGGATCAATCTGTTCAAGGTATTCCAATTCTACCAATGGGTGATAACCTAGATTATGATTGTTTGGCACTGTTACAGCTGGAGTTCTGTTAGGTGCGGCAGCAATAGGAGCTTTCACAAACCGGAAATGTCGTCAGTTGAAGATGTGACCTCTGAGTGGGTATTCAAGAATCTAAAGGTTCCTTTAAAGCTATATACCTTCATGTCCATGAGAGCAATCCCCAACTCCAAATTTTTTACTCGTATATGATCTTGAATCTTTGCAACCATCTGCTCCAGCTTGAATACCTACCACACATCAAAAAACAACAATAAGGTATCTCACATGATCTCCCAGAAGAACAATCAATTATCTCAAATATATTATAGAAAAAATACTGAATAATCAAATGGTCCATTCGAGAAATGCTGGATTTTGGAGATTGCAAAAGTTCTTGAGTGAGTAAATTAAGTTCTCAAACAAATGGTCGAGGAAACGAATTGATATTTTGAAGAACTGGCAAATTTATCACTACATAACGTTTGAAATTCCAGAACATCGGATGTAACGCATGTTGCCCTACTTTCTACTACATTTCAGCGGTCAATTTTTGTATGCTTAATCATCATGTCAATTTGTACCTCCCGGACATGCTAGATTTGGAAAAAAAGCTGTCGCCTGATGAATGTGACATATTCTCGAACCAAAGCTTCTTCGCCATCAGAAGGTCTGCCAAGTTTTGGTCTTAAAAAGTTTTCTGATTATGCCCGAGTTGAAGAGAATCACAGCTTTAATGAGCCGATGATACCGTATTTTGAGGCCTATCATACTAATCAGTTTTCAAAAGTTCCAAGTATTTTGCAAAACATTTTGTAAGATATATTGTGAACATATTTTGTAATCTTCATTCATTTTTCTAATAGTAGCCCTTTATCCTACCGTCCTACTGAAAGGACCGCTGTTTCAAATGGGTAAACGCTGTCTGGCGTTATGATTGTAACACTCAATTAATGTGTCTGGCATAATCTTTATTATTGAAGAGCAAACATAATCGGCTACCAACCCACAGAAATTCAGCTTTCTATTAATCGTACGTTGTATTGATTTTCATTAACCCTTTACTGCCAACTGGAAGAGCAATCTGTATGCTGATTTTAAATCATCTTATAAACTGAACTTCGCCTTTTGCTCTCATGTCAACTTTGTATCATGTGTATTTTTTGTCTTGACATATGACAGCAATAAAGTCGTTTATTATTATTATTATCATTTTCATTATCTTTATCATTATACCACGGCCGCCTCCACTACTGAAAACCTGCCAGACATCCCGATCATTCCTTAATGATGTTACTGCAGTACATTAAGGTAGGAGATATCGATCTATCAATTGGACAATGAAATTTTCCTTTGACTTCATCCATAAAACACGTTTCATCACTGGTATTGACGATCTGAATCGGTTAATTCAGCAACATTGCAATAGTCCCAAAGTGAAATGTCCTATTGCAACTTGGTATTCTCAGGGTCGCCATTTTGACATTGAAAACATTAGCCTATTTGATGAGGCTCAACGAATTTTCGCAATACTGTGATATTCTGTTTCATCTGGCATCTACTTCAAGATTTCTATTTCTCGTGAAGTTTTATATGGGAATTGAAAAACCAGAGCCTGCCAACCCTAACCATATCTTGAATTCGTTTGTATTTATTTACATAGCACTGTTTCTGCAGATATTTGTAAGAACATATACCATAATTATAGCCTTCAAGGCTTTCTACAGAATTTGTAACAACATGACGTTGACATAAACCTCCAGTTCTAGTAGCTTTGACTGGTCAGAATGAGAATATCAGGTGGGTACTTCGTGAACACATTGCAGAATCAGTATAGTAGTGAAGTGGTTATATTCTTGACCTAGTAGGTATACATAAATGTATTAATTCATACCAATATGAGAAAATGACAGGTCATAATTTTGCAATTGAATTTTATTTCTGATTCTCAATTATGATTATTCCTAAAGCCCTTCAAATGCCTCCAAACAACTTGTGAAATCTTCAGAAATCAGGTTGATCTTCTGGTCAAGTGAAGCTAAATGGGCTTCTGTGCAATGTAAGGCAGTTGAATATGCTTCTGATAAAAACTCCTTGACTTTCGATTGCAAACTCGATAATTCATTCTCAATGTCACTGATGAGACTATTTACATCCTCATCTTCACTCAAACCATCTTCAGTTTGTTCTGTAAGGGCAATGGTCCTGTTTCCAATATCAAACAGTTGTTCCTGTAGACCTTGTAATTCTTCCTGATAGCTACACTTCTCAATCTCATTCACATCAATCTGGTCGACCACTATGGTTCTGCTTATGCAGGAACTGATGTTCACACCTTCACTGTCAGCAATCATTTTTGACTCTTTGATGAACTGTACAAGATTTCCAAAGGAGTTTTCAATGGAGTCTTTTGCTGCTTCAACCATGTATTCGATTTGTTCATTTTTCTTCACGATTTCTATGGTTTCATCGTTGACAGTTGCTACGATCCTTTCTGTTACCGAGAGAATTGCATCATCTGGTATAGGAGCCATATTCATCCAGTTCAACTGAAACAAAATGAAAGTTACAGAAATAGTCGATATGCTCGAAGTTGAGTTAGTTCGATTGCTCGGCACCCTACGAGTGGTTTGAAATCCACTATAAGCTGTTGGTCCCGCTCCACCTGAGCCCCTCATAAGTTTCGATGTCTTGGGAGTTGGTTCATCTTCCCATTTTTCCCTTTGATCGTTTTTTTTTTCATTGATGAAATGCTCTCGATTGTCAATTATTCCCTTCTCTACGTAAGTGATTATAAATTTCATCACAGTTCATATTATAACCAAACTTTTTCATCACTATCAGAGCCAAAATTGATAACGAATAATGAATATTTTTTATAATTATGTCGAGTAGAAAAAATGTTACATCACAGAGCTTCAATTCTGACCGATAAAAAAAATGGAATTCATGGGATTCAAAATTATGGGATCAAATCATCCTTTTGCCAAACAAAGTAGGTAAATGATTTAAAAGGCTTGTTATGATTTAACAAATCATTTATTCCTTGAAACATCATAGCTTCCTCCACACGATGTCGATTTCAACGTATATAGGTATAGTAAATCCAATATCAATTGCAGAATATCCCGCACAGTGCGACGTCGGCGTGTTTGAAGTTTCCTTTGAAGTGACTGCAGGTGCGGCACGAGACTCTGCAATTGTTTTTGGATAAACTATACATGATGTAGGACTGCGCTAAAAATTTCACTGAACACCTATAGAAGAGAGATTCAAAGTAAAAGTCATCAACATTGAGCTCATCGAATATCTGGAAAGCTCATGTATCATTGGTGATAGACAATATGGTTTTCGCCGCCGATGATCAACTGGAGATTCATTGCCCACGTCACTCATATATGGCAAGCTTCATCAGAGAAACATAGGAAATATCAAGTATTTAGCAAAGGCTTTCGTCCGTGTTTGGCACCAAAGACTCCTCCACAAACTACCATGATACGGCTTACTACCTCAGCTTTGCCATCTACCTTCGAGTTTCCTTCCAGGCAGATCGCTCCATGTGGTGATCGACGTAGTATCGGCTGAAGCCATTACTATCAATTCCGGCGTTCCACAAGGATCATTTTTACCACAAACATTTAACCGACTTCACATATAGATTGATCTGCACTATTTGAAAGCACATTCAGTTACAATGCAGCGAAGCTGTATAGCCGATTGCCCGCGAATATTAAGGCTGCAGCAGGTTTGACTAGCTTCAGAGAGCTGGTCAGGTCTGATTTGGTATTGATTCTCCCATATGAATTATGAAAATGGTTACATTTCCTATCATAATTCGATGACTTAATACTTTTTATCCTGTATACTTTACTATCAATAATGTTGTTTGTATACTCTCTAATAACTCGCTGAATGTTAAGCTGTAATGGAGTGGTTATGTGGTTATGTGGAAGAGAACTTTTATATATGTAAACATTTTGAAGAATGAATAATGAAGGCGCTTTATTATTATTATTATATCAATGATCTGTTGGGAGTACCCACTTGCCCTATCCACAGCTTTGCAGACGATAGTACTCCTCACACAGCGTTCTCTTCTACAATTCCCATTCCTTCCCACAAACCTAGGAACTTACGACGAAGGCAGGTCAACGCTGTCAATGATGATTTTGCTGGAACAACAGCCTTGGAACCAACAGCATAGTTGTATTCAATGCCACCAAAACTCAAGCATATATTTAATCTAGAAAGGCGGAACTCAGTATGCCGAATATATCATTGTCTGATATGGCTATCCACTCGGAGCACACGAATAGAATTTATTTTCAACTTTTGGAGGTTATAAGTTCTTGGGAATAGGTTCTTCCATTGGCAAAAAATGCCAATGCTTCACCATTGGAAGAATTGCTGAATGCGCTTGTCGAGTTCGTCTGACTGGTATTGCTAGTGATAGAATAATAGCAGATTTTCCTGAAGAACATTTCCCGTGGAAGTATCTATAGGAGAGTGATCGGTCGCCAACTGTTTTGCGGTGTTCCAATGAAGTCGAAGAACTATTAAGTGTCATCATCCACCAGGCAAATGGCTCTTCTCTGGATATAATCTAACAGTATCAGCGTATGTTTGACTGCCAAACCCCTTATGTGAGAACAGTATTCTAAAACTGGCCAATACTTTTTCATTGGAAAATCATGTCTGCATGATCCTTCGTGGAAACTGCGTCACACAAACTTGGATTCCCATTCTGTGTGGGAATCTACTTCACACCTCAACAGCTTTCCATGATCTACAAAGCACAGATACGGCCAATTTCAGAATCCTGTTCTCACATATGGAGTTTAGCACCCAAATAAACGCTGATGCTTGTAGATTACATCCAGAGAAGAGCTATTTGCCTGGTGGGTGATGCCACACTCACTTATCCTTCGACCACATGAGAACACCGTAGAATAGTCGGCGAAATTTCATTTTTCCATAAATAGATACTTCCACGGAAAATGTTCCTCTGAAATATCTGCTTACATTTCATCACAAGCAAAACCAGTTCAACTAACTTAACAACCCTAGTCAGCACATCCTTTCGTTGTCGACCTTGTTATATTTTGAACAACACCTTACCAAAACTCGTTCGTTTTATGAAACGGCAGAAGCTTCGGAACTATTTGCCCATGGAAGTGTTCCCATAAACCTGAGGAGTTCAACAAAAATTCCAACAACTATATTGCCTCTCCCTATATGCTCTCTAGGTACGCACAATGTTCTTCTTCTATTATAGGAATTTTCTTTCGTGCGCTCCAAGAGATAAAGAAAATAGATAGTCTGTGACAACTTGATCGCATTTTCCTTTTGAGTTTTCAATATTCTAATATTATAATTCATGACCGTAGTCATGTTTTGAAGCAAATCATCATCAAATTTATAGAGATGAAACGAAAGAAGTTGCCACAAATGTTCGAAGTGATTCGACGAAGGCGTAATCTGATGCGATTTGAAGGGGGTCAAAAAATAATCCTCTTTATAGGCTCTCACAGATACCTCCATGGCGAAATTGAATCAAAGAGTAGTTCAAATGATATTCTGTTTACCCAAAATTTGTATGATCATCTATAGAAGTGCAGTATTAAGCAAGACTATAATACACCATACGTTTTTATAGCTTGCAATCACTTTTATGATAGTCTGATTTCAAGATTGTTAATAATCTGACGAATTAAACTGATGAGATAACAAAAAATATTTGAAGGCACAGTTCGATGAACATGATTTTTCTTCTTTGTTTGTAACTCCCAAAAAAATAATTTTCATCAGTGAATGCAAATTCTCAACTTTACATTTCAAGATTTTGTTTTCAAATTCTTATCGTGTGTGTTCAATAGATATAGTTCAATGTTCGTCGTGGCATATAGCCAGGAAAGTATTTGTTTTCTGTTGAATAAACCGAGAAAGAATTGCTACTTTCATCACATAGAGAGTGCGAATTCTTAATGTATTTCTTTATATACCGGGTGTCCTAGTATACCTGTTCCAATGGATTATCTCAGCCATTTCGAAAGATGAAAATTTCAAAATTACATGATCTACTACAATTCTGATAATTTGAAATTATTATTGAAGTCAAAATCAAGATTACAAAAATATCGTAGCCTACTGCGATTCGTTCAATTTGAAATTTCAATTGTCATTTTCCTCATCAAATCAAATTCAAAATACGAAGTGTGATACATCGTTGAAACGGTAATTTTGTGTAGAAAACAAAAATTGCGAAAAATATACAGGGTACTTTTTGAAATAAAAAAGTTAGAGTCACTTCCGGTCAAACCGGAAGTGTTGAAGCTTCCTTGAATAAGGAATGGAAGATCATGAAATTTTCGAACTTTTATTTTTCGTAATGACTGAGGTAATTCATTGGAACAGGTATACTGGGACACCCGGTATATATACACAGGGAGTTGGTGAATAAGTGCAACAAACTTCAGAGGGTGATTCCTTCTGATAGTTTGAAAAATAAAGTTGATATAAACATTTGTCCTACTTTGCTTCGTTTTCGAGATACAGGGTATTAATATTTCTATGAAAAATTGTTTAATAATCATTACTCAAATGTATTTCTACCAATGCCAATGAAATTTGGTGATTTCGTTAAATGTAACGTGGAGCATATTTTGATGTGATTAAACTCAAAATAATATTTTCAGTGGCGTCACAGTGGGTTAATTTATCGATATTTACGATTAATATCATTGTACGCCACTGGTTCTTCTGACTTTTTTCATTGGATTGAACAATTATTGATATATCAACTTCCTTATCCTCTGTGTTTCTTTGGTGTATTGCTTTGTATTTGAGGAAACAATAAAAATTCGATTTGACTCCAAATTAGCCTCAATAAGAATCATTTTGAAATTTTGGGACTTTTGTAGTCTCCACCAATACTGAATTTTGGAATCATGAAAGCTTATACAGAGGCGTTATAAATAAAAACAATTAATACTTTCAACTTCAACATCCTGTATATCAAAAACGAAGCAAGTTAGGACACATATAAAAATTATTTCCTAAAATATCACAGGTAATCACCCCCTGGAGATTGTCGCACTCCTTCACTAACACCCTGTATATCCATTTTTGTTATGTTCATAATTTTATCAGTTTCAGAAGTTCTAGACCACGTTTCTTCAAACACTTGTTAATTTGTTAAATCGTTGTCTGAGTTCCTGAATAAGTACCTATTGAAATTTCGGATTTTATTTTTATTTTGCACACATCGTTGTCAGGATAAAGCAAAATAGAAAACTGCTTTGAGTTCGAATAGCAGAAGAAATCTGTTGAAGATTATACCTGGATTGTTGTCGCATAACCTCTTCAGGTAAGCAATCCGACTGAAATGGGACTTGAAAGCTTGCTTATTTCGCCAACAGATGGTCCACATTCAATAAAAAAACTTGTAGATTTCTCATGATAACATTCATCTGAGAAATGCGAGGATGTGAAAAGTTTCGAATTTAGAAGAAGTTTCCAGCGTGGGGCTGCCTTAGCGGAAATTTGGAATTACGACTTATTTTGGATTAAAATCCGTATCTCTGCACTGGAGTGAGAAAATTTCAAATTCTGCGAAACCTCAGATTGAGAATAAAATTTTCTACAACTTCGGACTTTTGACATTCTCTAATCGAAGTAGTATTTTTGGAGCTACAGTTTGAAATTAAGGGTTGTCAACTTTTCAACGAAGTTGGTGAAAATTGCTTATTTTTGACGGACGATAGCGAAATTTATTGGTCTTCATGAAATGTATCGAATTTTCTGTAGGGTGAATACTTTTCGAGTTATAGGTGAAAAAGTAAAAAAAGAGCGAAAATTTTGCGGTGTTTAGGTTCTCAAATCTGAAGCACTACCTAGAAACCATCGCAAACTCATATACCCGTTATTCAGGACCCTCAATAAGGGGGCATAAATTGATTTAGAGCTCTCGTGTTATTTTCAGGGGCTATAGCACTAATCAGCCTAAACTATTATTTATAATATAGTATAAACATGAAATGAATTTAACGAACACCTTCGATATCGCACTACTTTTGTGAATTGCGTATCGGACAATGTTTCAATCCTGCGCATTTTTGTGTGACTACAATGTATCAGTAACAAATTCAATAACTGCTTCTGATGGTAACATTTCTAGTTTTACAACTGTGAGCACAAAGTCGATATGGCTTCTACTACTCACTTGTCCCATTGATAAGAGTATAATCCAAACAGTGTCTATATTCTTCATGGCGCTTCACTTTGGTAAAATACCTACTTCTGAGAGCCTTCTTTTGATTATAATATTATCATCTAGCAAAGTGTATCTACAATCAGATACCTGCTTATATTGCATATCATTCTTTCATTATTTTATCATTTTAATTCCTAAACCCACAGATAGTGAATGAAATATTTGAATACAGCTTACTGGGTGGCCCAAATCCTAAGATAATTGTAGACTTCATCAACTGAGAGAATTAAATTCAGTTGAAAGTGTATATTATGGAAATTATGCTCTCCACATGTTTGCAATACACACTCTATTAACAACCGTCGAGCGATAGAGAAAATATACAGGGTGATTCAAAAGTAAGCGGCATCCTTTCAGAGGCGTATTCCTTGCTTGAAAATAAGGCAAAAAGTTCCTATTGATAAGGATCCGAAAATGCTTCCTAAGGGAGCTACGGCCCTTTGAATAGGACACCTCAAAGACGGTTTTTTCTCTATAACTTTAAAATCCTTCACAACAAATTTTTAAAAATTGGTGTACGGCATAAACATTCGATGGTAAATAGGACTCCGTATTCGAAATTTCAGAATTTCATTCAGGGGCGTCACATGCGGGAGAGGGTAAGTGTAAAAATATCCCTTCTTCTCCGGATATTCAGGTTACTGTGATTTCGTTTGGAAATTATTTCGAATACGGAGTCCTATTTACCATCGAATGTTTATGCCGTACACCAATTTTTAAAAATTTGTTGTGAAGGATTTTAAAGTTATAGAGAAAAAACCGTCTTTGAGGTGTCCTATTCAAAGGGCCGTAGCTCCCTTAGGAAGCATTTTCGGATCCTTATCAATAGGAACTTTTTGCCTTATTTTCATGCAAGGAATACGCCTCTGAAAGGATGCCGCTTACTTTTGAATCACCCTGTATAAGAAAACGCCAACTGAATGATTTCTGTTCGTCGTTCATCCCTTCACCAAACTATAAATATCATAAACTTCTTATACTGTGTTTGTTCCTAGAATCTGCAGTTGAAGTCTTGGTCTAGTTTTGAGACATCCTATGATAGATGTCCCACGTACATGAAGGTGCACTAAGAAAAATTGGACAATTAAGTTAATCGTTTTCTTGAAAAAAAAAGTTGATTGTGACAGAAACATTTTCACCAACGGTAGGAAAATTATAGGTATTTTAAGGTCGCTAATTATGAGTGAACAGTGAACTATAGTGCTAGGTTAATGAATACCCACCATTATTGAATTATTTTCCTCTGCTCTGAGCAAACTCATCGATGAAGACAATCTATCAAGTCGATTGACGATTGATGCAGGTGACAGCTCACCTGTGGTTATACATATATACTGTTCGCCATTCGGACATCTCCGCGCTCTGAGCCGCGCTCTGAGCTGTCGTGTATTGAGCTCATGATCTGTTATTCTTCTGAAGAAGATAATGGAATACGCATTACTCTTCCAGAATAGTACATAATTGTTGACATTATATACAGGATTCTGTAATCCACTTCCGATCATACTCACATACATAGTGGGAGAAAGTGACGTAAAATGAGTATGAAAGTTAATTTCAATTGCACTTTCTCATCTACATCACTAAAGAAAAAAGAGTGTACGAGTATATCTGATGGACCGTTATTCTCGGCCCATGATCCTGATATACCCGGTATCTAGTGTCACAGTGTCTCACTATTTGTCGACGGCCTTCGCTTTTGTGATTTCTTGATTTATCATAGCTATATAATAAATTCTTTGACTGAATGAGTTTTCATCTTCTTACCAAGGTTATCATCTTTCAGAAAACTTTATATATAATTCTTTATAGTACCTAGCTAATGACAGGTGAATAAGTCAGTAATGACAAGTCAATGATAAGTCACTGATTACAAGTAGATGAGTTACTGATCGCAAATGAATAAGTCACTAATGATAAGTGAATAAGTCACTAATGACAAGTGAATAAGTCACTAATGACAAGTGCGAATAACTCATGTATGATGAGTGCTGTGTTCACTAGAGGTTATCAATCTGGAATTCAATGAAACAGGTTAATAGTGGTAGGTGTACATTCTCAGGAGCACAAATATTCTTGTGGATATCAACTTGCTTCCTTGTCCCAAATAGTATACAAGTTTTTACTTGCCACTATTAATTATTCACGTAGGATTAGTGTTTTTTTTTCTCTCCGTGTCATAATGTTAGTTTAGTGATTTTTGTGATATATATTCACTGTGTTTTTCTGGCAAACCAAGTGCAGCAGCAAAACAACTCTTCAGCAGGAAGCAGAATCTTTGGAATTCTAGCACTCAGAGAAGATTACCCATGCAAGAAGCTATTACCTTCTAAGTTGATATTGTCAAGTAAGGCAAATGCCTATTGAATAACATCACTCAAACACTCACCCATTTCAAGATCTTTAACATTAATCAACTTTTCCATTATTGAAACATCCAGTACTGTGTAGTTTCTTTCAGGTCAGCTGAGTTTATAGACTTCAGTTCCTGTAAAATTGCAAAACTACCGAGGTAAGCAATACCGCGCCAGGTAGCAGCCATTCACATTTCGGAATATTGCAGAAAAAGCATTGATCTCCAATATAAATAGAGCAGTCATTTTGGAATTGAGGCATTAATTAATCGGCATTCATTATCCATTCTGAATCTGTCGTTGTTATTATTAGTTCATCGATTGGTGACTTCCATAGTAGTGGCACTATGTCACAATGATGGTGTGACAACTCCTCGACATTGGTTCTGCTAATGCCTATAATCATTGTCGTTCTAAATGACAACCTATTTAGGTCGCCTACTAGGTTTTCATTCAGATCAACAATAGCCTAATACATGATGTAAGTACCAGAAAAAACATTATCTTGTTTCTGCTGTTCACTAGTTTCATGTTTGTTCCCGGCTGTTCCGCCTTTCTTGAACATTTTCATGTTTTTTCTTGATTCAATTAATTGTTCATTGTACTTTGAAGAACAATTCCCTTTATTTCGGAATGAATGTGGTTGGGTGATACTGCTGAAATACTAAATATCCTCTTGCCAAATAGCCAAGCGAGTACTCTTAAGTTGACCCATTATGTGGAAGAAACATCGAAGTTGCGACATTTGGTGAAGGCCCATATAAGTTGTGACAATAATGATAATCCATAATCAACACGTTATTCACTTCAGAATATTTGAATTATAAGTCAACCATTCTACTCACCCTTCTATCATCATATTCAGAATGAAAAATGTCACTATTACTATTGACTTCTGACCTATAACGTGTAGTTTCAGTATCAACGTTAGGGTATATCGAAATCTAGAATTTTTGACAATATTATTACACCTCAAGCATGTCTTTCCTCTAGAAAAGCCGATCTCACTGTGCCCAACATAAGGTTTCAGGAGCAACCATATCTTTGAAGATATCCATTTCGATGCTTGGTATTACTATCAGCAATAACCTATCTTGGAAAATCTCGTGAGATCAATTGCTAAAAGTGCATTCCAAAAACTTGGTTTTCTGTTTCGGGCCAGGAGCTATTTCACTTCCAGTCAGCTGCTTATGATTTATAAGGCACATATCCGACCTGTCTTGAAATACTGTTCCCATATTTGGAGTGCAGCACCAAAACATACCCTGAAAAGGTTGGATTCTGTCCAAAAAAGGGCAATTTGTCTCGTGGGTGATGCCTCGCTCACAAACTCACTCACTTTTCTGGAACACCGTAGAAAAGTTGGCGATCTGACCCTATTTTGTAGATATTTTCTTGGACGATGCTCTGCTGAAATATCAACAATTGTTCCTCCCATGCCTCGGCAGTCCCCGCGAGATTAACCCGTCAAGTTGAGGCTTCGCTCCCCTTCGTGGTCACTTTGGACACCTGCAGAACATCTCTTTCCAAAGACTCGTTCATTCAACGAACAGCGAGGCTCTGGAACACATTGCCATGGGAGGTGTTCCACGAGGCATATAACCTCAAGAAATTTGAGAAGAACACCAATTCCTACCTCATTCCCCGTGGTTCTCACGATGTTCTCTGAACATTACAGGATATCCCTCTTCGTGGAAACCAGAACATAAAAAAAACACTGTTTTTCATGTAACCAAACTTTTTTTTTGTTAATTTTGCTTTCGATCTGTCTGGTAAGTGATACAATAGTGTAGTGTGAACATTATCTTGGTGCCGACTCAATTGAGAACAGGCTTTGTATACGTTAGTTTCACGTTGATGTAATTTTAATACTTCGGCATAGGTGATAATTGATCATTTTGGTGTGACCAATTATTAAAATGGATCACTTAATGTGTCAGCATTATAGAGATTTATATCAGCATATTTATGAGTACAGGATATTGTGACGTGGGGTGGTCAGATTGAGATACCTAAGTCCCCATTATATTTGTATCAGTATTAGTCATTATGCAAATTACCTTTAATTCACGCTTTCGGCGTTCCAAATTCGAACTGGACTTCTATTTCTCTCATCTCAACTCTTCAACATCAATCATTCGAATGAATCAAAACTATTCTAATCTTCTGTTTTGTACTTTGTACAGTATATCATTATTGAAAATCCATAGGGAGATAAACGTTACTATCATCAGAGGTTGGGTTTGTAATGCTGGCTGTTGTAAGTATCAGAAAAGTTAACTTTCATTTTTGAATATTGATTCAGCTTTTACTTTTTGTTTTTGTGAATGATTGCGAAAACACCCACCCAATTGTGGATATTTTTATCAAACAAACTAGATAGCTCTCTGGTAGTAGTCCATGCTCAAATTGGAGGTGATGAGATAATTAAGAGAACAAACTTAAAGTCTCACTCCAAGTAAATTTCAATAAAATACGATACGTGCTACATGTTTCGACTCCTAGAAGTCATCATCAGGCTGAAATACAAAAAACTTATAAATAAAAGAAGTTCCATCACTATTGGAAAATGGGTGACATACCTTGCTAGGTAGGAGGAGAAAAGAAAACTGAAATCAATAACATGGTTCACAAGGGTTTTAGGCCCCAAATCATTTCAAAAAACATTTTTTGATTTGGGTTCTTTGAACCCCCAGATAAACATTTCTCTCAAGATGCTTCTTTTTTGTATCAAAAAACTATCATTGTAAAGCAAATGGCGCGAGTATGAAGTAAACAATCCATCAGACTACTTGATTCGAAAGATAAAAATGGTAGATAAAAATTATTTTTTGACAAACAAGTGACAAATGTCATCTATCCAATACACTTAACATTGAAGTTAACTCAATGGACCATTGACTAAGTCGATTATTTAAAATTGTGTTTTTTGAAATTAGGAATGACAACATTAAACAAAAGGATTGCCAATGCAACCGATGAATGGAGAGAAAGATTACAAAATGGATTACAAATCTAACTACAAATCTTGTAGTATATTATGTTTGTGTTTATTCTCGAGAATATGGTTTGCGAAAAAAGATGTAGTGTTGATAATATCAGAGTTACTATATTTGTCAATTGTCTGGCCAACGTATTCTGCATTGCAATCAGAGCATTTGATCTTGCAAACGCCTGACTTAGAATGTACAGGGTTTTGATCTTTACACTATGATAGTTTTTTGATACAAAAAAGAAGCATCTTGAGAGAAATGTTTATCTAGGGGTTCAAAAAACCCAAATTCAAAAATCTTTCTCAAGATGATTTGGGGCCTAAAACCCTTGTGAACCATGTTATTAATTTTAGTTTTCTTCTCTCCTCCTACCTAGCAAGGTATGTTACCCATTTTCCAATAGTCATGGAACTTCTTTTATTTGTAAGTTTTTTGAATTTTAGCCTGATGATGACTCCAAGGAGTCGAAACATGTAGCACGTATCATATTTCATTAAAATTCACTTGGATTGAGACTTTGAGTTTGTTCTTTTAATTAAACTAGATAGCTATTATTTCGATCCTAGAAATTTCATCTGTCCATGAGTGGCACTAGGGCTCTGACAAATTGAGATGGAGAGCAAGTGAGTAAGTTGAACTGCTTCAAAAGATGAATTCAACTATCAGATATTTCGGAGACGAATTGCTTCTTCAAATTCAGAGTGTTGTCAAAGTATCCTTCTTTATCATATTGTATCTACATATAGTGATTCATGATTAGTGTTGTTGATGGAAATATTTCCGTTGGAACATATTGGGAATTTCCGATCGTGTCTCTGAAATATTGGAGATATTTTTTTATTATTCTTCTTCGAAATCATCATCTTATTTTCATCTATATTAGTAAAATGGTAAGATGTGATTTCCCGGGCTAGCGCACGGAATGATAAAAAACGTAGTTTTTTCTGTGACTGGAAAAAGTTTGAAATTCTATATCTGCTGTCAGGATATAACATGTCACTTTCCATAAATAACTTTTTTCTGTGACGGGAAAAAAGTTTGGCATTTCATCTCTGTTGGCAGGTTATAAAATGTCACTTTTCATAACTACATAAATTACTTTTTTACCGTGGGAAAGGAGTAAGTACTTTTTTCCCGGATATAAATCAGATATATATATACGCTGTTGTTGGCTTTTGTTGTGCTATAGTTCCGAAAAATGAGTCAATAATACCGTCTCCGAGAAAGAACTGCAAGTCCTTTTATCTTCCATTCGACTTCGCGGTTACGTATACTACTAAACAACCACTAAATTCGGAATTTTTTAAAACAAATCACAAATTAGACTGTCAGAAGTGACATCAGATATTTGATTACTTCAAAAGGATGATAAAGATGCCTACAACGCAGGTGTCCCTTCTATTAAAAACTTAAAATTTCATGTCGATAATTTTCAGATTTCAAAATAATGTGATATCTTCTCAATATTGATTCGTCCTTTCTACTGTCACAAAAAAAAATTGTGTATTATACACGGGAAAAATATTAGATTATAGCTCACGGTTTTTTGTCTCCCTCCGCTATAGGCGTTTCGGTCTTATGAAAGACCATCTTAAGTAGTAATTGTTTTGGAATTGCGGAGTTCCATGCTTGTAGAAATCTATTCAAGAATATTTCGTGGAGTTTTTTCATATTCTGTATGGATTTTCATCAAGTAACGGCTATGTTATTTCGGAATTATTTAAAATCAATGGAGGTCCAGGTCAGCATTGTGAAGCCCAGTAGAAAAGGCTATAATGACCAAGGAAGATAACAAGGTGATGTATGCTACAAAGTGACTATTAGACAGGAGCTTTCCGTTTATGATGAATCGAAATAATGTAGAAGAAGCGGCGTTAACACTAACTTCGCCACTATTTTCAATTTCTTCTCAGACAGAAGAATTTCTTCTGACCTATAATTATTCGAAATTGAATAATTTTCTAGTATGTTGAAGAGTCGTTTGGCGTGGTAACGCCATTAGTTAAGTGAAAAATCAATTAGTATATATGTACCTACCTCCCAAGAAGAATATGAATGATGCCATACTTTTCATCTCGTTATGACGTTTCTTATTTTATTTTTCGAACCGGTTGCAAAGAAATAGAGTGCAGAAAATGCTTCAAAGTTGTGAACCAGCTATTTACTTACAAGAAAATAAATTCAATTGTGCCTAATGAGGCTGTTGAAGATGTTTTTGGAACGAGAGTAACAAGTGATCTATTTTTAACCAACATTGAAAATCTCTTTCCCTGTTATTATAATTATCAAATATAACACTGGTTTCCCGTCCAAGCATGATTCAGTACCTAAAACGTCGTATTACAAACGTTCCTGCCCTTGTAAAACATTCCTACTCGAAAAGAAATAAAAAATGTTTTTCGGCAACCGTCCGGAAAGTGCTCACTTCCCGGACGCTTTTTCTTTGAGAAAGTAGCATTTTACGGCCTAGTCCGGGAAGTACGTATTTTCCGGATCAGGTCGGGAAGTATCACATCGTTGTGGTCTCTATAACTACGAAAATCTTGGTAGATATGGTTTTGATAAATGCAGATGATAATTACCATAGCAGCGAAATATCGGCTGGTAGCTATTTGACATGAAATTAGTTGACATTTTGATTTTTGAAAGTTTGGTTGCAATTATCGCAATAAACTATCGAAAGCAGCTGCGATAGTGAGTTTGAAAATGTCCATACGAAATCTACAATGTAACAGTTAATAGGTATAGTACAAATTTCAGTATTTGATACAAATGAGAATCAATAAAGAAAAAATTGTATTCTACGAAGAGATATAATATGGAAATGTGTCCCATTGATTTGTTACTCTACATGGTTGCCGAAAAAATAGTGTACGCAAAAACACACAGAAAAAAATTTCGTCTGAAAATACAAAATGTTTGTAAATTCAACGAAATCTGAGTGTCATATATCCACGACAAAATATTTTGTCACCGCAACAAATGTTTTTTGTCAGTTTTCAATTCAAATTCAACTCATTAATGATTCGAATCAACAGCAGGAATTGGTTGAATACCTAAACAAAGACTATTTTGTTCCTATAATACAATATTCTGCTCTTACGAACGATTCTGTTGATTGAAATGATTATATCATTTCATTCGAGTGACAAAATTTTCAGTTTTTCAGGGAGTGAATATGTTGAAATAACAAAATATATTCTTTGATCAACAAAATTGTATGTAGAATTGAATATTTTGCTGAATAATGAAAAAAACCAATAGCTGAATTTCAAAACTAAGAGAAGTTAGGGATAAACTTCTCAGTTGATTCAAGACTATTAGCTTGTATAAGCGTCATAAAAAATTCTAGGACGGCCTGATATAATTATATAAACGGATGTTTTGGGTAGGTATATGTACATCCCAATCGAGGCGAGCGTAGGAACTGTGGAAGAAACGCCACCTGGTGGCAAAAATGCAACTAGATAATCATTCAACAAAATATAATGTTGTCATAATCAATTCAATTTTGTCGGATAGAACAATGAAATGATTGTTGAGTCAACAAAATATGATGTATTTAGTTAAATATTTGTCAAAATTAATTTAATTTTGTCGAATATACAAAATGCATATGATTGATTGAACAATGAGATAATAGTTGGATCAACAAAATTTGTTTCATTTCAACTATAAATGTTGTTGAACGAAATTAAACTTTTGATCAAGTAAGCAAATATCTCAATCGAATTATTTTGTCTCTTTGAATAGGTTGCTTATTTGGAATGGATATATATTTTGTTGATTCCGCAGAATTGTGTTTGATTTTACACAAAAAAAATGACCAAAATTATTTTGTTGGTGCAGCAAAACTTTTTTTTTTCGTGCAGCTTTTTCCAGACTTGTTACGTGAATTACTATTTTGTCATGATATATCTGTTTCATATTGTGTTAAAATAGATTGTTATTGTTTAGAAGGGGAGTTAAAAGTAGAAAGTTCATGGACAGTTGTATGACAAGGATCAAACAAAATAATATTGGATATCTAGGGGTACATACATAAGAGATTCATCGAAAAAAACAATAAGGAAATGAAAAAATCGCGAGAGCTTGCTCTAATGATATTTTCCACCCCTCTTGATGATTCAAAATTCTTTGAAAAATGACAACTGAATTCGAACGAATGGCAAAATTGATTATTCCATTCCAATGGATCCTCTTATTTATTTCACATTTGATAGAATACATTTCGATTTGCAATAGGTAGGAAAACAATGATATAACTATTCTTAGTATTCAGACACATTGCTTGTATATTCAAATAGTTGATCTCCGATTTTCGATACAAACAATTTAATTTTTTTGTAACTGATGCACATATACGTATTATCACTCAATATACCTACATCTATGTACCCAATGGAATAAACACAGCTGGGATGACAGACTGTGACTTGTTTGTTTATCAGTTTTCAATGAACTTATTGTTATGTAACCAAAAATTATTGGAGCTGTATCTACATTATCAGGAATTCACTGTACATATTATGACTGACTCTCTGAATGAAATAGATTTGATTAGGTAGTTTCAAAGGTTCAACAACACATGCAGCTCAAAATATTTTAAGTTTATAGGATTTCCTTGTAACCTACCATGTTGATGATTATTTCCAAATTGAAGTATAAAAATTCATTTGAATTTGTCTTTTCGTGGCGAAAAGTTGCGATGAATCATAGAAAGCAGCCGTGAAAGCGAGTTTGAAAACGAATAGACTTATAGAGAGACACTTAATGGACAAACCTATTGATGCATACCACATCCGTCACTACATCAAATATCATGTTCCATATCCAGTAACTAATAAATATCTCTTGTGTAGTGGTATTAGGATTGTGTTGAATGTTACTCTCCCCTGATATTTCTATTTACCACTACGTATTAGTGCGTACGGTAATATTAATAGGTTTACTCTTTGTGATGTACAAATCTACCACATCAGAGAGGAATTTGCCGAAATCACGAAGCCGATCGTCCACGTTCGTTTTTTTCAATGCATGCAATGGCGTTGGCGTGGTCGTTTTATTAGTTCATATGAATGAAATAAATTTCATTGGCCCATGGAGTTTTCATTTGCAGTGCATGTGTATAGTGTGAGTACCTACTTAACTACAAACTGTGGTACTGTGAAGTGTGAAATGTACCTGATAGTGGTAACTCGAAGAGTTGTTACCGGTGTTCAACAGTATAAGTAAAATACCTATTCGTTTCATCTTGAAACTGAAATGGCAGGTGAATGTTGCACGCGTTATTGAGGAGAACGAGAAAATCTCAATTTTGTTGCACACAAAAATCAAATTTACACAATAATTCGATTTTTCTCTCATTCCCAACTTCATTCATATACTCAGATATTTATCTCTACTACTTAATTATCATAACATACCTGCAAATTATTGAGATTCTGTGAT